>CM061548.1:100250210-100699399 GCA_030864215.1 Capsicum pubescens
GGGGCTTTTTGGGAAAAATCGGTGTGCTATAGCCCATGTTTTTTAGGGGGGACCCGTGGTTCGGGTGTGCTTTGGGCCAAAAATCGATCGCAGTGTGCCAGGGGGGTTGGGGATCATCCTAGTTTAGTCCTTTTAAATTTTTGTGTCTATTTATGTGGACAAACAAGCAAAATGGCACGAATGGGGCATTTTTTGGGCTAAATCAATGTGCTATAGCCCACGGTTTTAGGGGTGAGCCCGGGGTCCGGGCGTGCTGTAGGCCAAAAATCTATCGGGGCATGGCTGAGAAGTTGGGGATCATTCCAGTGTGGTTTGTTTAAATTTTGTGTCCATTTGGGTGGACAAACGGGAGAAATGACACGAATGGGGAATTTTCGGATAAAATTTATGTGTTATAGCCCATAAGTTTGGGGGTGGGCCCAGGGTCCGAGCATGCTGTAGGGCAAAAATAGACCGAGGTGTGCCAGAGAGGTTATCCATTTAATTTTTTGTGGCCATTTGGGTGGACAAACAGACGAAATAGTGCACACGGTGAGTTTACGAGCCAAATCGGTGTGCTATAGCCCACGATTTCAGGGGTGTGCCAAATCGGCGTGCTATTGCCCACGGTATTCAAGGTGGTCCTGGGGTCCAGGCGTGCTATGTGCTGAAAATCAACCGGGGCATGACAGGGTGGTTGGGATCATCCTAGTATGGTCCGTTTAAATTTTCGTGGCTATTTGGATAGACAAACATGGGAAACGACTCGAATGGGGTATTTTTGGGCCAAATCGATTTGCTATAGTCTACGGTTTTGGGGGTGGGCCCAAGGTTCGGGCGTGCTGTGGGCGAAAAATCAATCGGAGCATGCCAGGGAGGTTGGTAATCATACCAGTATGGTCCTTTTAAATTTTTGTGGTCATTTGGGTGGATAAACAGGCAAAAAGGCAAGAACGGGGCCTTTTTGGGTCAAATCACTGTGCTATAGCCCATAGTTTTGAGGGTGGTCCTGGGATCCGAGCTTGATGTGTGCCAAAAATCAATCGGGCGTGATAGGGAGGTTGGGGATCATCCAACGTGGTCAGTTTAAAATTTTATCGCTATTTGGGTGGACAAACTGGCGAAACGGTGCAAACAGGGCATTTTTTTGGCAAAATCGGTGTGATATAGCCCATGGTTTTGGGGGTGAGCCCAGGGTTCGGGCGTAATATGGGCTGAAAATTGATCGAGGCATGCCAAGGACATTAGGGATCGTTCCTGTGTGGTCCGTTTAGATTTTCGAGGCCATTTGTATGGACAAACAGGGAGAAATGGCACGAATGGGGTATTTTCGGGCAAAATTGATGTGCTATAGCCCACGATTTTAGGGGTGGGCCCGGGGTTCGATCATGTTGTAGGCAAAAAATTAATTGAGGCATGCCAGGGAGGTTGGGGATTGTTCTAGTATGGTTCTTTTATTGGCCAAATCGGCATGCTATTGCCCACGGTATTGGGGGTGGTCCTGGGGTCCGGGCGTGCTGTGCACTGAAAATCAACCGGGGCATGACAGGGTGGTTGGGATCATCCTAGTATGGTCCGTTTAAATTTTCGTGGCCATTTGGATGGACAAACATGGGAAACGACTCGAATGGGGTATTTTGGGGCCAAATCGATTTGCTATAGCCCACGATTTCAGAGGTGGGCCCGAGTTCCGGGCGTGCTGTGGGCAAAAAATCAATCGGAGCCTGTCAGGGAGGTTATTAATCATACCGGTATGGTCCTTTTAAATTTTTGTGGTCATTTGGGTGGATAAACAGGCAAAAAGGCAAGAACGGGGCCTTTTTCGGCCAAATCGTTGTGCTATAGCCCATAGTTTTGGGGGTAGTCCTGGGATCCGAGCTTGCTATGTGCCAAAAATCAATCGGGCGTGATAAGGAGGTTGGGGATCATCCAGCGTGGTCCGTTTAATATTTTGTTGCTATTTCGGTGGACAAACTGGCGAAACGGTGCAAACAGGGCATTTTTTGGCAAAATCGGTGTGATATAGCCCATGGTTTTGGGGATGATACTGGGGTCCAGGCGTAATGTTTGCTGAAAATCGATCGAGGCATGCCAAGGATGTTAGGGATCGTTCCTGTGTGGTCCGTTTAGATTTTGCAGGCCATTTGTATGGACAAACGGGAGAAATGGCGCGAACGGGGTGTTTTCAGGCAAAATCGATGTGCTATAGCCCACGATTTTAGGAGTGGGCCCAGGGTTCGAGCATGTTGTAGGCCAAAAATTGATTGGGGTGTGCCAGGGAGGTTGGGGATCATTCTAGTATGGTTCTTTTATGGGCCAAATCGGCGTGCTATTGCCCACGGTATTGGGGGTGGTCCTGGGGTCCGGGCGTGCTGTGCGCTGAAAATTAATAGGGGCATGACAGGGTGGTTGGGATCATCCTAGTATGGTCCGTTTAAATTTTTGTGGCCATTTGGGTGGACAAACATGGGAAACGACTCGAATGGGGTATTTTGGGCCAAATCGATTTGCTATAGGCCACAGTTTCGGGGGTGGGCTCGAGGTTCGGGCGTGTTGTGGGTGAAAAATCAATCGGAGCGTGTCAGGGAGGTTGGTAATCATACCAGTATGGTCCTTTTAAATTTTTGTGGTCATTTAGGTGGATAAACAGGCAAAAAGGCAAGAACGGGGCCTTTTTTTGGCTAAATAGTTGTGCTATAGCCCATAGTTTTAAGGGTGGTCCTAGGATCCGAGTTTGCTGTGTGCCAAAAATAAATCAGGCGTGATAGGGAGGTTGGGAATCATCTAGCGTGGTCTGTTAAATATTTTGTCGCTATTTGGGTGGACAAACGGGCAAAACAGCGCAACAGGGCATTTTTTGGCCAAATCGATGTGATATAGCCCATGGTTTTGGGGGTGGGCCTGGGGTCCGGGCGTAATGTGGGCTGAAAATCAATCGAGGTATGAAAAGGACGTTAGGTATCGTTCCTGTGTGGTCCGTTTAGATTTTCGAGGCCATTTGTATGGACAAACGGGAGAAATGGCATGAACGGGGTATTTTCGGGCAAAATTGATGTGCTATAGCCCACGGTTTTAGGGGCATGCTATGGGACAAAAATCGACCGGGGCATACCAAGAAAGTTGGGGATCATCCAAGTGTAGTCCGTTTAAATTGTTGTGGCCATTTATGTGGACAAACAGGCGAAACAGCGTGAACGGAGCATTTTTGGGCCAAATCGGTGTTCTATAGACAACGATTTTGAGGGTGGGCCTGGGTTCCAGGCATGCTTTGGATCAAAAAACAACGAGGAGTGCCAGGGAAGTTGGGGATCAACCCATTGTGGTCCGTTTTAATTTTTGTGTCCATTTGGGACAAACGAGCAAAACGGTGCGAACGGGGCATTTTCGAGAGAAATCGATGTGCTATAGCCCACGATTTCAGAGGTGGGCATGGTTTTCGGGTGTGATGTGGGTTGAAAATCTACCGGGCCATTCCAGTGAGGTTGGGGATTACCTCACTGTGGTCTATTTAAATTTTTGTGGCTCTTTGGGTGGATAAACGGGCAAAACGGCGCGAACGGGGCATTTTCAGGCTAAATCGGTGTGCTATAGTCCACGATTTAAGGGGTGGTCCCAGGGTACGGGTGTGATGTGGGCAAAAAAATGAACGTCTCATGCTAGAGAGGATAGGGATCATCCCAGTGTTGTCCATTTAAATTTTCGTGGCCATTTGGGTTGATAAACGGGTGAAACAGTGCCAATGGGGCATTTTTGGACCAAATTGGTGTGCTATAGGCCATAGTTTTGGGAGTGGAACTAGGGTCCGAGCGTGCTGTGGGCCAAAAATTGATTGGTGCGTGTCTGGGAGGTTGGGGATCATCCTAGTTTGGTCCGTTTAAGCTTTCATGTCCATTCAGGTGGACAAACGGGCGAAACGTCATGAAAGAGGCCTTTTCAGGCCAAATCAGAGTGCTATAGCCCATGATTTGGGGGGGGCACGGTGTCCGAGCGTGTTGTAGGCCGAAAATTGTTTGAGGCATGCCAGGGAAGTTGAATATCGTCCCAGTATGGTTCATTTAAATTTTCTTAGCCATTTGGGTGGACAAACGGGAGAAACAACATGATCAGGGCATTTTCGAGTTAAATCGGTAAGCTGTAGCCCATGGTTTTGAGGGTGGGCCTGGGGTCTGAGTGTGCTGTGGGCTAAACACCTACTGGGGCATGCCAGGAAGGTTGGGAATCTTCCAAATATTGTCTGTTTAATTTTTTATGACCATTTGGGTGGAAAAACAAGCGAAACTGCACGAACGAAGTTTTTTCTGGCTAAATCGATGTGATATAGCCCACGGTTTCAAGGGTGGGCCTGGGGTCCGAGCGTGTTGTGGGTTGATAATTGATCGGGGCATACCAAGGAGTTTGGGGATCATCCCAGTGTAGTTAGTTTAAATTATCGTGACCATTTAGGTGGACAAACGAGAGAAACGGCACGAATGGGGCATTTTTAGGCTAAATAGGTGTGTTATAGACCACAATTTTTTGGGTGGGCCCAGGAGGTTGGGGATCATTCCAATGTGGTCCGCTTAAATTTTTTATGGCCATTTGGGTGGACAAATGGGCGAAGCAGCGCGAATGGGGCATTTACGGGCCTAATAGGTGTGCTATAGTCAATGATTTTGGAGGTGGGCCCAGGGTTCGGGCTTGCTGTGGACTCAAAATAGATCGAAACGTCCCAGGGAGGTCTGGGATCATCCCAGTGTGGTCCTCTTAATTTTTTATGGCTATTTGGGTGGATAAACGGGTAAAACGGTGCGAACGGGGTGTTTTTAGGCAAATTGGTGTGCTATATCCCACAGTTTTGGAGGTGGGCCTGGGTTTCGAGAGTACTGTCGGTCAAAAATTTATCAGTGTGTGACAGGGATAATAGGGATCATCCCAGTGTGGTCCATTTAAATATTCGTGGCCATTTGGATAAACAAACATGCAAAATGGCTTGAACGAGGAATTTTCAGGTCAAATCGGTGTGCTATAGCCCACGGTTTGGGGGTGGGCCTGGGGTTCGGGCTTGCTGTGGGCTAAAAATTAATCGAGGCATGCCAGGGAGGTTGGGTATCATCCCAGTATGGTCCGTTTAAAATTTTGGCGCCATTTGTATGGACAAACGGGCGAAAAGGCACGAACGAGGCATTTTCGAGCTTAATCGGTGAGCTATAGCCCAAGGTGTTGAGGGTGGGCCCAGTGTTCGAATGTGTTGTGGGCCAAAAATGGACTGAGTCGTACCATAGAGGTTGGGGATCATCCCAGCGTGGTTCGTTTAAATTTTCGTGGTCATTTGAGTGGACAAACGGGCAAAACGACGCAAATGAGGCATTTTTGGGCCAAATCAGTGTGCTATAGCCCACAATTTTAGGGGTAAGCCCGGTGGGCCAAAAATCGACCAGGGTGTGCCATGAAGGTTGTTGATCGTACCAGTGTAGTCCCGTGGCCATTTGGGTGGACAAACGGGAGAAACGATGTGAATAAGGCCTTTTTAAGCAAAATCGATGTGTTATAGCCCTACAGTTTTGAGGGTGGGCCCGAGGTTCATCATGTTGTTGGCCAAAAATCGACCAAGGCATGCCAGAGAGGTTGGGAATCATCTCAGTGTGGCCTTTTAAATTTTTGTGGCCATTTGGGTGAACAAACGGGCAAAACAGCACGAACACGAAGTTTTTGGGCCAAATCGGTGTACTATAGCCCACGATTTCATGGGTGGGCTCAGGTTCCGGGGGTGCTGTAGGTCGAAAATCGATCGGGGCACGCCAGGGAGGTTGGGGATCATCCCAGTGTAGTCGTCTTAAATTTTTGTGGCTATTTGGGTGGACAAATGAGCGAAACGATATGAACGGTGCATTTTTAGGCTAAATCGATGCCCACTGTTTCAGGGGTGAGCCTGGGGTCCAGGCGTGTTGTGGGCCAAAAATCGACCGGGGCATGCCAAGGAGGTTGGGGATCGTCCCAGTATGGTCCGTTTAAATTTTATGGCCATTTGGGTTTACAAACAGGTGAAGCAACGTGAATAGGGCATTTTGGGCCAAATCGGTGACCTATAGCCCACGATTTCGGGGGTGGGCCTGAGGTCCGGGCGCGCTGTGGGCCAAAAATAAACTGGGGAATGCCAGGGAGGTTAGGGATCATCCCAGTATGTTCCGTTTAAAATATCGTGGCTATTTGGGTGGACAAATGGGGGAAACAGCATGAACGGGGCTTTTTTGGGCTAAATCGGTGTGCTATACCATGATTTCGGAGGGGCCCGGGGTCCGGGTGTAATGTGGGTCAAAAATTGACCAGGGAGTTTCAGGGAGGTTGGGGATCATCCCAATATGGTACGTTTAGATTTTTGTGTCCATTTGGGTAGACAAATAGGAAAAACGGCACGAACATGGCATTTTTAGGCCAAATCGGTGTGTTATAGCTCATGGTATCAGGAGTGAGCCTGGGATCTGGGCGTGTTATGGGGCAAAAATCAACCAGGGCGTGCCAGTGAGGTTAGGGATCGTCCCTGTGTGGTCCATTTAAATTTTTGTGGCTATTTGGGTGGACAAAATGGTAAAACGACACGAACAAGGCTTTTACTAGCCAAATTTATGTGCTATAGCCCACAATTTTGGGGGTGGGCCTAGGTTACAGAGGTGTTGTGGGCCAAAAATTGATTGGGGTATGCCAGGGATGTTGGGCATCGTCCCAGTGTGGTCCGTTTAAATTTTCGTGGTCATTTGGGTGGAAAAACGGGCAAAATGAAATAAATGGGCATTTTTGGGCCAAATTGGTATGCTATAACCCGCGGTTTCGGGGGCGGGCCTGGGGTTCGAGCGTGTTGTAGGCCAAAAACTGATCAGGGCATGCCAGGGAGGTTGATGATCGTCCCAGTTTGGTCTGATTGGATTTTTGTCGCCATTTGGGTAAACAAACGGGCAAAACGGTGTGAATGGGGCATTTTTGGGCTAAATTGGTGGGTTTTGAGGGTGGACAAGGTTTCAGGCGTGTTGTGGGCCAAAATTTGATCGGGGCATGCCAGGGAGGTTGGGGATCATCCCAGCATGATTCGTTTAAATTTTTGTGGCCATTTGGGTAGACAAACGAGCGAAATAATGCAAACGGGGATTTGTCAGGCCAAATCGATGTGCATAACCGACAGTTTTGGGGGTAGGACCTGGAATAGGACATGTTGTGGGCAAAAAATTGGCTGGGTCATGCCAGGGAGGTTGGGGATCATCCCAGTGTTTTACGTTTAAATTTTTGTGGCCATTTGAGTGGACAAACTGGCGAAATAGCGAACGGGGCATTTTCAGGCCAAATCGGTGTACTATAGCTCACAATTTTGAGGGTAGGCCCAGGTTTCGGGGGTGCTGTTGGCCAAAAATTGACCGGAGAATTGCAGGAAGGTTGGGGATCATCCCAGTGCAGTCCTTTTAAAATTTTGTGGCCATTTGGCTGGACAAACGGATAAAGCGACGCAAACGATGCATTTTTGGGCCAAATCGGTGTGCTATAGCCCAGAGTTTGAGGGTGGGCTCGGGGTTAAGGTGTACCGTTTGCTAAAAATCAATTGGGTCATGGCAGGGAGGTTGGGAATTATCCCAGTGTGGTCCGTTTAAATTTTTCTAGTCATTTGGGTGAACAAACGGGCGAAATGGCGCGAATGGGTTGTTTTCGGGCCAAATCTATGTGTTATAGCCCACAATTTTGGGGGTGGGCATGGGGTCCGGACGTGTTGTAGGCCGAAAATCATCTGGGGCATACCAGGAAGGTTGGGGATCATCCCAGCGTGGTCCGTTAAAATTTTTATGGCCATTCGGGTTGACAAAAGGCAAAATAGTACGAACAAAGCATTTTTGGGCTAAATCGGAGTGCTATAGCCCACGGTTTCGGGGGTGGGATTAGGTTCCGGGCGTGCTGTGGAATAAAAATCAAACGGGGCATGCCAAGGAGGTTGGGTATTGTACCAGTGTAGTTCGTTTAAATTTTTATGTCCATTTGGGTGGATAAACGGGCGAAATATCACGAACAGGGCATTTTTAGGCCAAATCGGTGTGCTGTAGTCCACAATTCTGGGGGTTGTTCCAGGGTCCAAGCATGCTGTAAGCCAAAAATTGACCGGGGCGTCCCAGGGATGTAGGGGATCATCCTAGTGTGGTTCGTTTAAATTTTTGTGGCCATTTGGGTGGACAAACGGGCGAAACAGTGCGAACGGAGTATTTTTGGGCCAAATTGGTGTGCTTTAGCCCACGGTTTTGAGGGTGGTTCGGGTGTGTTGTGGGCTAAAAATTGATCGGGGCATCCTAGGTAGTTTGGGGATCATCCGAGTGTGGTCTGTTTAAATTTTTGTGGCCATTGGTGTGGACAAACGGGCGAAACGGCGCGAACAAGTTATTTTTGGACCAAATCGATGTGCTATAGCCCACGGTTTAGGGGTGGGCGCAGGATCCAGGCGTGTTGTGAGCTAACAATTAATTGGGGCTTGCCAGGGAGGTTGGGGATCATCCAACTGTGGTCCGTTTAAATTTTTGTGTCCATTTAGGTGGATAAACGGGCGAAATAGCACGGACGGGGCATTTTTAGGCCAAATCGGTGTGCTCTAGTCCACAATTTCACGGGTTGTTCCAGGGTTCAGGCATGCTGTAAGCCAAAAATTAACTAGGGCGTCCCAGGGATGTATAGTGTGGTCCGTTTAAATTTTAGTGGCCATTTGGGTGGACAAATGGGCGAAACAGTGCGAACGGAGTATTTTTTATCCAAATTGGTGTGCTATAGCCCACGGTTTTGAGGGTGGTTCGGGCGTGTTGTGGGCCAAAAATCGATCGGGGCATGCCAGGTAGGTTTGGGATCATCCGAGTGTGGTCTGTTTAAGTTTTTATGGCCATTGGGGTGGACAAACGGGTGAAACGGCACGAACGAGGTATTTTTAGACCAAATTGATGTGATATAGCCCACGATTTAGGGGTGGGCACAGGGTGCAGGCGTGTTGTGAGCTAAAAAACAATCGGGGCATGCCAGGGAGGTTGGGATCATCCCACTGTGGTTCGTTTAAATTTTCGTGGCCATTTGGTTGGACAAACGGGCGAAACGGCGCCAATGGTGTATTTTCGAGCCAAATTGGTGTGCTATAACCTATGATTTTGTGGGTGGGCTCGAGGTCCAGGTGTGTTGTGGGTCAAAAATTGATTGGGGCATGCAAGAGAGGTTGGGAATCAACACAGTATCGTCCGTTTAAATTTTCGTGGCCATTTGGGTGGACAAACAGGCAAAATAGCGCGCACGAGGTACTTTTGGGCTAAATCGGTGTGCTATAGCCCACGGTTTTGGTGGTAGGCTCAGGGTCCGGGCGTGCTGTGGGCGAAAAATTAATCGAGACATGCCAGGGAGGTTGGGGAACGTCTTATGTGGTCGGTATAAATTTTTGTGGCTATTTGGGTGGACAAACGGATGAAACAGAGCGAACAGGACATTGTCGGGCTAAATTAGTGTGCTATAGCCCACAATTTTGGGGGTGGACTCGGGTTTTGGGCGTGCTATGGATCGAAAATTTACTGAAACATGTCAGGAGGTTGGGTTCATCCCAATTTGGTCTGTTTAAATTTTTGTGACAATTTGGGTGAACAAACGGGCGAAATAGCACGAACAGGACATTTTTAGGCCAAAGCGGTGTGCTATAGACTATGGTTTCGGGGGTGGGCATGGGGTACAGGCGTGTCATAGGCCGAAATTCCACTGGGGAATGCCAGGGAGATTGGGGATCATCCCAGTATGGTCCGTTTAAATTTTCGTGGCCATTTGATAGGACAAACAGGCAAAACGGTGTAAACGGGGCATTTTCGGGCCAAATCAATATGCTTTAGTCCACTATTTCGGGTGTGGGCTCGAGATTCGGGGGTGAAGTGGTTCTAAAATTAATCGGGGCATTTTAGAGAGGTTGGGGATCATCCCTATGTAGTTCGTTTAAATATTCATCGCCATTTGGGTGGACAAACGGGCAAAAAAGTATGAACGGTGCGTTTTTGGGCCAAATCCGTGTGCTATAGCCTATGGTTTCGTCGGTGGTCTCGAGTACGGGCGTGATGTGTGCCAAAAATTGATTGGAGCATGCTAGGGATATAAGGGATCATCACAGTGTGGTCCGTTTAAATTTTTGTGGCCATTTGGGTGGACAAACGGGCAAAACGGCGCGAACAAGGCATTTTCGGGCCAAATCATTGTGCTATATCCTACGATTTCAGGGTGGGCCCGGGGTTCAAACGTGTTGTAGGCCAAAAATTAATCGAGGCATGCCAGGGAGGTTGGGGATCATCCTAGTGTGGTCCGTTTAAATTTTCGTGGCCATTTGGGAGACAATTGGGCAAAGCGGCGCGAACGAGGCATTTTCGAGCCAAATAGGTGTGCTATAGCTCATGGTTTCGGGGGTAGGCTTGGGGCCCGGGCGTACTGTAGGCCGAAAATTGACCGGGCATGCTAGGGAGGTTAGGGATCATAATAGTATGTTTTGTTTAAATTTTTGTGATTATTTTGGTGGACAAATGGGTAAAATAGCGCGAACAAGGTATTTTTGAACTAAATCAGTGTTCTATAGACCATGGATGTGGGGTGGGCTCGGGTTTCGGGCATGCTAAGGGCCAAAAATTGACCGGGGCTTGCCAGGGAGTTTGGAGATCGTCCCAGTGTGGTCCGTTTTCATGGCCATTTGGGTGGACAAACGGGCAAAACGGCGGGAACGGAGCTTTTTTAGGCCAAATCGATTTACTATAGCTCACGCTTTTGAGGGTGGGCCTAGGGTCCGGCACGCTGTTGGCCGAAAATCGACCAAGGCATGCCAAGGAGGTTAGGGATCATGCCAGTGTGGCCCGTTTAAATTTTCGTGGCCATTTGGGTAGAGAAACGGGCAAAATGGCGCAAACAGAAAGTTTTTATGCCAAATTGGTGTGCTATAGCCCACGGTTTTGGGGGTCGGGCCATGGGATAAAAATCAACAGAGCCATGGAAGGGAGGTTGGGGATCGTCCCAACGTGCTCCGTTTAAATTTTCGTGGCTATTTGGGTGGTCAAATGGGAGAAACGACATGAATGGGTTGTTTTCGGGCCAAATTAGTGTGCTATAGCAAATGGTTTCGGAGGTGGGCCTAGGGTTCGGGCGTTCTGTGGGCCAAAAATTGACCCGTGCATTCCAGGAAGGTTGGGGATCATCTCAGTATGATTCATTTATATTTTTGTGGCCATTTGTGTGGATAAATAGGTGAAACAGTGCGAATGGAGTGTTTTAGGGCTAAATCAGTGACCTATAGCCCACATTTTTTAGGGTGGGCTCGGTGTATGGGAGTGTTATGAGTAAAAAATCGACCAGGTCATGTAAGGGAGGTTGTGGATCATCCCAGTGTGGTTCGTTTAAATTTTTGTGGTCATTTGGGTGGGCAAATGGGCTAAACGGTGTGAACGGGACATTTTCTGGCCTAATTGGTGTACTATAGCCCACGATTTTAGGGGTGGGCATAGGGTCCGGATGTGTTGTGGGTCGAAAATCATTCGAGGCGCGTTTGGGCGGTTGGGGATCATCCTAGTGTGGTCCGTTAAAATTTTTATGGTCATTCGGGTGGACAAACTGGAAAAACAGCACTAACGGGAAATTTTTTTGCTAAATCTGTGTGTTATAGCCCACAGTTTCAGGGGTGGGCTCGGGGTCCAGGTGTTCTTTGGGCCAAAAATCGAATGAGGAATGCCAAAGAGGTTGGGAATTATCCCAGTGTGGTTCGTTTAAATTTTTATGGCCATTTGGGTGGACAAACAGGTGAAACGGCGGGAACTGGGCATTTTTTGGCCAAATCGGTGTGCTATAGCCCACGATTTCGTAGGTTGGATCGGGGTACGGGCGTTCTATGGGCTAAAAATTGACCGGGGCATCCCAGGGATGTAGGGGATTATCCTAGTGTGGTTCGTTTAAATTTTAGTGGTTATTTGGATGGACAAACAGGCGAAACAGTGCGAACGGAGTATTTCCGGGCCAAATTGGTGTGCTATAGCCCACAGTTTTGAGGGTGGTTCGGGCGTGTTGTGGGCCAAAAATCGACCGGGGCATGCCAAGTAGGTTGGGGATCATCCGAGTGTGGTCTGTTTAAATTTTATGGCCATTGGGGTGGACAAACGGGTGAAACGACACGAACGAGGTATTTTTGGACCAAATCTTTGTGCTATAGCCCACGGTTTAGGGGTGGGCGCGGGGTGCAGGCGTGCTGTGAGCTAAAAATCAATCGGGGCATGCCAGGGAGGTTGGGGATCATCCCACTGTGGTCCGTTTAAATTTTGTGGCCATTTGGTTGGACAAACGGGTGAAACAACTCCAATGGTGTATTTTCGAGCCAAATTGGTGTGCTATAACCTATGATTTTTTGGGTGGGCTCGAGGTCCAGGTGTGTTGTGGGCCGAAAATCGATTGGGGCATGCAAGGGAGGTTGGGAATCATCGCAGTATCATCCGTTTAAATTTTCGTGGCCATTTGGGTGGACAAACAGGCAAAACAGCGCGCACGAGGTACTTTTAGGCTAAGTCGATGTGCTATAGCCCACGGTTTTGGGGGTAGGCTCGGGGTTCGGGCATGCTGTGGGCCAAAAATTAATCGAGACATGCCAGGGAGGTTGGGAACGTCCAATGTGGTCGGTATAAATTTTTTTGGCTATTTGGGTGGACAAACGGACGAAATAGAGCGAACAGGACATTGTCGGGCTAAATTAGTGTGCTATAGCCCACGATTTTGGGGGTGGGCTCGGGGTTTGGGCATATTGTGGGTCAAAAATCGACTGAAATATGTCAGGGAGGTTGGGGTCATCCCAATTTGATCCGTTTAAAGTTTTGTGACAATTTGGGTGAACAAATGGGCGAAATAGCGGGAACAGGACATTTTTGGGCCAAAGCGGTGTGATATAGACCATGGTTTCGGGGGTGGGCATGGAGTCCAGGCGTGTCATGGGCCGAAATTTCACTTGGGAATGCCAGGGAGGTTGGGGATCGTCCCAGTGTGGTCCGTTTAAATTTTTGTGGCCATTTGATAGGACAAACAGGCAAAATAATGCAAATGGTGCATTTTCGAGCCAAATCAATATGCTTTAGTCCACTATTTCGGGTGTGGGCCCAAGATTCGGGGGTGAAGTGGTTCCAAAATCAATCGGGGCATTCTAGAGAGGTTGTGGATCGTCCCTATGTAGTTTGTTTAAATATTCATCGCCATTTGGGTGGACAAACGGGCAAAAAAGTATGAACGGTGCATTTTTGGGCAAAAATGCCTATGGTTTCGTCGGTGGTCTCGGGTACGGGCGTGATGTGTGGCAAAAATTGATTGGAGCATACTAGGGATATAGGGGATCATCACAGTGTGGTCCGTTTAAATTTTTGTGGCCATTTGGGTGTACAAACGGGCAAAACAGCGCGAACAAGGCATTTTCGGGCCAAATCATTGTGCTATATCCTACGATTTTAGGGTGGGCCCGGGGTTCAAACATTTTGTAGGCCAAAAATTAACCGAGGCATGCTAGGGAGGTTGGGGACCATCCTAGTGTGGTCCGTTTAAATTTTCATGGCCATTTGGGAGACAAATGGGCAAATCGGCGTGAACGAGGCATTTTCGAGCCAAATAGGTGTGCTATAGCTCATGGTTTCGGGGGTAGGCCTGGGGCCCGGGCGTACTGTAGGCCGAAAATCGACCGGGCGTTCCAGGAAGGTTAGGGATCATAATAGTATGGTTTGTTTAAATTTTTGTGGCTATTTTGGTAGACAAATGGGTAAAATAGCGCGAACAGGGTATTTTTGAACTAAATCAGTGTTCTATAGACCATGGATGTGGGGTGGGCTCAGGTTTCGGACGTGCTAAGGGCCAAAAATCGACTGGGGCTTGCCAGGGAGGTTGGGGATCGTCCCAGTGTGGTCCGTTTAATTTTTCATGGCCATTTGGGTAGACAAACGGGCGAAACAGCGGGAACGGAGGTTTTTTAGGCCAAATCGATTTACTATAGCTCACGCTTTCGAGGGTGGGCCTGGGTCCGGCATGCTGTTGGCCAAAAATCGACCAAGGCATGTCAGGGAGGTTGGGGATCATCCCAGTGTGGCCCGTTTAAATTTTTGTGGCCATTTGGGTAGAGAAATGGGCAAAATGGCGCAAACAGAAAGTTTTTATGCCAAATCGGTGTGCTATAGCCCACGGTTTTGGGGGTCGTCCCATGGGCTAAAAATCAACTGAGCCATGGAAGGGAGATTGGGGATCGTCTCAGCGTGCTCCGTTTAAATTTTCGTGGCTATTTGGGTGGTCAAATGGGAGAAACGACATGAATGGGTTGTTTTTGGGCCAAATTAATGTGCTATAGCAAATGGTTTCGGAGGTGGGCCTGGGGTTCGGGCATTCTGTGGGCCAAAAATTGACCGTTGCATTTCAGGAAGGTTGGGGATCATCTCAGTATGATTCGTTTATATTTTGTGGCCATTTGTCTGGATAAATAGGTGAAACAGCGCGAATGGGGTGTTTTAGGGCTAAGTCAGTGACCTATAGCCCACATTTTTTAGGGTGGGCTCGGTGTCTGGGAGTGTTATGGGTTAAAAATCGATCGGGGCGTGTAAGGGAGGTTGTGGATCATCCCAGTGTGGTTCGTTTAAATTTTCGTGGTCAATTGGGTGGGCAAATGGGCTAAACGGTGTGAACGGGATATTTTCTGGCCTAATTGTGTACTATAGCCCACGATTTTAGGGGTGGGCATAGGGTCCGGATGTGTTGTGGGTCAAAAATCATTCGAGGAGTGCCTGGGAGGTTGGGAATCATCCTAGTGTGGTCCGTTAAAATTTTCGTGGTCATTCGGGGGGACAAACTGGAAAAACAACACTAACGGGAAATTTTTTAGCTAAATCTATGTGTTATAGCCCACAGTTTCAGGGGTGGGCTCGGGGTCCAGGCGTTCTTTGGGCCAAAAATCGAGTGGGGAATGCCAAAGAGGTTGGGGATTGTCCCAGTGTGGTTCGTTTAAATTTTTATGGCCATTTGGGTGGACAAACAGGTGAAACAGCGGGAACTGGGCATTTTTTGGCCAAATCAGTGTGCTATAGCCCACGATTTCGTGGGTTGGATCGGGGTACGGGCGTTTTATGGGCTAAAAATTGACCGGGGCATCCTAGGGATGTAGGGGATCATCCTAGTATGGTTCGTTTAAATTTTAGTGGCCATTTGGGTGGACAAACAGGCGAAATAGTGCGAACGGTGTATTTTCGGGCCAAATTGGTGTGCTATAGCCCACAGTTTTGAGGGTGGTTCGGGCGTGTTGTGGGCCAAAAATCGACTGGGGCATGCCAGGTAGGTTGGGGATCATCCGAGTGTGGTCTGTTTAAATTTTTATGGCCATTGTGGTGGACAAACGGGTGAAACGGCACGAACGGGGTATTTTTGGACCAAATCAATGTGCTATTGCCCATGATTTAGGGGTGGGCGCGGGGTACAGGCGTGCTGTGAGCTAAAAATCAATCGGGGCATGCCAGGGAGGTTGGGGATCATTCCACTGTGGTCCGTTTAAATTTCCGTGGCCATTTGGTTGGACAAACGGGTGAAACAACTCCAATGGTGTATTTTCGAGCCAAATTGGTGTGCTATAACCTATGATTTTGTGGGTGGGCTCGAGGTCCAGGTCTGTTGTAGGCCGAAAATCGATTGGGGCATGCAAGGGAGGTTGAGAATCATCGCAGTATCGTCCGTTCAAATTTTCGTGGCCATTTGGGTGGACAAACAGGCAAAACAGCGCGCACGAGGTACTTTTGGGCTAAGTCGATGTGCTATAGCCTACGGTTTTGGGGGTAGGCTCGGGGTTCGGGCGTGCTGTGGGCCAAAAATTAATCGAGACATGCCAGGGAGGTTGGGGAACGTCCTATGTGGTCGGTATAAATTTTTGTGGCTATTTGGGTGGACAAACGGACGAAATAGAGCGAACAGGACATTGTCGGGCTAAATTAGTGTGCTATAACCCACGATTTTGGGGGTGGGCTCGGGTTTTGGGCAGTCTGTGGGTTAAAAATCGATTGAAACATGTCAGGGAGGTTGGGGTCATCCCAATTTGATCCGCTTAATGTTTTGTGACAATTTGGGTGAACAAATGGGTGAAATAGCGGGAACAGGATATTTTTGGGCCAAAGCGGTGTGCTATAACCATGGTTTCGGGGGTGGGCACGGGGTCCAGGCGTGTCATGGGCCGAAATTCCACTGGGGAATGCCAAGGTGGTTGGGGATCGTCCCAGTGTGGTCAGTTTAAATTTTATGGCCATTTGATAGGACAAACAGGCAAAACGATGCAAATGGTGCATTTATGGGCCAAATCAATATGCTTTAGTCCACTATTTCGGGTGTGGGCCCGAGATTCGGGGGTGAAGTGGTTCCAAAATCAATCGGGGCATTCTAGAGAGGTTGGGGATCATCCCTATGTAGTTCATTTAAATATTCATCGCCATTTGGGTGGACAAACGGGCAAAAAAGTATGAACGGTTCATTTTTGGGCCAAATTCGTGTGCTATAGCCTATGGTTTCGTCGGTGGTCTCGGGTACGGGCGTGATGTGTGCCAAAAATTGATTGGAGCATACTAGGGATATAGGGGATCATCACAGTGTGTTCCGTTTAAATTTTTGTGGCCATTTGGGTGGACAAACAGGCAAAACGGCGCGAACAAGGCATTTTCGGGCCAAATCATTGTGCTATATATCCTACGATTTTAGGGTGGGCCCGGGGTTCAAACGTTTTGTAGTCTAAAAATTAACCGAGGCATGCTAGGGAGGTTGGGGATCATCCTAGTGTGGTCCGTTTAAATTTTCATGGCCATTTGGGAGACAAATGGGCAAATCGGTGCGAACGAGGCATTTTCGAGCCAAATAGGTGTGCTATAGCTCATGGTTTCGGGGGCAGGCCTGGGGCCCGGGCATACTGCAGGTCGAAAATCAACTGGGCGTGCCAGGGAGGTTAGGGATCATAATAGTATGATTTGTTTAAATTTTTGTGGCTATTTTGGTGGACAAATGGGTAAAATAGCGCGAACAGGGTATTTTTGAACTAAATCAGTGTTCTATAGACCATGGATGTGGGGTGGGCTCAGGTTTCGGACGTGCTAAGGGCTAAAAATCGACCGGGGCTTGCCAGGGAGGTTGGGGATCGTCCCAGTGTGGTCCGTTTAAATTTTCATGGCCATTTGGGTAGACAAACGGGCGAAACAGCGGGAACGGAGGTTTTTTAGGCCAAATCGATTTACTATAGCTCACGCTTTCGAGGGTGGGCCTGGGTTCCGGCATTCTGTTGGCCAAAAATCAACCAAGGCATGCCAGGGAGGTTGGGGATCGTCCCAGTGTGGTCTGTTTAAATTTTCGTGGCCATTTGGGTAGAGAAATGGGTAAAATGGCGCAAAACGAAAGTTTTTATGCCAAATCGGTGTGCTAGAGCCGACGATTTTGGGGGTCGGCCCATGGGCTAAAAAACAACAGAGCCATGGAAGGGAGGTTGGGGATCATTCCAGCGTGCTCCGTTTAAATTTTCGTGGCTATTTGGGTGGTCAAATGGGAGATACGACATGAATGGGTTGTTTTGGGGCCAAATTAGTGTGCTATAGCGAATGGTTTCGGAGGTGGGCCTGGGGTTCGGGCGTTCTGTGGGCCAAAAATTGACCGTTGTTTTTCAGGAAGGTTGGGGATCATCTCAGTATGGTTCGTTTATATTTTTGTGGCCATTTGTGTAGATAAATAGGTGAAACAGTGCGAACGGGGTGTTTTAGGGCTAAATCAGTGACCTATAGCCCACATTTTTTAGGGTGGGCTCGGTGTCTGGGAGTGTTATGGGTAAAAAATCGACCGGGGCGTGTAAGGGAGGTTGTGGATCATCCCAGTGTGGTTCGTTTAAATTTTCGTGGTCATTTGGGTGGGCAAATGGGCTAAACGGTGTGAACGACACATTTTTTGGTCTAATTGGTGTACTATAGCCCATGGTTTTCGGGGTTGGCATAGGGTCCGGACGTGTTGTGGGCCGAAAATCATCCGGGGCGCGCCTGGGAGGTTGGGGATCGTCCTAGTGTGGTCCGTTAAAATTTTCGTGGTTATTCGGGTGGACAAACTGGAAAAACAGCACTAACGGGAAATTTTTTAGCTAAATCTGTGTGTTATAGCCCACAGTTTCAGGGGTGGGCTCGGGGTCCAGGTGTTCTTTGGGCCAAAAATCGAATGGGGATTGCCAAAGAGGTTGGGGATTATCCCAATGTGGTTCGTTTAAATTTTTATGGCCATTTGGATGGACAAACGGATGAAACGGCGGGAACTGGGCATTTTTTGGCCAAATCGGTGTGCTATAGCCCACGATTTCGTGGGTTGGATCGGGGTACGGGCATTCTGTGGGCGAAAAATTGATCGGGGCATCCCAGGGATGTAGGGGATCATCCTAGTGTGGTTCGTTTAAATTTTAGTGGCCATTTGGGTTGACAAACGGGCGAAACAGTGCGAACGGAGTATTTTCGAGCCAAATTGGTGTGCTATAGCCCACAGTTTTGAGGGTGGTTCGGGCGTGTTGTGGGCCAAAAATCGACCGGGGCATGCCAGGTAGGTTGGGGATCATCCGGATGTGGTCTGTTTAAATTTTTATGGCCATTGGGGTGGACAAACGGGTGAAACGGTACGAATGAGGTATTTTTGGACCAAATCGATGTGCTATAGCCCACGATTTAGGGGTGGGCGCGGGGTGCAGGCGTGCTGTTAGCTAAAAATCAATCGGGGCATGCCAGGGAGGTTGGGGATCATCCCACTGTGGTCCGTTTAAATTTTCGTGGCCATTTAGGTGAACAAATGGGCAAAACGGCGCCAATGGTGTATTTTCGAGCCAAACAGCGCGCACGAGGTACTTTTGGGCTAAATCGGTGTGCTATAGCCCACGGTTTTGGTGGTAGGCTCAGGGTCCGGGCGTGTTGTGGGCGAAAAATTAATCGAGACATGCCAGGGAGGTTGGGGAACGTCTTATGTGGTCGGTATAAATTTTTGTGGCTATTTGGGTGGACAAACGGACGAAACAGAGCGAACAGGACATTGTCGGGCTAAATTAGTGTGCTATAGCCCACGATTTTGGGGGTGGACTCGGGGTTTGGGCATGCTATGGATCAAAAATTTACTGAAACATGTCAGGAGGTTGGGTTAATCCCAATTTGGTCTGTTTAAATTTTTGTGACAATTTGGGTGAACAAACGGGCGAAATAGCGCGAACATGACATTTTTGGGCCAAAGCGGTGTGCTATAGACCATGGTTTCGGGGGTGGGCATGGGGTACAGGCGTGTCATAGGCCGAAATTCCACTGGGGAATGCCAGGGAGGTTGGGGATCATTCCAGTATGGTCCGTTTAAATTTTTGTGGCCATTTGATAGGACAAACAAGCAAAACGGTGTAAACGGGGCATTTTCGGGCCAAATCAATATGCTTAAGTCCACTATTTCGGGTGTGGGCCCGAGATTCGGGGGTGAAGTGGTTCTAAAATCAATCGGGTCATTTTAGAGAGGTTGGGGATCGTCCCTATGTAGTTCGTTTAAATATTCATCGCCATTTGGGTGGACAAACGGGCAAAAAAGTATGAACGGTGCGTTTTTGGGCCAAATCCGTTTGCTATAGCCTATGGTTTCGTCGGTGGTCTCGGGTACGGGCGTGATGTGTGCCAAAAATTGATTGGAGCATGCTAGGGATATAAGGGATCATCACAGTGTGGTCCGTTTAAATTTTTGTGGCCATTTGGGTGGACAAACGGGCAAAACGGCGCGAACAAGGCATTTTCGGGCCAAATCATTGTGCTATATCCTACGATTTCAGGGTGGGACCGGGGTTCAAACGTGTTGTAGGCCAAAAATTAACCGAGGCATGCCAGGGAGGTTGGGGATCATCCTAGTGTGGTCCGTTTAAATTTTTGTGGCCATTTGGGAGACAAATGGGCAAAGCGGCGCGAACGAGGCATTTTCGAGCCAAATAGGTGTGCTATAGCTCATGGTTTCGAGGGTAGGCCTGGGGTCCGGGCATACTTTAGGTCGAAAATCGACCGGGCGTGCGAGGGAGGTTAGGGATCATAATAGTATGGTTTGTTTAAATTTTTGTGGCTATTTTGGTGGACAAATGGGTGAAATAGCGCGAACAGGGTATTTTTGAACTAAATCAGTGTTCTATAGACCATGGATGTAGGGTGGGCTCGGGTTTCGAGAGTGCTAGGGGCCAAAAATCGACTGGGGCTTGCCAGGGAGGTTGGGAATCATCCCAGTGTGGTCTGTTTAAATTTTCATGGTCATTTGGGCGGACAAACAGGCGAAACGGCGGGAACGAAGCTTTTTTAGGCCAAATAGATTTACTGTAGCTCACGTTTTCGAGGGTGGGCCTGGGGTCCGGTATGCTGTTGGTCGAAAATCGACCAAGGCATGCCAGGGAGGTTGGGGATCATCCCAGTGTGGCTCGTTTAAATTTTCGTTGCTATTTGGGTAGAGAAACGGGCAAAATGGCGCAAACAGGATGTTTTTATGCTAAATCGGTGTGCTATAGCCCGCAGTTTTGGGGGTCGGCCCATGGGCTAAAAATCAACTGAGCCATGGAAGGGAGGTTGGGGATCGTCCCAGTGTGGTCCATTTAAATTTTCGTGGCTATTTGGGTGGTCAAATGGGAGAAACAACATGAATGAGTTGTTTTCGGGCCAAATTAGTGTGCTATAGCAAATGGTTTCGGAGGTGGCCCTGGGGTTCCGGCGTTCTGTGGGCCAAAAATTGACTGGTGCATTTCAGGAAGGTTGGGGATCATCTCAGTATGGTTCGTTTATATTTTTGTGGCTATTTGTGTGGATAAATAGGTGAAACAGCGTGAACGGGGTGTTTTAGGGCCAAATCGGTGACCTATAGCCCACAGTTTTGAGGGTGGGCTCGGTGTCTGGGAGTGTTATGGGCAAAAAATCGACTGAGGCATGTAAGAAAGGTTGTGGATCATCCCAGTGTGGTTCGTTTAAATTTTCGTGCTCATTTGGGTGGACAAATGGGCTAAACGGTGTGAACGGGACATTTTCTGGCCTAATTGGTGTACTATAAACACGATTTTAGGGGTGGGCATAGGGTCCGGACGTGTTGTGGGCCGAAAATCATCCCGGGTGCGCCTGGGAGGTTGGGGATCATCCTAGTGTGGTTCGTTAAAATTTTCTTGGTCATTCGGGTGGACAAACTGGAAAAACAACACTAACGGGAAATTTTTTAGCTAAATCTGTGTGTTATAGCCCACAGTTTCAGGGGTGGGCTTGGGGTCCAGGCGTTCTTTAGGCCAAAAATTGAATGGGGAATGCCAAAGAGGTTGGGGATTGTCCCAGTGTGGTTCGTTTAAATTTTTATGGATATTTGGGTGGACAAACAGGTGAAACGGTGGGAACTGGGCATTTTTTGGCCAAATCGGTGTGCTATAGCCCACGATTTCGTGGGTTGGATCGGGGTCCGGGCGTTCTGTGGGCTAAAAATTGACCGGGGCGTGCCAGGGAGAATGGGGATCATTCAGTGTGGTCTATCTAAATATTCATGGCTATTTGGGTAGAAAAACAGGCGAAATAGCACGAATGGGGCATTTTCGGGCTAAATCGGTATGCTATAGCCCACGATTTTAGGGTGGGTATGAGGTCCGGGCGTGCAATGATCCAAAAATCGACCGAGGCATGCCAAGGAGGTTGGGGATCATCCTAGTGTGTCTCGTTTAAATTTTAGTGGCTATTTGGGTGGACAAACGGTCAAAACGGGGTGAACGAGGTATTTTTGGGCTAAATCGGTGTGCTATAGCCAATGATTTTAGGGGTGGGCCAGGGGTCCGGGAGTGATGTGGGCCAAAAATTGATCAGGGCGTGCCAGGTTGGTTGGGGATCATCCCAGTATGGTCTTTTTAAATTTTTGTGGCCATTTGGGTGGACAAACGGGCCAAACGACGCGAACGAGGCTTTTACGGGCTAAATTAGTGTGCTATAGCCCACGGTTTAGGGGGTGGACCCGGGGTCTGGGTGTGCTGTGGGCCAAAAAATGATCGAGGCATGCCAGGGAGTTTTGTGATCTTTCCAGTATGGTATGTTTAAATTTTTGTGGCCATTTGGGTGGGAAAACGTGCAAAACGGCACGAACGGGGCATTAAATTTGACCTCATACTCTTACTTCGAAATACCCAAATATAGACACTCCATGCGCAATCCATCCCTAGAAAATCAATGTCGATGAATTCTAAGTTATGTGAAAATCTATAGAGGCACAAGAATTGATTGTTAAGGAGAACCCATAACACGTTATTTATGAGAAATTCTCGCGCTACACGCTTTATATTCATTTACCTGCACACATCTATTACTGTCGGATAAGACTGTTAAAGTCGAATTCATAATTCACCCCGAAAGAACAGACTTCAATCACATCGACCTAAACAAAATTTTCAAAACTTCTTAATTTCTCTGCTCGAGAAACCATCATTTGAGGGAAAGAAGAAGTTGATGTCAGATTTGTCATAAGAGTTAAGACGGTCGGTGAATTAATTACGACATATGATTTATTTTTAAAAGCAAAATATTTAACATTCATTTGAATTCTTATTTTAACAAAGGAAGAACAAAATTAAAAAATTTCTTAACAACGAGGCGAAATTTGGCCTTAAAATATAACACACAAAGAATAAATTCTTTTTTCCATATATATAAATGGCCTTAAAAAAGATTTGTGGGAATTACTAGTTACTACTAGTATATAAATGGGTTAACGGGTTTGAGTTTTGAAGAGAGGTGCACAACGCGCAATGAACACTCCCAATCCTCCCTAAAACCCTCGCGATTTTAGATATACTTTTTTCTCGATTCTCTTTAAATTTTTTTCTTTGCATTTTTTGCCCTACTGTTTTCCGATTAACGCATTCATTCTCTATCGGTAGGTACCCTACTCTACTATCGCTGTGAATTTACTTTTTCATACTAGTTTTTATTTTCTGTTAACAGATTCATGTTTGTACTTGTTGTTCTATTGCGTTTCAATTGTTGTATGCCAATATAAATGTTGTGGAAACAACCTTTTATAGACATGTAAGGTAAGGTAAGGTTGTGTATGATAAATCCTTGTAGTTCGGCCCTGCATATAGTGAGAGCTTTAGTGCACCAGGCTGTCCCTTATTTTTTTTATTTTTTTTTGTGTGTGTGTGTTTTGCTTGGCTATAGTTGATTGAGTCCTTTTGAGGATTTTATATTAGCGAATCAAAGTCGGGTCTTTTATCCCTCACATTTATATTCCTGTGTGTGTATGTGATTAGTTTCATGGTAGTTTCTATTGTTGTATGCCAATTCTGTACGAGCAAATATAAATTTTGTGAAAACAACCTTTTATAGACATGTAAGGTAAAGTTGCATATGGTAAATCCTTGTAGTTCGGCCCTGCATATAGTGGGAGCTTTAGCGTACCAGGCTGTCCCTTTTTTTTTTCCTCTTTTTTTGTGTGTGTGTTTTGCTTGGCTATCGTTGATTGAGTCCTTTTGAGTATGTGGAATCAAAGTCGGGTCTTTTATCACTCATATTTATATTCCTGTGTGTGTATGTGATTAGTTTCATGGTAGCCTCTATGTAAAGCATTATATCAGGAAGCTGCGTATAAGACTTTTTTTTACGGTGTTTGGATTGGCTTATATTTAGCTGTTTTTGGATTTTAAGTGCTTTTTAGTTTTTGGAGGTGTTTGGCAAAGGTACAATGTGCTCCCTCTGTTTGCTTTTACTTGCTACTGTTTTCCTAATTGGATTTTCGTTTTTACTTGTCACTTTTGACATATCAAGAAAAGAGGATCTTTTTCCTATTTTACCGTTAGCATTAATTGCTTGGCTATCATTGATTCAGTCTTTTTGACGATTAGATATTATGGAATCAAGTCAGTCTTTTATCCCTTACATTTATATTCTCCATTTGTGCTCGCGTTGTTTGAATGCTTTAAAGCATTAGATTAGGAAGTTGCCTGTAAGTCTAGTTTCTTTTCTTATAGGGTGTTTGTATTGGCCTATTTTTAGGTGTTTTTGGATTTTAACCGCTTTTTAGTTTTTGGAGGTGTTTGACATAGATACAATGTGCTTTTAAAGCACTTCACTTTGAGCTAAAAGAGTACTCTCTCCGTTCGCTTTTACTTGTTACTGTTTTCCTAATTGGATTTTCGTTTTTACTTGTCACTTTTGACATATCAAGAAAAGAAGATTTTTTTCCTATTTTACCGTTAGCATTAATTGCTTGGCTATCGTTGATTTAGTCCTTTTGAGGATGTGGAATCAAAGTCAAGTCTTTTATCCCTCACATTTATATTCTTGTGTGCGTATGTGATTAGTTTCTTTTTTTTTAGGGGGTTTGGATTGACTTATATTTAGTTGCTTTTGGATTTTAAGCACGTTTTAATTTTTGGAGGTGTTTGGCAAAGATACAATATGCTTTTAAGCACTTCACTTTAAGCTAAAAAAGTACCCCTCGGTTCGCTTTTACTTGTTACTGTTTTCCCTCTGAATTGCATTGTATGCCAATTCAGTACGAGTAAATATTAAATGTTGTAGAAACAACCTTTTACAGACATGTAAGGTAAGGTTGCGTACAATAAATCTTTGTGGTTTGGGCCTTTCGTGGAGGCCCCATGCATAGTGGGAGCTTTAGTGTACCGCGCTGTCCTTTTTTCTTCCTCATTTTTTGTATGTGTGTGTGTTTTGCTTGGCTATCGTTGGTTGAGTCCTTTTGAGGATGTGGAATCAAAGTCAAGTCGTTTATCCCTCACATTTATATTCCTGTGTGTATGTGATTAGTTTCTTTTCTTTTAGAGGGGTTTGGATTGACTTATATTTAGTTTCTTTTGGCTTTTAAGCACGTTTTAATTGTCGCGTTCTATTATTATTTTTGTATGCCAATTCTGTACGAGCAAATATAAATGTTGTGGAAACAACCTTTTATTGACAAGTAAGGTAAGGTAAGGTTGCGTATGATATCCTTGTGGTTTGGGCCTTTCGTGGAGACCCCACACATAGTGGGAGCTTTAGTGTACCGGACTGTCCCTTTTTTTCCTTTTTTTGTGTGTTTTGCTTGGCTATCGTTGATTGAGTTCTTTTGAGGATGTGGAATCAAAGTCAAGTCTTTTATCCCTCACATTTATGTTCCTGGGTGTGTATATGTGATTAGTTTCATGGTAGTCTCTATGTAAAGCATTATATCGGGAATCTGCGTATAAAACTAGTTTATTTTCTTTCAGGGTGTTTGGATTGGCTTATGTTTAGGTGTTTTTGGGTTTTAAGCGTTTTTTAGTTTTTGGAGGTGTTTGACAAAGATACAATGTGCTTTTAAGCACTTTACTTTAAACTAAAAAAGTACTCCCTCTGTTCGCTTTTACTTGTTACTGTTTTTCTAATTGGATTTTCGTTTTTACTTGTCACTTTTGACATATCAAGAAAAGACTATTTTTTTCCTATTTTACCGTTAGCATTAATTGCTTGGCTATCATTGATCGAGTCCTTTTGAGGATTAGATATTATGGAATCAAGTCAGTCTTTTATCCCTCACATTAATATTCATGTATTTGTATGTGACTAGTTTTATGGTAAAGCTACGCGGTGCGAATCTGGATTAGTCGGACTCCAATGCAGGTACCGGAAATTGGATGGGAAGCCCCAAAAAAAAAGTTTCATGGTAAAGCATTACACTGGGAAGCTGCCTACAAGACTAGTTTCTTTTCTTTTTAGGGTGTTTGGATTGACTTATTTTTAGATGCTTTTGGCTTTTAAGCGTTTTTTAATTTTTGGAGGTGTTTGACAAAGATACAATGTGCTTTTAAGCGATTCACTTTAAGCTAAAAAAGTAAAAGCCAAAAGTCAAAAGTTGGTTGCTACACACTTTTGGCGTTTAGCTTGTAAGTCACTTAAAGAAAGTTAATTAAACGCCCCCTTTATTTTGATTTCTGGCTTGCTTCAATGCTATACATGAGAAACATGTTTGTTTGAGATACCATGTTTTCGTCACAAACTAAACATGAAGATCTTGGAATCATAGCAAATGTGAACCAACCACCACGATTAAGTGTGTTTTAAGTATGTATAACCGTGTTATAAAAAGCATGAATCTTTATGTCAAGACTTCATTATTTTAAACCTTTTGCCTGAATTTAAGATATTTTGATACTGCACTACAATAAACTCGACATGGGTTTCTTTTCAATGTCTGTTAGTTCAAGTTCTTAGGTATTTTAAAATGGTAATTTGGGTTCTTAAAAGGACTGAAGTTTTTGGTCCTATTTTCGGTAGAATCAGAACTTTTAATCTCCTTCTGGAGTTTCTTTTTTAAAATCATGAGCCTTTTGGGATTTTGGCCATTGTTAGAAATAAGTGATCTCTTTTCTATTTGGAGATACTTTGGGCCTTACTTTTAATAAATGTTTAGAACTTTTCTATTTGGAGATGATTTGGGCCTTACTTTTTATAAATGTTTTAGCACCTGATTTGAATAAATAAGAAAAGTATATACACACACGCATATCTTTTTTGATCAAGTAAAAGTATTTTCATTCATAAACATACCAAAACGGCTGTATACTCATGGGAAAAGAAATGTCAGATCTCGTCATTGATTCAACTTACTAACCAATGGCCTACCCGCGTAGCTAATACTTGCATTACCACTACCTGCAAAATGGCCCCTAACACCCAAGGAACATTCCATCTCTCTATACCGATTCCAACTCTTCCTAATAAATCTCTTGTTACCCCTCTCCTCCACAGGTCCAAAGATGACCCCATAACCCCACTCAATCCCTTCACCAATTTTTTAAACCGCACACCTAACATGAACCCTTCTGCACTTCCCCAGGCTGAAATATAGTCATCATACTTCACTCATCTTCCTACCCACCCATTTTCTAGTAATGTTATCTGTCAAAGACTCTATTTTTGTTTCTTGAATTCAAATCACATCTGCTCCCACTTCCTAACTACTGTAATAATGGCCCTTTTTTGGGGGGGTCATTCATTGCCACAGACTCCAGTTGATGATTTTACAATCCATCAAACACGCTACATTTCCCCAACCCCCGAAGTCCCCTTCTCCAAATCCTTTCCTGCTTCCTCATTTCTCCTCCATGCATCAAAATTATACCCCCCTTTTTTTGTGCCTTCACAGGTAACCCTTTCTACTTTGTCAATTCCTCCCCCCACCCCCACCCCCACATGTATATCCCCTATTGGTTGTCGATCAATGCAATTTAATAGATCAATAGCTCTTTCCCCCCTCCTTTCATCAGGTCAACCCCAAGAATTTCCTGAAGTTTATGAATTTTTCTTCCACCCACTATGAGATATTTCGTTCCACTTCCATGTGTATGCTGTCTCTATTGTGTTTGGAATATGTGTATCGCTCTCTTTATGTAATCCTCTCTGTCCAACCCCTCAAAGTGCAGTGCCCCTTAGACAGTTATCAGTAAACCATGTATTAGTTTACAGGTCATGCTATCACGTATTCACGATCCCAGTTTCTATATATATGTGTGTTTGCACTCCCACGTTTATATTAGTCAGTCAGTGTTGTTCATGCATGAAACCCTTTATGTTCAGCCTACCTTCCTCGTATACTCAATACTCCAGTTGTACTGACGCATTTGCGCCATGGTGCTTTCTTTTCATGTTACACCATAGGTTCCGAGACACGAGCTCCAGCCTAGTAGTAGCGGTAGCATTCCAGCCGCAGAGACACAGTGAGTCCTCATTGATTCGAGGACAGTATGATTTGATTCATTTATTTATTTCTTCAGTTCAGTTTTACGGAGTTAGTTGGAGACATGTTCCTTCAATTCCTTCTTCAGATAGTTTAGAGGCTTTCAGATTTATGTTCAGATTTACATTCAGATTGAGTTGTTTTGGGTATTTTCACCCACGTGGTTTTATTCAGTTGAACCTTATGGCCTTACAGTTCTATGTATTCCGTATTATTATATCATGATTTGCAGTATACAGGTACAGATATCAGTCATGGGTTAGCTTGTGGTCCCTCGGGATCATGAGCACCGTGTAGCATTCCGGTTCAGCAAATCGGGGTGTTACACATCCCCACTAGTACTAGGGGTGTGCATCGGTCGGTTCAGTTCGATTTTATATATTATCGGTTCGGTTCGATTTTATACATTATTGGTTCTTAAATATGCTAAACCAATAAGATATTTTTTATCGGTTTTTGGTTTATTGGTTTTTAGTCCTTAACGGTTCGATTTTCGGTTTTACCCAATAAGAAAAAATCGAACCGAACCAATAGCCCAATAATTTTTTTTATAAAACCATTAACAAACCACTAACTCAATAACCCAATAATAATAAACCAATAACATTTTAATCGATTTAGTTTATCGATCGGTTCGATTTTTGCACACCCTTAACTAGTACAAACCATTTTCACCAGCACTAACAGACATAATTTTTTTCCAATCAAATAATAATTTTGTTGTATTAAATTAAATATTTTTTTAATATATAATTAATCTTTTAATTGAATTATGTTTTTTATTATAAATACAAATAAATAAATTTTGTACATTCAGATGCTGAAAAACAAAGTCTTAATTATTCAGTTTTCAGATATAGAGACAATATCTTAATCATTCAATGTCTATTCAGATTTAGACGTCTGAATATTAATAAAAATAAATGTAACCTTAGTTTCGTAACTTTTTTCCCTTCAATTTTCCGTTACTATTGAAATTATAAGCATTTCACTTTTTTTAACTTTTTTAAAACTTTTTTCCCTTGTTGAAGCTAATAACTCTCTATTTTAACTTTTTTTTTAAAATTACTAAAATATTTGATTTAGTCGAAACAGATACATTACATTTTTTTAAATACATCACTTAATTTTACATAAATACACTACTTAATATTACATAAATATATCACATTCTTTCGAATACATTACTTAATTTTACACGAATATATTACATTCTATCGAATAAATTAATTATTTTTTTATATAAATATATAGTAGCCGTTTGACCATGGAAATTTTTTCCTTTTTTTCGAAAAATTATTTTACTTAAGTGAAAAAAAGTGAAAACACGCTGCGTTTGATCATGAATTTCAACTCCAATTCCAGAAAATTATTTTTAAAAGTGAAAACAAGTTAAACGTGTTTTCACTTTTTTTACTCATATTTCTCTTGCAAAATTTCAAAAACAATAATTTTACTATATATATATTTTTTTGAATATAAAACTGAACTAAGTAGGGTGGGGTTAGTTATTTGTCACACGTACTATTCCCAGTTTCCCACGAACATCATCATCATCATCATCATACATACATAAAACTCCTTAAACCTCTCCCGCCGTCAATTCGTAAAGCCCTCAATGTCGACGGAAACTGTAAACCCTAAATTCTGGCCAAAACATTAAACATTGGTATGTCCGAGTTTTCCTCTTTACCCAGGAAAGCACTAAGCAGTACTAATTAGACATTAGGTTGAGAATTGGTGAAGCCGATGGTTTTGAGTAGAGTTCTTGTTGTAGTGTTGCTGCTTAATTCGTTTGATTTGTGGTAATTTTCCATTCTTGGGTGATGATGCACGACTCCATCTCCCGTGTTATACCATTACTTTTCCAATATTGGTATTGTGGTTGAAGAATTATTTCCCTTGGTAAAAAGAAATTGTTATGGGGTTTGCACGTCTGCAGTTTGAGTTCAGTTGCTTTTTCCCTCAGCGAGTAGTGTTGGGGGTTTAGTTATGCGGTGCATTCATTTCTGATGTAGTCGGATTATGTTTGCATCTTCTAGTAGGACATGTACATTCTTTGATGATACTAATTTTTTTTTAAGGAATTACTGTTCTTTTGTTTGTTTTGCCTTTTTACCATTTCTAGTTAGCTCTCTTAGATGGAATTGTTATTTTCTTAAATTATTTTAGAGTATTTCATTCTTGGAATATTCTCATGTTCTTGGCTTGTTATGCATGTCTTTTGGATTTTACTACTATATACCTATAGTTGTTTTAACTCCATTATTAATTTAATTATAATTAAAATTAAGGCATTTAATGTTGCACATTTTGCATTTCAGGTTCAGCTGCAAAAGAATTAGCAACTTGGTGAAACCTCTTAATAAACGTCATCTTAGTGAAGCGGTCACTATAGGATCGTCAAGGGCGAAATCTGTGTGGTAAAAGTAGAGGCCTTGATAGGAAGAGGAAGCAGGTCTGTGAGTAGAGACAATTATGGCCTTGGTTGAAGCAGTTAAAGCAGAACCTTTAAAAGTGCTAGAAAATGATGAGGAAGTTGAATTTGTCTGGGGTAGAAAGAGAGGTCTTGGTGGTAAAAGAAAGGAGGTACAGTTTTATGAATCTTTTACCTATGATGGCATGGAATATGCTCTATATGACTGTGTATACATGCACAAGGAAGGTGAACTTCCTTACATTGGTAAGATCATAAAAATATGGGAAAATCCAGACAAGTCTAGGAAGATAAAGATTCACTGGTTTTTCCGTCCATCAGAGATCTTGTATCACCTGAAAGATGTACAGGTAGCTGAGAATGAAGTGTTTCTTGCCTCTGGTGAAGGCACTGGTTTGGCCAATGTTAATTCTTTGGTGAGCGTCATAAAATTGCTTTTATTTCATTGCATTTTCTGTCTGCTTTTACTTGGAATTAACTGTGCAGAATTACTTAAACTATCTCTTGACCAACTCCTTTTTGTTAGAGGAGTCCGATTTATGGCCACATTTTATCCAATATATATCTATTTATGTCCACCTCGTCCATGTTAGTAAAACTCCATTAGCTCTTGTGGAATGCCTTCTGCTTGTTTCTACTTGATTTCAGTGAATCTTCCGTTGAAGATGGGCTTCTTGTTGAGGGGATAAGACAAGTAATTAACTTGGAACCGATGTTATTATTTGCCGAAGCTTGATAATGATGAGTTTTTAAACTAGATGCTGTTTTCTTACGTACATAGTGGTTAATGTGGTGGAAGATGAACAATCAAGCAGTAATAGCTGATGATGATAAAGTAGATGATCCTGTAACTATAAGTTCTTTTCTGTGAATTGTGTTTAAAATGATAGTTAGGAGAGACAAGCAAATTGATCTCTCCTATATTTCTGCTCAATGCCAATTCTGTCTCCACTATCGGAAACAACCTTTCTACTTCTCCGGAGGTAGTATGGACTGCATACATTTTACCTTCCCCAAACCCCACTATGTGGGAATACACTGGGTTTGTTGTTGTTGTTGTGCCAATTATGTCTCCAGTTGCACGGCTACCGCCTCACGAAATTTATCCTCTTCATTGATTGAACGAAGGATTAACGTTTGAGCTTCCTCTTTCTAAATATCTTTTGCCTATGGTAATTTTTGTTGACCTAAGGAAGGGAAGAAAGAATGGGAATGATTTTGGGGGGGGGGGATTGTTGCTCTAAATAAGTGACGAGATTTCGAAAGTGAAATGTAGGATGAAACGAGTAAGATTCTTAGAGACAAGCTCCATCTTTTGCATGTTTAGTGCGAAAACATCAATTGCAGTTGTGTTGCGTAATCGTGATATAAAGTTATTGTTGGAAGTATGGACGTAGAAGAAATGAATGAGAAGGAAAATGGGAAGGAGGAAAAAAGAAATTTAGAAATCAAAGTCAGGGAGGGGTCTGATTAGGTTTGGGAACAAAGATGAGAATTCAATATGTTTTTCTTTGCTATATTGTACAAAGTGCCTGTCCGACCGGCTATGTTGTATGGAGCGAAGTGTTGGCTAGTTAAGAACTCCCACATCCAAAAGTTGAAGGTGGTAGAGATAAGGGTGTTGCGACCGATGTGTGGGCTTACTAGGAGAGATAAGGTTAGAAATGAGATTATTTGAGAGAAGATGAGAGTGACTTCGGTGGAAGACAAGATGCGGGAAGTGAGGTTGAGATGGTTCGGACATGTGATGAGGAGGTGTCCGGATGCCCGAGTACGGGGATGAGAGAGGTTGGCTATGGATGATTCATGCGGGGTAGAGATAGGCCGAAGAAATATTGGAGGGAGGTGATTAGGCTTGTGTCACGACCCAAAATAGGATCATGACCGGCGCTAAGGAGGTTATAACTCCCAAGCAAGTCTCATCAGTATTCTATAGAAAATTGTGCAGAGTTTCCCCTGTTTTTGGGCCTATCAAAAATTTTTCCCGTCTCAAATCCACAACACAATAACTCAACATCACATAGACACATCAACCCCAACACAATATACCAAAATCCTTTAATCCCTAACACAATATTGGCTTTGCACGAAAGGGCTGGTGGCTGCCCTTGCCATCCTTCCTTTTTTAATCCCTAATTCCTTTAAAATCCTTTTTCTTAATAGATTAGGGGTAGTGCATATGGGCATAAGCCCATTCCTTTTCCCTTTTTAATTAGTGGATGGGCTTGGCCCACTTTTCTCCTTCTTTTTTTTCTTTTTTTTTAAAAAACAATTGCTCATTATAAAAAAATATGATATGGGATATAACAACAGTTGCAGCTTACGGAGGATATGACCCTTGATAGGAAGGCGTGGAGGACGCGGATTAGGGTGGAGAGTTGGTGGGTAGGTATGCATCCTTACTAGTAGGGAGGAGTGCTTTGTGCGGTGTTGTTCCTGCAGTCATAGTTGTCTTGTAGTTTCTTCTTCGTGGTGTTTTGGTGTTGGTGGTGATTTTGGATAGATAGTTTATAGTATTAATCTATGGGTGCCTTGTTTCTTGTATCATTCTGTTTTGTGTTTTTATGTTTTTTATTTGTTGTACTAGTGTTTGTCCTGAGCCGGGGGTCTGGGGGTCTATCGGAAACAACCTCGCTACTTCATCTGAGGTAGTGGTATGGATTGCGTACACTTACCCTCCCCAGACCCCACTTTGTGGGAATACACTGGGTATGTTGTTGCTATAGATTATGTTCACCAAGCATTAAGCACCAATGCTTGGTAAAAATACACATAATAAACACCTCCAGACGAGCGTGGAAACCAGTTATGCTGACGTGGACAACAAATCAGTTGTCGTACGACTTCATCGCTCTTCAGATTCTTTGACTTTCATTGATTGTGGGTGAATAATAAGATGAGCAAATTGAAGAAACAGGTCCTTTGCAGTAGACTTGGCGAAGGCCATTGATCAAAGCAAAGCAGATTCCAAGTGCGTAGAAGGATCCGTTGAGGAATTAGGATTTTGACTAATCCAATACGCAAGGATCAAGCAGAATATCGAAACTTCACCATACTTGGATGCATGGTAGAGGCTTTGGAAAATAGTAGAGAAAACAATGGCCAAACACATAAAGGAGGACCAAGTTAAACTAGGATTAGAATCTTGGATTCTTGATCTAATACTTGTTGAATTGGGAAAACAAGAAAAACCATCTACTTCTATATATAGCATCAATGTTGTCCTGGTGAAGATGAGAGACTCTTTGCTTGTATCTTCTTCTTGAGAGAGAGTTAACTGGTAGCGACAAAAGAACTTGTTCTTATCGAGAATTATTTGAAGCTGTTCTTGTTTTCTAGGTTGATTCTTCAAGTTTATTTGTAAACCTTTACTTTCAATAGTGATTTGTATTGGTGTTCTTTTGGTTGTAAAGGCTTTAGCGTTTGGGTAGAGTTGTTGAAGAAGTTGTCCTACAATCAAAACGTATTGTACAAGGGGGAATATGTGCTATAGTGGTTAACTCCTTGGCTGGTTGCAACCTAAAACTTGTATAACTCAAATTTAGTGGTAATTTAAGAGATAGAGATCGTGGTTTTCTTACTCACGGGACAAGATTTTTTCCTTGTAAAATTCTTGTGTTGATTTACTTTATTTCATACTTTTTGTAGAGTTGCTGAAGAACCTGGTTCTTCATTACGTATGTGGAATCATAAACTAACAGTTGGTATTAGAGTGGTTGTTTCTAAAGGTTAACACCTCGAAACTTCTTGAGATGGCTGCACCTCTAGGAGTATAAGAGGTCTATCAATCACAAGGTCACCAATCTTCATTGGCGAACATTACTCTTGGTGGTAATTAAGAATGAAAGTTTTTGTAACACCCAAGGAAGCAGGGTAAAAGAAGGTAAGCAAGTCCCAGGATCAACGCTCAACATGCAAAAGAGGATGTCAAAGTCAGTTAAAAGCCCAAGCTAAGAAGATACTGGTTGAGGGTATTGAACTTAAACATAAATGAACAAATCTCTTATTCCAATACAACAAAACAAATATGGGCACATCTTGGATCTAAGTAAGAATGCCCAAGAAACAGTCGAGAAAAGAGGAAGCATGATACAATGGTTGAAAGGGATGATCCTGATAATAGAAGCAGGAACCAGGTCCCTAGATGCAGAACAACCTATGGGTAAACAAACAATGTAGTAACAATATTTTGAAAGCCATTGAGAAAATTTCTCAAGTAATGATGAGAGCAGAAAATTAAAGAGGATAAATACTCCATGTTGGCTAATGACTAACCCCTCCTCAGAAACGATCCTAGCCTTAATGACCAAATTTGATCTAGCAACTGAAGATCAAGACATAAAGGCTAAAGTGATAAAAGGAATCAGGTTCTGCTCACTTCTAATGATCGTACTGTCACAAATTGCAAAACAGTGAACCTGGTTCTTAAAGGTGAAAGACACAAAAATGTGTTTATAGAAGACATCATGACTCCTCAAAGAATTAGGTCATAAGCCTTGGTGCACATGAGAAAAGACTCACTACTATGAGACAAAAGGCTAAGACATGCAAGCCTCTCTCTGCTCAACAAGATGATTTTGAAGGACCCGGTTATTGGGTTGCCAACATCCTGGTTAAATGAAGGGTAAGGTGTGTGATGCATGTGTCAGAAGAAAATATGTCGAGTTCTATTTCAAGTCAACTCAACTTGACCACCAAAGCTGTTACATTTGAATATGGACCTATGAGGGTTCAAATTAGATGAGGAGAAAGGCAAACATCTGTGATTGTTGATGATTACTCTAGATTCACCTGGACCTTCTTTCTTGCATCCAGAGAGGAAACATTTGACCTATTCTCTAATTGTGAAGAAGTTGCAAAGAAAATTGAATGCTCAAATAGTTAGCATCAGATATGGTCATGGAACGAAGTTTGAGAATGCTTATTGAGTATTGTTAGAAACATGGATAGACCTCAATTTCTCAACTCCTAGGACATCTCAACAAGATGGTATTTTGATAAAATAGAACCTTCGAAGATACGAGAAGATACGAGAAGAACTGTTCCCATTGCAAGTGATGTTTCGAAGTCATTTTAGGTTGAGGCTGTAAATACTACATGTTACATCATCAATAGGTGCATGAGGAGGTCCTTGATCGAGAACACTCCCTATGAGATTTTATAAGGAATAAAGCCCCAGATCACTCATCTTAGAGCTTTTGGTAGCTATTGTTTCGTTCATAATAATGGGAAACAAACTGTAGTAAAGTTTGATGCAAGGTTCTTTCTTGGGTATTCATCATAAAACAAGGTTAGAAAGTATCATGAATCGAGGAACGTGTCCACGTGATCGGAGACGAGTACCTGATGATGATGTCGAAATTGGACTTACACAAGGCTATAATGACGAGCCATCACTTGAACCCCTAAAGAACTTGGTCAAAAAGGTAGTCACAGAAAAAGAAAAAACCTAATCTTTGCGAGCTCTCCAAGATAAAAAGTCAATGGGAGAGAATTGAGTAGGCGGACGTCGAAAATAGACACAAGAAACTTAACAAGTATACAAGGAAAAACCTGGTCCCTTTATTATTTATGGAAGAAATTGGATATATAAGAAAGCACATCCAGTTGAGTGCATCATCACCTCTGGAGATTTCAGTGTAATGACTATATCCTAGGCCAAAATTTGTGTGCTTTCTCTGCTTATTTATGAATGATTAAGACCAAAAATACAAAAGAGGCTCTTCAATAAGCTGACTAGGTTGCTACGTAAGAGGAGCTACATTAATTTTGAGAGGAATGTGGTATGACATTTGGAATCCAAACATAAAGTTAGGACAAAGGTAACATTACAAGTAAGAAAGCAAGACTAGTGGTACAAGGGCATGATCAAGAGAAGGGTATAGGCTATGACGAGTATTTTGCCTCAGTAGCAAGGATGGGAGTATATGTGCAACCACCTCTTAGATTGAGAGCCATGAGTTCTCCAGTCATGTTATACAAACTACACAGTTTTTTATGGGTTAAAACAAGCATTAAGAGCTTGGTATGAAAGAATAAAGATCATCAAAATTTCTTCTTGAGAATGGATTTGCGAGGGGAAAAATTGATAAAATCTTTTCTATTGAAGCAAAATACAAGACTATTGATTGTGCAAAATCTGCTAATATATGTGGATTTCATCATTTTTGGTTTTGCAGAACAAGAAACTATGTAACGAGTTTGCCAAACTTAAAGGAAGCGAATTTGAGATGAGCATGAAGGGAGTACTAAACTTCTTTTATGGTTACAAGTAAAGCAGACAAGGAGGAGACAATGATTCATCAACAAAAATACCTGAAGGAGCTGCTCAAACAGTTTGATATGGACAATACAAAGTCCATTGATACCCTATAGCAACTGTCATTCGACTTGACAAAGAGGAACCGGTTCCTTTGGTTGGAAAAGGAGTAAAGGATATGATTGAGTCTTTGCACCACTTAAGTGCAGGCAGACTTGATATTGTATTTAGTTTTGGACTTTGTGCTAGATTTCAATCGTGTCCGAAAGAGTCATGTGAAAGCAGCAAAGATAATACTAAGGTATCTCAAAGTTACTCAGGACGTGGTCTTTTGGTACCCATCAAAAGGGTCTTTTGAGTTGGTCGGATATGTTGATGCTGACTACGCTAGATGTTTGGTAGATAGGAAGAGTACATTTTTGATGTCTCACTTGTTAGGGTCATAATTGATTTCATTTCATGGGCAACAAAAAAGCAAAACTTTGTGGCGTTAGCTGTTGCTGAGGCCAAGTATGTAGTTGCTCCCTCTTGTTGTGCACAATATTGATGGATCAAGCAAACAACTTGAAGATTGGTGTAACAATTAAAAAGTTCCAATCTTACGTGATAATATTTAGTGATAATATTTAGTGTTGTGAACATGGCAAAGAATCTAGTTCATCACAAAAGAGCACATCATAGTGAAGGTTAGGCACCACTTCTTAGAGATAATACAGGAAGGACCTTCTTATTCTCTCAATGACTAGCTGTCCTATATCTTGAATGATACTTTTCTATGATTCCAATAAGGGAAAGGTAATACGGATGGAGAAATATAACTCTTACGATCACTAATGATGAAAGAAACTGGTTCCTGGACTATTTATACTGGACAACTGCAAAAAGAACTAGGTCCCTGTCTAGTTATATGATTGAACCTGATCCTTATGCAAAAATCTGACCAGGTTCACATAACCTAGCCACGTACTTGGTTGCGATGAGTGCAAGTTTAGTTCATGAAAGACTTAGGTAAGAGCAAAAATCTTGCCAAGTCATGCCGATCAACATGAAGATGGTTCTTAGGTTATGTTTTTGTTATGGGTTTGTCATTATCAAAAAGTTGAATTGTTGTGCTAAGACCAATGAGCTATATTGAACTGCATGTATTCGCGAGAGCAATGTGAGCTAGGTGCTAGGCTAATAAAATGGGCTAATAAAATGAAGTTTTGATGATTAACAAATGAGTAGTATGGTTTATTTCTTTACGTGAATTACGAATCATATTGGTGTTGTTTGGTATTCTCGTTATAGAGGGTACTCCTAATAGTGGAAAATCTAAGGGCTCATTTGTTTGCACTTAATGGAGGTCTAAATCTGGATGATTCAAACTTCAGACCATTAAGTGCATTTATTTTTATTAAGATTTTAGCTCTTAGTAGGTCAGAATAGGTCTTAATCATTCAGATCTAAAATCAAGTCTTGATAGTTCTGTCGAGGTATTCTGGTATTGGATAATATTCACCGCCACTCTATTCATAATCTTCCGTCACCACCACTAACCACCTCTGCTACCGCCACCATCGTCAACCACCACCCACCATCACCACCACCATCGACAACAAATATCGCTACCAACCACTATTGTCAACTGCTACCACACCTAGTACTATTATTCTAATTATATTCACCGCCACCACCGCAGTCAATAGCACCACCATCATCAACCACTACCGGCCAATCCTTACTATCGACCAACTCATCTATCACAACTAGCACCGCTAACTACCACTAATACATCACAATATCCACATTCTTCAGCCGCCACCACCATTGTCACTAGTAACACAACCTCTATCATCACTTCAACCACTACCATCGCTATAATTTATCTCTACTAACAACCATCTCCACCATCACAACTAACAACATCTCCAACTAGCACCAACACATCGTCAACCATTATGCATTCATTTTTCAGCCATCACAATCAACACCTCCAACTACGAACATCAAGCAACGTCACATCACAACCACCACCACCACCACCACTATCAACCGCCACCATCATAACAATCACTTCAATATCAACCATCACAATTCACAACTATCACCACTAGCATTATTAATCACTAACATCAATCATTGTCACCGCACCCACCATTATAAACCATCTCCACTATCACTAACAAACATAAATATTTTTTTCAATCAAATAATAATTTTTTTGTATTAAATTACATACTCTTCTGATATATAATTAGTTTTTTATTTGAATTGTATTTTTTATTTTATTATATATACAAATAATATTTTTTTTTTTTTTTGCACATTCAGATGTTGAAAAAACAAACAGTCTTAATCATGCAGTTTTTTAGATCTAGAGACAACATCTTAATCATTCGGATGTGCATTAAGATTCAAACGTCTGAATCTTAAAAAAAACAAAAAACAAATGCAACCTAAATATGAATCTGTCCGTTTCTGAATTGGGCATATAGCTATTGTCGATATCATGTGCGTAATATTGTAACTTATCATATTCCTATCGTTAGTGTGCTGCCTCATGAGGGATGGCCTTGGCTCAGCGGTAAGCTTGCTTGCCGTGGTGTGCCTAGGTTGGGGGTTCGAAACGTCCCTCCAGCAAAGTTGGGGTGAGGACGCGTAGGTGAGGCCAGGACCGGTCCCCCCCCTCCCCGACACCTACGGAGTAGGTATGAACCGGGTCGTCCCTTTCCCTTTTAGTGTGCTGCCTCATAACTGTAAGAGAGTTGGCTGCTTACCTCCTTGTTGATTAACTTGATCAGGAAGCTGTTGCTGGCAAATGCAATGTTGTTTGCATTTCAGAGGACAACAGAAATCCGCAACCCTCAGATGAAGAAGTTAAAGCGGCTGACTATGTTTTCTACCGTGTTTTTGATGTTGGAAATTGTACAATTTTGGACAAGATGTATGACAAAATTGGTGGGCTGGATGGTATGTGCCTCAGCTCCCTGGGTAGTCCTCTTTATGGTGTCTCATAGTATACGTTTCGGTTTTAATGGAATAATATAAAGTTGCTATTCGTTCCATTATATTTTGTTGTGTTAGTTTAATCTCTTATTTGCTTATATTTTTGTACAGTCAAATATGTTTTTAACAGGCAAGAGAGTCAAAAGGGCAGTCATGTCCTCAAACTTGCTTCTGACCAGAAAGATGACAAAACTGCCATGGAAAATGAAGCTAATGGGGAGTCCGATGGGCTAAAGCCTCAGAATTCTCCTGGAACTGCCAAAGCGAGTAATTTAATTGGAAAAAGTGATGTACAAAGTTCTTTGGTTAGACAGGATGTCTTACAAAGAGATACCAATGTTTTACGTGTCAATCAGGCAACAGCTAAGAAAGGGAATTCTATCCCTGGTGAGAAAAACTCACATGATTTAGGAGTTGCCAAACCTGCTGGAAAATCAGGCCATTTAGCGGGAAGAAGTGATGTAGATGCACAAAGTTCACCAATTAGAGGGGATGCCTTACATGGAGATGCAAATGATTCTCACATTGAGCTGCAACCAACAATGAAAGGAAATCCCGCTCCGGTGCTGACTGTTAACAGAAACACAGACACTACAGTTGTTCACATGCAGAATACTATAAGTGAAGAAAATGCACGCTGCATAGATAAGAATGACAAGGGTGATGGAAAAGTTAATAAGCCTCCAGTAAAACTCGTAGAAGCTGGTGAAAGAGGAAAACCTCTGAAGAATCTCGGCATTCTGGATGGTATGCCTTCAAAACGAATAAAAGTAAATGGTTCTGAGACAATATCAGACGACAAGGGTGGGAACAGTGTACAGAACTCCACTGTTTGCAGAAATGACAAAAAGATTATGGGATCAAGTGATGCTCCTTCTGATGAAGGAAAGAAATCTGATAGTAAACTTTCTGGTGGACTGGACAAGAACGTGAAGATCCGAAAAGATGGTGCTGCCTTGGATATCAGACCTCCGAAGAAAACAAATATCGACACTCATAAAGTAAAACAGGATAGTGATAAAAACATCTCAATAAGTAAACGTGTCGATAGTATAGACAAGTTGCCTAAACTATTTGCTGGAACATCCGCGAAGGAAGTTGAGAGAATGGAAGGCAAGAGCTTCGAAGTCAATCGGAGACCCGTTGTAGTAAGTTTTGCTCCGAGCAATGTCGTTTTCTTCCGAAGTTTATTTGTTGCCTAGATAATATTGCACATAACCTGTTCTACTTAAATCTTTTGTGATCCGGTGATGCTAGTTGTGATAAAGAACTAAAGCGTTCTTTTTGATGATACAATGGTGGCATTTCATGGGATTACGTACTTCTCTATGCCAATAAGAAGATTCTAAACCTTCTCTTTGATTGCAATCAAGCTTATCAAGACGTAGCAAAATCTCTTGAATTGAAGCAAGCTACGTTTTACAAAATAACATTTCATTATATTTAGAGAGACTAACCTCAAAAAAGTTTATTAGTGAAGTTTGACCTATGCGAATTCTTACTCAATAAATTTTTGATGTAACACTAAAGAATGAGAGCCGAGTCCAATAATGGAAAGGTGTTGCATGACTAGGAATTGGAGGATATTGAAGAGTTCTTTCATAAGATATATGAGTAACCCATTGGTAATGAAGGGTAAGATAGGATGTATGTTGGAGTAGATGGGCAATATTTTAATTGAGAGTCCATCTTATGGGGAGCCATGCACAGTTGGGGAGTTGGGGATAAGAGGGTTAGATGGGAATAGAGTATTGATGCCAAAGCTACTAAGAAAGGGTAATTCTCTCCGCGGTGCATCATGAAATTTTGACGGTATTTGAGGAAAATGATATTCATGTAGTAGTACATTGCATATTCACATCCTTGCTGGGAAGCTTTCACTTGCAAGGTGACTTGGGTGAAGTGAAAGGTAATAAAGGTCATGATCCATGGTTCAAGATCACCGTGGAATAAACAAGGAAAATAGGACATTTTGAGAACAATACTTCGACGTACATTTGGATCGTCTTAAATGAGAGGAGCATAAGAGCGCATCGTTCACATAAAGGGAATATTGGGATTACTTTGAATTCTTTTCTTTTGTGTATATCGGTTTTGGTGTAAATAGAAGATTACTAATTTCTAGACTTGATTGGAACAATCAGTTTGAAAATTTTGGTTGAGCCGCTCACTCGGCTTTTAAACATATTTAACACCTTTGGTATGATATCACAGGGACAAATTTTGATTTATTTTTAAGAAAAACTAGAGAATTAGGCACCCAAGGGTGTGGTAGTGGTCAGTGAAGTGGAGTTAGTTGTGTAAGGATGTAGGTTTATATAAAGACGGAGACAAAAATATTAAGTGATTGCTTCCCATTTGTCTTAGACTTGGTGGACAAAGTTAGTACCTATTGCCGGTAGGAGGTGGCAGGCTAAGTTGCTCGGACTCTTCAAATATGTCTATGGGTGTGTGTTGGATCCTCCAAAAATAGTGTATTTTTGAAGGATCCGACACGGGTGCGGCAACATTTTTGGAGAGTCCGAGCAACTTAGGTGGCAGGTACTCTGTGGAATTTGTCTAGGTGCACACAAGCTGGCCCTGACATCACAGTTATTAAAAAAACTAAAGGTTTGTGATAGGCTAAATATTTGGTTCTTATATTAATAGTTATTTGTATTTGGATTAATTTAATTATAAATAAAGGGATTATCCATACAAAAAAATAGAGGGAAAAAGGGCAAATTTACCCTTTGACTTTGCGATTAGAGTGGATGTACTCCTCGTTAAATGAGTGGTGCATATACATACCGTTGCCGTCTTATCAAATAGTGTTGATATACTCTTACAGTCTAACAAATGGTGCATATATACTCTCATTTTCAAACAAATAGTGCAAATTTATCTTTTTTCATAAATAGAACAACAACAACAACATACCACGGGGTCTGGGAAGGTAGGTGTACACAATCCATACCACTACTTATGAGATAGAGAGGTTATTTCTGATAAACCCTCGACTCAAGATAAGACAATCTATTCAAGGAATAGCAAAAGAACAAACAACAAACGATACAACATTCTGAAATGATACTAGTACTATAGCTACTAATACGGATAACAAAGTCCTACCTACTAGCACTGACGCACTCTCTCCTACTATCCATCTACCCTAGTACGCCTTCTCCACACCTTCCTATTCAGGGTCGTGTCTCCGGTAAGATGAAGCTGCTCTATATCATGTCTAATCACCTTCCTCCAATATTTCTTCGGTCTACCTCTACCTTCCCTGAATCCATCCCTAGCCAACCTCTCACCTCCGCACTGGGGCATCAATGTCCCTCATCACATGTCCGAACCATCTCAACCTCGCTTGTTAGCGTCTAATAACTCCAAATGAAATGGAGACTCGTTTTTGGAGTCTTGGATGAAAGAGATACTCATAGGACTCATAATTTTGTAAAAACTTAGTGTCTAATAACTCCTTTCGTCCTAATTTATGTAAAGATGATTGAACACAAAGTTTAAAAATGAAAGGATGACTTTTGAAACTTACAACAACTACATAATACTAGTGTATGCTCACACAGTAGGGTTAGGGAGGGTAGAGTGTACACAGTCCGTAAGAGAAAGGTTGTTTCCAATAGACCCTCGACTTAAGTCAAAATACAATCTTGAAAAAGATGTAAAAGAGGTAGAAAAGACGATGAATAAGTAGCAACACAACAAACAAATAGTAACAGAACAATACCACCTCAAAATTATACTACAAGCAAACTACCCAAAACAACACATACATCATAAGAATCCAAGAACAAAAAACTACAAGCATAGCACTATGACTGCTAATAAAGATAACACATTTACTTATTAGGTTAGGTAGCTGCAACCATGTTATGTCCTGTTTAATCACCTTTCCTCAATATTTCTTTGGTCTATGTCTACCACTCTGGAATCCATCCATAGCCAACTTCTCATACCTTCGTACTAGATTATCTGTGCATCTCCTCATCACATGCTCGAACTATCTCAACCTCGGTTATAACATTTTTTCTTCCATTTCTAATTCTATCTTTCCTAGTCAACCCACATATCCATCGCAACATACCTCATCTTTGACACCTTCGTCCTCTGGATATGAGAATTCTTGACAGACCAACACTCTCTTTACAACATAGCTGGTCTAACGATCACTCTGTAGAACTTGCCCTTAAGTTTAGGTGGCATCATCTTATCACACAAGACTCCAAAAATGAGCCTCTATTTCATCCACCCTTACACTAATACAGTGAGTGACATCCTCGTCAATCTCTCTATTTTCTTAGATAATAGACCTATGATATTTGAAATTACCTTCCTTTTAAATGGCCTATATATCAAACCTCACCTCCTCGACAGCCTCTTGCGTCACCTCGCTGAACTTGCACTCCAAATAATCAGTCTTGGTCTTACTCAACCTAAACCCTTTAGACTTCAGGGTCTGTCTCCAAATTTTGAAATGATTATTAACTCCTTCATGAGTCTCATCAATTAAAACAACTTCATCCTCAAGTAACATATACCATGACACCATCCTTTGAATTTGCCAGCTAAATGCATCTATCTCCAAGGCAAATAAAAAGGGGCTAAGGGTCGATCCTTGGTGCGCAACCCTACTAATACTGGAAGTGCTTTCGTTCGCCTTCTACAGCTCTTATACATGTCTTAGCTTCCTTGTATATGCCTTTAATTAACCTAGTATACGCTACCGATACACCTCTCGCCTTCAAACACCTCCATAGAACCTTCTTGGGACTCTGCTGTGAGCCTTTTCTAGGTCGATGAACACCATGTGTGTGTCCATCTTCCTCTTCCTATATTGTTCCACCAATATCCTTATTAGATGAATGACTTCTGTATTCGATCGAACTGATTCTCAAAAATAATTATGATCCTCCTCAACCTCAAGTCCACCACCCTTTCCCAAACCTTTATACTGTGGCTTAACAACTTGATACCTCTATAGTTGTTGCAATTATGAATGTCACCCTTGTTCTTGTACTCTATCTTCAAGCTTTGAGCATCTTTGACATCCTAAAATGACATTAAGCAATTCGGTCTGATAACTTGGTCAGCCACTACATGCCTACTCTGCCCGTGTTCTTCCAAAACTCTACAGGAATCTCGTTTGGCTAGTCGCTATAAATAATTGATAATTATAAGGCTATAAATTATTTCATTAAGGATATCTAATGTGAAGTTAAATGTCAAATTGTTACTAATATAGAAAGGTGACTAAAAAGGAAAGAAGTGCCACATCAGTTGGGACAAAGGGTGTACATTTTTCTAAGATGGGAAATTATGGTGGTGTAAAAAAATTTGTGCATTTCCCGTTTATCCTTTTTGGTTGACCAAAGAAATGGCTTTACTTGTTGCTATCTTGTGTATGTGATTTGATAATAATGTGATCATCCTTTTTCGTGTTCCTGATTTTCTGGTATAATGATTTCTTTTTGATATCTTATATTTAATTTAGATTCATATTGTCTGTTGTGAGATGATATTAGATTATTGATATGGTATGGTGGAAATTTATGTTGTTTCTCTTAATCATGGCTGCAAAGCAGTTGGTTTTGTTTTCGATCTTTTTATTAAAATATCTAACTGATGCATCCTACTTTCTTGTGTATTACAGGGGTCGAGCACGTGGTTTAAGGCACCTGTAAGTGATCCTATCCTTGGTCGTATTTACTTGGCCAATTAAATCTGATACACTGATATTTCTATATGTAGCTTGTCTCGTGTCATTACTATACGTGGAATCTTTTGAAGTGGCATATATTGTGACCTATTTGAGCTTAGAATTGTATATTTTGTTAATCTTCGAGTGTTTTATTCAATTAAGTTCTTACCCCCCGTGGTTGCATGGCCTAGCTAATTAAAGATCAAGTTTGGTGGCTTATGTGTTGATTGACAAGGATGAGTGACCGCAACGTGTTGTCATGGAAGAAGTGTGACCTCAAGCGATTTTTTTGATCCATTTTTAAATCCTAGGTCATTGTTTGGCCTGTTCGTTTATTACCATAGAAACACATTCAATAATAAGGGCGAAAAGTTATGCTTAGGCTACTATTTGCAGTGGAATGAAGTGGGGTTTTGGGGGCATTTATGGTCCGGTGGTTTTGGGTGGGGGTGGGGGGTGAGGAGTGGGGGCAAAAGAGAGCCTTTTGGGAAGAATTAGGAGAAGGTTTAGGGAGGTGGGATATTCCTTGGGTGCTAGGTGAGGATTTTAATGCCATTAGATTCCCAGAGGAGAGAATGGGAGTATGGGAGTAGGGTGGTCTATAGGGCAATGAAGGAGTCCTCAGAGTTTATCGATTACCATTCTCTTGTTGATTTTCCTTTGACAGGTTAGAGGACTCGTATTGTAGATCGAGACTAGATAGATTCCTTGTGTCCACTTCTTGGGAGGAGCTGGCTCTCAATGTGATCCAGGTTCCTCTTCCAAGATTGATTTCGGATCATTCTCCTATCTTGTTGGATTGTACCAGAGGAAGACGAACAAGATCTCTTTTCAGATTTGAGAACATGTGGTTAAGAGTAGAAGATTTAAAGGATAGAATGGCTGGAAAACTGGTCGGGGCGTCTGGGAAACCTCCATTGAAAAGAAACAAATTGAAAAAGTGGTCGGAAAAGTAGTAAATGTCACCAGAAAAGTCGATCTGTCGTTAGATTATTGCCGGAAACTGGTACAAAACATATGGGGGTCATCTTGAAATCAAGAGGCGGGTAAATTTTGAACAAGAAAGTCACTGAAAAACTAGACGGAAAAGGCTCGCGTGGGGCGCATGTGAGGTTAGTTCACCGTGGTGCTGGTTGGGGTTTTCACAAACACTGACGAAAAGTGAAGCTGCGTAAATTAGATCTGTGGAGTCACTGAAAAGACGCACGAAACTATGCAAATTAGATATGAGGAATCACCGAAAAGACGCACAGTGCTATGCAGCTAAGATATGAGAAAGTAGTCCAAAAAGATGCACGGTGCTATGCAAATAAGATATGTGGAAGTAGTCACCGGAAAGATGCAGGGTGCTATGCAAATGAGATATGAGAAAGTTGGCATTGAAAAGATGCGCGGTGCTATGCAAATCATATATAAGAAGCAACCGGAAGGAAGCAGAAGGACTACTTTCTCCGTCTTGGATGCTTCTCAAATCGGTCCTTCTCAGCATGATTATTTTTTCATGCATATGCTACTATCCCAATTATTGCTTACATAATCATTGGCCAGATGGGTTTCTATATGTGTTATAACCGCCCGCCGGCTAAGAAAGCTTTTTTTTTTTTTAAATTCTCTACCAAGATCGTAGAGGATCTGATACCCTGTGGGAAATATAAGCTAAAAATATTATTGAATTGTGTATCTACATTATTAAACTGAGACCCTATTTATAGACACCACATTCCAACTATTTTCTAGTCGGACACTATATTAAAATCCTTTTCCATGCAGAATTCTATATATTATTCCTGTTCCCACTCCAATTCTAACATCATACATTTGGAGTTGTTAGTTTGTGTGATGTTCTCTACATTGTGATTGTTGCCGTAACAAGGGTTCTTGATTCTGGATAGTAATCTATTAGATAATTTTCATGTTGTGATTAATAAGACATCATCATTTTCATAGTCTTTTTCTCCTCATATTCAGGCCTGGGAGGAGGTGATGCAAACATCAAATGAGCAAGGGACACTTGTCTTGCTAGAAAATTTGAATCCTGAATATACATCAGGAGAGGTGGAGGTAATACCCTATACCATGCCAGTTAGCTTCTGATAATAGCTAGTTTCTCTGGCTGAGAATTGGCCTGATAGGCCCACCATGATTATATAAATTTCCGGTTTGCCTGCTTGTTGCAAAATCCTTATTAAATTGTCAGATTTACCCTCCCCCTTTTCTTTCTTTTCTTATTGTTTTTTTTTGTTTCCTATATTTTTGCTCTTGTTCTGTCTTATTCTTCCTTTTCTTTTTTCTTATCTGAGAACTAGAGGGAAACAAAGAGAGTTGAAAATATCAGCTTTCCAGATTCATTCAGTTCGTCCTTCATCTGCAAACCGACTTAATCCAACTGGTCATCGTACTGTCATCCTCCATGCTCTATGCGATTATGCATCCTACTGGCCAGTTTATTGTCATCCTCCTTGCCCTCTGCAATTATGTTGTCATTATGAATGACACAGAGTTGTATAAGCTCATACTCATTAGTCACAAATCTAAGGTAGTCACAAACCATAACCGGTACAATCATAGAAAGGTCTTATAGAAGCACTAGTTTTGATTCCACGAATAGGAAAATTTGAAGACAATAGGCCAGATCTACTGTTAGTTGTTTGTAGCTTCTCTTTCCTGGTTTGAGTAAATTCGAACCATTTCCACAGAGAAGGACCATGACATAGTTGACTGTGATCTTGGTAGTTCGTCGTGTCAAAAGTTCCTTTCAGGGATTAGCCTTGAGATCTTTCGTTCTGGTAGCGGCAATTGAAGGCAGAAACCCCCCAATAGAAAAGTGAAGTAACGAGACCCATTGTTTTGTTTGCTTGATGAAAAAAAATGATTCTGGCTAAGTGAGGTATTTTAGTCATTTTGCCATCTTAAAGTAAGGACTTAGGGCATATTTATTTTTCATGCCAACTGTCAAAAGATTTCGAGGATGAATGAGAGTTTACATAAATAAGAAGGGCTCTTAAAGCTTACATAAACGCAAAAGACAACACTATATGGGACTTATTTTTTCCATAACGTTATGATGTGATCTTGCGAATCTTATCTTGGGTATCTCCTACTTGATCTTATTTTTTCCATAACGTTATGATGTGATCTTGCGAATCTTATCTTGGTATCTCCTACTTGATCTCGTATTGCATGATTCATTTGGAAGAGCTTGGAGCATTTACTAAATATTTGAACTTTTTTGAGTTTGAAGCTCATTTTACACATTAATTCCAACCAATTTAAAGTTGTCAAAAAAAAATAATTTAATTCCAATCAGTAAGTCATAGTTTTCAAAATTGAATAATGGATAGTTTATGGTTTCTAACTGAATTTCTTGTGAAGTTCTCCAATATTTTACTTTAAATCCTAGCCGCCTTTCATGTTGATACTCAACTTTTTTTTTACCTCATTCCGGATCAGGAAAAGAGGCATGGAAATAGAAGTAAGAGAATACTAATTTTGAGACACAAGATTACATATCCTTACGTGAACTACGAGAATAAGAAGTACCATCTTTTTTGGACTAGTCCTTTGGGTTTTAATAATTGCTTTATCATCATCTTCTGCCTCCTCAGCATTGGCCAGAATGTTTCCCGATGAACTTGGTAATTTATTGGTGTGACGGGATCTTAAGTTATTCAGACTCTTCACTTTAGGTGCCACACCCATATCGACACGTCATGGGGGTGGGTGTGGCATCCGTATCCAATTTGGTCAACCGTGTTTTGTTACTTTGGCCAAAATCGACGGAGAAATTCCGGATAGATTCAATGACTTTTGTAATCAAAAACAAAAGTTAAGGTGAAATTGAAGAAAAAATACCTTGTATATAGAAATTTCCATGTCACTCATTTTTCTTTTATCACCTTTCAAGATTCTCCTCTTGATCAATATTTTCTCCTTAGTTTCTCGACATAGTGGGGGCAAACTTGGAACTATCTTATGATTTTATCCCACTCCCAGGTGGTATAAATTAGTCCCAGGATTATAATTCCAGGACTATAATCCCGGGACAGTTAAATCCACCAACCCTAAATGTTTGTTGGGAGGGTACTATTTTGTAAATTTTTCATGGCTGTGTGTACTGACAATTGTGTTTATGATGTTACAGGATATTATCTGGCATGCATGCAGGGAAAACAGCACAGCCAAAATGGTTCAGCGCACTGCTTTCTCTAGCCCGTACTCTGGTATGTACTCAAGTTGGCAATCTTTCTGTATACAAGCTTCGACTAGTTATGTCTTATGTTTTTCTTTTTGTTTTTTTTTTCCTGTCAGAATGACATATGAAGTTTATATTTCCTTTTTTTCGCGTTTCTATGGGAAAGCGGGCAGTTTATTTCGAAGAAACACTACTTTATGTTCATGGCTAAATCTTCTGTACTTGCGTTTGACCTTATTTCTTTTGATGTGGTAGGTAGAGCGTTAGTTGCTTTCCGAACAAAGGAAGCTGCAGAAAGGGTCAGTAAAAAGTTGGATGATGGATGCTTAATGGTTTCAAATAAGAGGTATATATTCAATTTACATTCAAGGTTCTTTTTGGTAACAAATGTTGAACAAGCTTGAGTGTCCATATGAGTTTTAGGATGAGGATTCAAAGTGGGTTATTTTCTTAGACTGGTTAGAATAACACATGCTCTTCAAAAAAATTGGCTAAGGTGCTTTTGCTGAGTCCTTCCATGTAGTACTGTTTGGTACTTACAGGAAAACGTAGCAGACTATTTGTTTTAGATGATTCATGGATATTGAGTTCCAAACTTATTTTTCTTGAACACGAATTTGGATTTCTTTTTTCCTTTTTTTGTTATCCGAGTTCAGTGCATGACATCAAATGTACTGCATTGTTCCCATCCAAAGCAGTTCTAATTTAATTAAAATGTGTTTTAATGTCTAGGCCATTCGGATAATTTATTCTAAGCATTTGATTCTCTTGTGATTCATTGAACACTAAGAGTTGGACTTAATAAGCCATTGTCGATATCTTCAAATCTTGCTGGTGGGATGTGGTTTTGCAGCAGATTAGACCTTTCTTGTGATGACGTCCTTGCATAAAAGAGAGTGATATTGGTTTTGACTTGGTTTGTGGGAAATCCTTAAAATAACTTGTGACTATCCCTTCTTTCTGTTTATTGATTTGTCTTCTTTTTTTTCCTGGTTTTCTTTCCCCTTCTTTTTAACTTGTCGGTAAGATATAGTTCATTTTTTATATTGTTTTTTTTTGGTGACGTGCAACCTTATGGGGAAGGTTTCGATTCATCACTGCAAAAACTTAGGGAAGGTGTTGGGGCTGATTGGTATGTTTTAGCATTATGTATATAGACATTTGTGTCCTTTTCTTCTTACCTTCTTATCGGGAGAGACATAGGATATCAATACACAGATTTTGAGGGGCTATAAACTTGTTTGGCTGAATAACTAGATGACCCTTTAAAGTTGGTAAGGTTTTGCAGTTAGAAGCTCCAATTTAACCTGTTACCATTTAAAGCCCTCTATTCGAAATAAGTGTCTTCTGTTAACACTTCGTGTCCACAAGACAAAACACATGAAATACACTCACTGGTGGCTAGCTTGCGTGCAGCTCGACTAATTTCACTGGGTACCTGTTACCTCTTATCAACTCAGGTATTAGGCAGCTCTGTCTACCATCAGGTACTTATTAGCTCCCATCAGCTTAGGCATCGGGCGACTCTGTCCACCAAGGCTTGGTCTGCTGGAAAATTATCACCAGTATTATTTTCCTCTCCCCACATCCCAACCCTCGCTCCATTCCCCCTAATATTCTTATTTCCCTAAATAACCAGACCCCCCCCCTCTTCACTCAGAAGAAAAAATAAAAACATATATACAATACAAGGCAAAAGTAATGACTTGATCCCTGATATCCTTAACAATTAATATACCGTTTTTCCAATCATATGTATTGCTTGTATCGCTCTTTTCGAGATTGAACTTATGGGCAATGAGGCCTAAGTGACACCTAAAACCTACCTGATCTTCTAGTGAAGTCTTGACCTAAAAGATCAAATGAAACAATATTTAGACGGCAAGACAAGTAAAAAGTTTGGTTTAATAAAATGTCAACTAAATTTGTTTAGGTGGGATGATTTCCCGTTGCATAAAAGCTTCTTTAATGCCCAGGCCGCTCGTTGCTAGCTTTGTAACCCTTCCGGAATTGGAAGGAAACTCTCCATTTGCTGGGCATCTATGTGTCGACAAGCTAAGACTCCAAGCGCTGCGGGAAATGGTCAATCTCACTCTTATCCCCTCCATGTATTCCCGTATTCGGTCACGTCTGTCTAGCCTAATAAAATCGTCTTTGTTATTCAGAAAGAAGCAGTTTCCACTTCTCATTGTTCTCAGCCCAACACCATAGAGCATGAAATGGGCATTGAGTGGCGCTTACTGCAATCAAGATCTGACAGCTGGTGGAATCGGCTATATAAGGTCTGCAACTGGTTTGTGGTTTTCCATGTTTGGAACAGTATTGTTCTTGTATCTTACACAACCTTCTGAGAGCTTGCTTTAATTGTTTGTTCTAGCAACAAAATGAGGACCTAAGAAAAACTGTGTCAGAGCTCAAGAGAAAATGAGAAGCTACAGCTTTGTGCATAGTGTACTTGTGGTTAGTATCCTTTTCTGACACGTAATATGTTGTACTTATCTTGTTTTATTATTGAGGGATTTTGTGAATTATATATTGCTTAGGATAAACAAAATGTTATGTAGAGTGTGATATATGAATTTAAAGATTGTCGCATTATGAAGGAACTGTCGCATTATGAAGGAACCATTTCCAGCACTGTCTTTTCTAATATGTTCTCTGCATATGAAGAGAAAAAGAGGCAGTGTTTGTCCATGAAACAATCACACCAGATGAAAGTAGTTGATCTTTGCAGAATAAAATGTGGTTACCTAAATGATAAAAAGCTCTGTTGTAAAAATGGATAATTCAGTAACTGTGGGATCAAGAGTGTTCATAGAGAATTCATGGTAAGACTAAAGATTATATTTGCCACTTTTTAAATTGTCTCATTCATTTGAATTTTGAATTTCAAGTTAGATTGTTTGAGTTAGTTAAGACATTTTCGGTAGTTTGAATTTTAAATAATTCTGATTTTTCTATTATAAGGTGGCTATTTAAAGCCGCCCAAATGCACAATAAAATTATTGCTATCCATTGAGAGTCATACTAACCCCTTCTTGCTGCTCCATCAGTTTTTAAAAAAAATGAATAGTGGTATCTCAAGAGCTCATTGATCTTATAGGATCAATGAATTCTTTCAAAAACTATCATACCATTTTTAACTCATAAGGGCCATCATTTTCAACATTTGCTTATTTTCAAATGGTATGGAGGTCGCGGATAAGGGTAGAAGGTTAGTGCGGGTGTGGGTTGTAACTAGTAGTTAGGGAGCTCTGGTGTATCCGGGTTAGTCATCCTAGGACTGTGTCCATTGGTAGGAGCCGCTAGGAGCCGCTGGTGTATGCTACTATTAGGGGTGTCCTTTTCTTATTTCTTATTTCCTATTTTTTATTTTCGTATTGCTCTTATTTTCGTGTCTCTCTTAGCTCTATTTTATTATTTCTCATTTCTTATTTCGATTATGCCACCCATTCTGTTTCATGTATTTCTATGACCTTGTTAACTATTCATTGTCTTGAGCCGGGGGTCTATCGGAAACAACCTCTCTACTTCTTCGGAGGTAGCGGTAAGGACTGCGTACATTTTACCCTCCCCAGACCCCACTTGGTGGGAATACACTGGGTTTGTTGTTGTTGTTGTTGTTGTTGTTGTTGTTGTATAAGATAAGCATAACACTAGTTATCTTACTTTTCCCGTATTTGAGCGTTATCTATGTACTTTTATTTTCTTTTTGCCTCTGCTCTCATGGATCGTCAATAAAGAAGGTAATATTTGATAAAGCTGTCATAAAAGTAACATCAAAGTTTACACTCTTGGCCCCAAATTGAAAATGTAGTGTTGTTTTTGCTTCTACGTTTGGATGATCTGCAGAGATTTACATTACATAAAGTGCATATGACATACTACTGTTTTACGCGGAGTTATGTTTTAGATCTTAACCATACCCATGTTTTCTCTTCTTGTTTTCTTATTGGCTGTGTTTTATTTTTGAAATTGCAGATTTCTGTCTTTTTGGAGATGACTTCTTTTGGTAATGGTGTTAGATTTTTGCTCGAGCGACAAATCTATGGGTTAGAATCTCTCTATAATTTATGTGATCTTAAGCTGCATGTTCAGTTGTATTACTGTATTAACTGGAAAATGTTTAAACAAGGGTTCATTTCTTTTCCACCAAAGTTGGAGTGAAGTTGTTTAGTTCCATTAAATGCTGTTCAAGTGAGGGCAAGACCCGTTACTTCTAGCTTTTCATGATGTGTTCATGTGATAGAAATTGTTTTTTTGGAAACTATCCTTGTTGTATTAATCACCAAAATGTATCTTTACATTCATAGCTAAGCTACCACAAAATCTCAAACAAACACCAAACACAATTTAAGTATCAAAAAAACTTAGCCTAACTAGAAAATGAAATTTTGCATCCTACTTCTAATCCCTGGTGAGGCTCGGACACATGTGACATAAGCAAGCTCTTTAGCCAGCAGCTCCCAAGTTCTTCTTCTCTTCTCAAAGACCCTTGTATTGCATTCTATCCAGATCGAGTGGACAACTTCCACCAAAATCATCCTAAATATCCTGGCAGAGTGTCTTTCCTTTGGCATGTTGTATAGCCCAGAACACATGTTGGTCCCAACTCCCAGCAGTAAACTATGGTCCCTTTATCCAGTGTACTACTTTGTCCAGAGCCTCCTAGTGTAATCACATTGAACAAGCAGGTGTTCTTTGGTTTCATTGTGCTGCAAGCTTAGAGAGCATTTGGGTTCAACATTCATTCCCCATTGTATCAACCTGTCAGCCGTTCTCATGCGACTATGCAAATGTACCCACATGGTAAATTTGGATTTTGGTCGTTCATCATTCTTAAACATAACCCCTTTCCGCTCCACTCTTGGATACACTCCTAGAAGATGTAAATACCCGTCTGATGAAACTTTTAGAGCTAGTGGGATCATACTGAATCAGTGTAGCCAGTGCTCTCGCACTTAGTAATTTCTTTATCATCCAACAGGCTTCTTGTGGGATAGGGAAGGTTCTGAAATCTTGGCCTTTAATGCTACAAGTATAATCCACTTGATCCATAGTTTGTCCTGTTTGCGTTCCATTCCCAACATACTTTGGCAATAGCAGCTTGGTCAAGGGTGTGAGGAATATAAGAGAAGATTATTATTGAATTATTGTGTATCTAAATTATTATATTGAGACCCTATTTATAGACACTATATTGAACTCCTTTTTCAACTTGGACACTGGCAGTACAATCCTTTTCCAAGTACAATTCTATATACTATTCTTCTTCCTATTCATATTCTAACACTCCTCCAGCCGGTGCATATAAGTCATATGTATTGAGCTTGTTACAAATGTAATTAATACCTATGTTGCTCGGACCGTTCAAAAATGTCAGTGGCTATGTGTAATATTTGCCAAAAATAATGTATTTTTTGAGAATTCGACACGCGTGCGACATCAAAAGTGAAGAGTCCGCGCAACTTAGATTAATACGAGGACCAATGAGGGATTTGGTGAAGATATCTGCAAGAAAACTGGTAAGGACTGCGCTGGACGTCTGGGAGATCTTAGTTGAAAAGGAATGAACTAAAAAGTGGTCGGAAAAGCTGTAAACGGTGCCGAAAAGTTGATGTCGCTGAAAAATTGCCGGAAATTGATATAAGATGTATGGGTCATCTCAAAATCAAACAATGAGCAGATATTGAAAAGAACGTCACCAAAAAACTTGCCGGAACTTGCTCACGTGCCGAATTATTAGATTGGACGGTTGAAAAGTTGTCGAAATGATGGCACGACCTACTGAAAAGAGAAATTATGTGTAGGGTCGGAATGACGTCACGATCCTACTGAAAAGAGAAATTATATGGGTAGGGTCGAAATGATGGCACGACCCTGCGCAAGCCAAATTTGAAGTCATTGGAAAGACGCATGGAACTATGCAAATCAGATCTGAGGAGTCACCAGAAAGATGCACGGTGCTATGCAACTCAGATATGAGAAAAGAGTTCGGAAAGATGCACGGTACCACGCAAATTAAATATGAGAAGTAGTTCGGAGAGATGCACGGTGCTACGTAAATCAGATATGAGAAAGTAGTTGCCAGAAAGATGCACGGTGCTACGTAAATCAGATATGAGAAAGTAGTCTACGAAAAAAAATTTACGGTGCTATGCAAATTAGATATGAGAAAGTGTAGTCACGGGAAAGAAGCACGGTGGCCAAATCTTTTGCTAACATGATCATTGGCCAGACGGACGACATATATGGGTTATAGGCCGCCCGCCGATAGCAGAAGCTCTTTGATTCTGTACAAAGATTGTAGAGGCTTTGATACCATGCAAAGATGTGACACCTAGGCCTAACTTAACCTCAAAAACTAGCTCATGATGGGAGGATTTCCCAATTCCATGAAAGCAAACCACCCGTTCATACCCCAACCAATGTTGGACACTTATCCATTCTAACATCCCCCTTCATACCCAGGGCCCAACAGGAATGGACCTGGCTTTGATACCATGTTAGAAATATAAGAGAAGAATATTATTGAATTGTTGTGTATCTAAATTATTACAATGAGACTGTTTATAGACACTACATTAGACTCCTTTTTCAAGTCCTGGCATTATTATCCCTTTTCAAGTAGGACTCTATATACTATTCCTGTTCTTATTCAAATTCTAGCAAAGGGCAAGTTGATCAGGTTCAGTCCTCCTCCTGCAACTGGTAAGCAGACTTTGTTCCATGCCAAGAGTGCTTTCTTGGTGATGGTGTTCTCTGCAGACCAGAAATAGCTTCTGCTGAAACCTTCAATAATTTTCATTGCGTTCGTAGGTATAAACAGTTGTGCTCAATATGCCTGGATGCCAAATAACTCAGTTTGAACCAAAACCCTCTACTAGCATGAAATACTTGTTGAAGTGACAGAAAGGACCGAATATTCTTTAGTATTTGAAAAGTGTGCTCCGTGTTTTGTTTCAGTTCCTGGATCATCTTTTAGGTTCTTCTTATGACTCTGCAAATCAGCTCTTTGTTTTGGTTATCTTTTCAAGTGTTATCAAAACCAAGGTCCTTTGTTCTCTACCTTTAACTTTTCCCTGGAAGATGGCTTGTAATTTGTACTTTCTGTTATAGTCTGTATGAGATAAAATCTAATTACCATTACTTGCATGCATTTAGATGACTATCGACTATTGTTATGTCATATGCATGTTGATTAAGGTCTCTCATGCTACGCAACTTGCTTACAAATGCGTGATCATGCCAAACTTGAAACTAAGCCGGAATAGATGATTTGTTGACAAAGTTGCATTAATATTGAAATGATTTGTGCTTTTTTGCTTGACAGGTTTGGATACATGACTAGTAGACTCTCTTTCCTCCGGGAATCGTGGCAACTCTTAGATGTACATATATAAAACATTCACATATTTCTGCGTCTTTCCTTTGCAGATCATATTCTGTAATTGATAAAGTTGTAAGAGCTGAGCCCCATTTTCTTTCTGCGATTTGTATACCCTAATCCTTTACCTTGCTGGGGTTTGGGGGTGGGGACTAATTTTAAAGGCGCAAAGTTTACCTTGCAGCGAAATGCGTATGTCTATCTGAAATTTTGGTCCTTGAATTGCCTGGGCATAGTGTTTTGTTCAGAATCTGTTTTCGTATAGTAATAGAATTTCTTGATACTGAATTTGGATTAGCAAGAATCAAGCATGTTCCAATTGAACAAGCATTTGATTCATTTGTTTAACGGTAATCTTAGCGATATTTAGTTTGAACATGTATTTTGCATGGGGAAGTGGAACAATTAGACTTGCTTCTCCTTTTTTGGCCAAATTACGATTTTTGTTCATACGTCATTGCGTGCCTGTGTACTAAAAAATAAATGAAAAGATGAATTTTCTTGATAACCAAGGTGTTTGGGTTAGCTTGTGTGGGGGTTAGTGAGACAGGGGCGTTCTATTTTTTGCAACACCGCTGCTTGGCAGTCGCACACACACAACACAACTTCAGCCACAAACACACACAATGCGCAGTCTAAACAATTAGACACAATTGCAGAAACGTAAAGCACTCAATCGTTTATAGGAACCGCGTTCCCAACCTTTATATTTATCTCAGAATTATAAAGGAAGTTTCACAAGAAATTGTCAAAGGCATACACTCAACACTGTTTTCTGGATTCCTTTACAATTTTCCTGCAGCACATTTAAATACTGCACAAGTAGTTACAGCAGTTGTAGCTTAGGGACACCTGGCAGCCTGTCATTGGACAAGGCTGCATGCTCTTCACATGACATAGCAAAACTGATCTAAACACTATCTGAAAATACACGTGTTACAACATTCAAAATTCAAACACAATAACTACCCCATGTGACTAGTCACACGGGCAGCTTTGCCCTCTTAGTTAATTTTGCCAATGTTAACACACTTAGTCATTTTCAGCTTCTCAGCCATGCTTAGTCTTGCTAGCATCATGTTTTGCCAATGTCATGTCTGCGCCTGTGTCTACGCCATGCCATTGCTTGCTTCATGAAGCTGTCTCAGCCATGTCACAGCCTAGGCCATGCCAATGCCTATGCTGCGACTCCACTTCGCTCATGCCTGCGTCCAAGTCTGCTTCTATGCCTGTGCCATGCCATCACCTGCGCCTCGCCAGTGTCGATGTCATGCCAGTGCCATGCCATATTACTGCTGTGCGCATGCCCTCGCAGGTGCCATGAGCCCGTCGTTGTCCAAGGCAGCCTTGCCATCACTCAAGCGTACCTCGGTCTAACACATTGTTTGTCTTTGGCACATGTCAAGGCCAATGTGCACCTTGACATGGCCTCGTAAGCCATCAAGCTTTAGACTGGGGGTCTAACAGACCACCCTTACTTAAAGAACTCGACGCCCTCGTCGAGGTTGTTTTGATGTAGTCGTTTATTTGCTTGTCAAATTGCCATAGGTTCTGAGCCTTCTCCCAAACAACGTCTTCCTCACTTGAACCCTTCCACGGAGTTGAGAATTCTGTCTTGGTACTTTTCTTGCTGTTTCCCACGATCCGGTGATCAAGTATCTTCTCCATTTTGGACTTGTACTCTTTTACGATTAATGGAGGAGCTCTTTTGTTTTTGTTCCTCCCCGGGTCTTCAGCATCCTCACTGTACCGCTTCAGAAAACTAACATGAAAGGTAGGGTGAATTTTCAACCTTTCCGGCAATTTCAACCTATAAGCAACTTCTCCGACTTTTTCAATAACATCAAACGGTCCATCATATCTTGGAATCAGTCCACGATGTCTTTGCCTACTCACAATCTGTTTCCAGATTTGGAGAATGAGTTTCAAAAGCACTTTGTCTCCAATGTTGAACTCTACCGCTCGTCGATGCTGATCTGCATATTTCTTCATGCGTTTCTGCGCTTTCTTCAAGCTATCTTGTGCCTCGACAAACATCTCATGCTTGTCTTTTGCATATCGATAAGCAGTAGGGCAATGGTGATTTTTCTTCAACATCGTCACCTCTAATGGTGTCATAGGCTGCATACCTAGAACCAGTTCAAATGGGCTCTTTTCCGTCGCTGATGACCTGTGCAGGTTGTAACAAAACTGTGCAGTGTCCAACAAATCTGCCCAATTTCGCTGACTTGCTGTTACATAGTGCCTCAGATATTCTTCTAGCAAGTGGTTTATCCGCTCAGTTTGACCATCAGTTTGTGGATGATTTGCCGTAGAAAATTTCAGATCAGTCCCCATCATAGTAAATAATGCATGCCAGAACCGACCTGTGAAACGGGCTTCTCTATCACTCACAATATCACTTGGCAACCCGAAATGCTTAACCACGTTCTTGTAGAATAATTCTGCAGCAACTTCTGATGAGCAAATGATTGGTGCAGCAATAAAAACAGCATACTTCGAGAACCTGTCAACCACCACCATAATGGACGCATTGCCATCTACTTTAGAAAAACAAAAAATAAAGTCCATTGAGACAGAAATCCATGGCCTTTCAGGAATCGACAGAGGTTGTAGTAAACCCGCCTCTTTCATACGTTCCGTCTTGTCTCTTTGACACACATCACAAGTCTTCACGTATGCCTCAATATTGTCTTCCATTTTTGGCCAGAAATAAACACGGGACAGTAGAGCTAACATCCATTCGACACCGGGATGACCAACCCAAGGAGTGTCATGCGCCTCATTCATCATGTCTCTACGCAAGCCACTACCTTGAGGTACAACAATTCTCCCCCCTTTAAAATAAAGGAGATCGTCCTTGATCCAATACCGCCGAATGACCCCTTCTTTAACTTGACCCATCCACTTGATGTAGAGTGGGTCGTTAGCAGCACAAAATCTAATTCTCGCAAAGAAATCAGATTCAAGTCTAGCAATAGAGTATACTGCAGCAAATACCTCTTTTCGACTTAGTGCATCCGCAACCTGGTTGTGTTTCCCGAGTTTATGCTCCCACATGAAGTCATACTCAGCAAGAAACTCCTGCCAACGAGCTTGCTTTGGACTCAGCTTCTTCTGCGTCTTGAAGAAAGTGTTTGCGACATTATCCGTTCGCACCACGAACCGAGTACCCAACAAATACACTCTCCAAGTCTGCAAACAATGCACCACTGAAACCATTTCTTTTTCATGTGTCGAATACCTTTGCTCAGCATCACTCAACTTTCTACTTTCGAAAGCCACAGGATGGCCTTCTTGCACTAATACGCCTCCAACAGCTTTATCCGACGCATCAGTGTGAACTTCAAATGGTAACTCAAAGTCTGGAAGCTTCAAAATGGGTTCTGAAGCAATAGCATCTTTCAACATCTGAAATGCTACATTGCACTTCTCAGACCATTCCCACTTGACTTCTTTTTTCAGCAAATCAGTCAACACCGCAACCTTCTTAGAGTAACCAACAATGAATTTGCGATAATAGTTAGCCAATCCCAAGAATGATCTCAATTCTTTAATCCCGCTAGGTGCCGGCCAATCAGCAATTGCTTGTACCTTTTTTGGATCCATCCTTACTTTGTTTTGACTAACCAAATGCCCAAGGAACTTTACTTCCTGTTTGGAAAATTCGCACTTTTCCATTTTGACATAAAGTTTGTACTCCCGCAATCGAGACAATACTAACTTCAAATGTTCCAAATGTTCATCAAGGGAACAACTATAAATGACTATGTCGTCTAGATATACCACAACAAAGTCGTCTAGGTAATCATACAACACATCATTCATCAAATTGCAGAAAGTTGTCGGGGCATTCGTCAACCCAAATGGCATAACCAGAAACTCGTAAGAGTCATACCTCGTCACACACGTGGTTTTTGATTCATCACCTTCTGCTATTCGAACCTGCCAATATCCTGATCGAAGATCAAGTTTGGTGAACCAGCATGCCTTCGTCAATCTGTCCATGAGATCTTGCACCAACGAAACAGGATATTTATTCTTCACAATCACTTTATTTAATGCTCGATAATCCACGCACATCCTCATTGAACCATCCTGTTTCTTTTGGAATAAAATAGGAGCACCATAAGGAGCTTTCGATGGTTGAATTAATCCAGCGTCCAACAATTCGTTCAACTATTTCCGCAATTCAGCCAATTTTTTTGGAGTCATTCGATAAGGAGCCTGTGCAGGAGCAACTGAACCGGGCAGCAACTCGATCTTGTGATCTATATCCCTCCTTGGCAGCAATTCTTTAGGCAATTCAGGGACATCACATCAGCGTATTGCTTCAGTAAATTAGCAACACAATCTGGAACTTCCACCTTCACATCTGGTTTCACTTCTATCATGGCAGCAAGAAAAGTTTCAGCACCCTTCTTCAATCCTTTCTCGACTGAAATAGCAGAAATGATGGGGCCCTTGTTTTTCCCTTTCTTTACTTCTCCATAAGGATTAGAAGCCTTGATGAAACTTGGATTGGCTTCGTCTCCGATCATCACTCCGTTTAAGTGAGGAAAAGGGACAAAATGAAATTTTCTAAGGAAGTCTATCCCTAGAATTACTTCAAAATCACCTAATGGCATAGCCATAAAGTTATGTTTCCCCGTCCAACTTCCAATCACCACCTGCACATCGTAAGCCATGCCTACAACGGCTTGTGCTTTGGAACTCACCGTCTGGACAAAGGATGGACTTTTCTTCAATTTAAGTCCATGTTTCACAGCAACTTTGGCATCCACAAAAGTGTGAGTGGCTCCGGTATCAACCATGGCCATCAAACGATTGCCATAGATCTTCATCTCGATGTGGATCAATGCAGCATGAGGGTTGTTGGATGACTTTGAGGATTCACCCACAACATTCAACAAACTGATATGGTTAAGTGACAATCCCAAAGGATTTGCCAATGCAGCAACCACATCGTCACCCTTACTTTGATTTACTTTTCCAGCAAGCATCGCATTTACACTTTCGCGATTAGGACAGCTCTTGGCCAAATGCGGTCCACCACAAGTCCAACAGCCTTTTGCACTGCTATTTTTTCCTTTGTTCTTAATGTTCCCAACATTTGTTTGTGCCTTGCCCTTATCATTCTTATCATTACGTCCATCCTTCTTCCATTCCCTTTTCTTCTCAGTCTTTTTCTTTGACTTCGAAGAACTGGAAATGTCAGAATCTGAACGTGTCGAGCGAAAATCCACTAATGAATCAGCATCAGCAATTGCACTAGGCAAGTCCTTCACATTCTGCCTGCGTAATTCATTCTGGGCACATGCTTGCATTCTTGAGATGAAATTATGCAACTTGTCTTCGTCAGACATGTTTTGGATGTCTAACATCACAGAAGTAAACTCTTTGATATAGTCGTGAATTGTTCACGTTTGCCTTAACCTTTTCAATTCGTCTCTAGCAATCCATGAAGCATTACTAGGAAGAAATTGGTCCCTCATTTCCTTCTTCAACTTATCCCAAGTATTAATTTTGGGACATCCAATGCTTTCATCATCCGCATTCCGAGTACGCCACCACAATTTTGCATCACCAGTCAAGTACATCGTGGTAATGTTCAATTTGTCCGTTTCAGTAACTCGTGCAACAGTGAAGTATTGCTCCATATCCCATAGAAAATTCTCCAATTCCTTGGCACTTCTAGCACCACCAAAAGGCTTAGGTTCAGGAATTTTTACTTTGGAACTGCTTTCCTGGGTCTGTCCTGATGCAGCCACCGCACGTCGCAGAACCATCATTTCCGTCTGCAAATCTGCTATCACTTTGCCTTGATCTTGTACTAGTGACATCAAAGCATTGCGTGAACTCAGAAGTTCTGTAATATTTTCATCATACTGGTTACGTAATTGTACCAGTTCATCCTTCAAGGTGTAGATTTGTGTAATTAAATCAACAAGGCCTTCAGTTTGTTCGAGTTCATCTATAATGCCAATGAAATTTCGAATTTGTGCAGCATCTTCGTTTAATTGAGCGACAGTTACCATCTTCGTACTGCAATGCATCTCTGATACCAGTTGAGACAGGGGCGTTCTATTTTTCGCAACACCGCTGCTTGGCAGTCGCACACACACAGCACAACTTCAGCCACAAACACACACAATGCGCAGTCTAAACAATTAGACACAATTACAGAAATGTAAAACACTCAATCGTTTACAGGAACCGCGTTCCCAACCTTTATATTTCTCTCAAAATTACAAAGGAAGTTTCACAAGAAATTGTCAAAGGCATACACTCAACACACACTGTTTTTTGGATTTCTTTACAATTTTCCTGCAGCATATTTAAATACTGCACAAGTAGTTACAGCAGTTGCAGCTTAGGACACCTGGCAGCCTGTCATTGGACAAGGCTGCATGCTCCTCACATGACATAGAAAAACTGATCTAAACACTATCTGAAAATACACGTGTTACAACATTCAAAATTCAAACACAATAACTACCCCATGTGACTAGAACATGGGCAGCTTTGCCCTCTTAGGTAATTTTGCCAATGTTAACACACTTAGTCATTTTCAGCTTCTCAGCCATGCTTAGTCTTGCCAGCATCATGTTTTGCCAATGTCATGTCTGCGCCTGTGTCTACGCCATGCCATTACTTGCTTCATGAAGCTGTCTCAGCCATGTCACAGCCTAGGCCATGCCAATGCCTATGCTGCGACTCCGCCTCGCTCATGCCTGCGTCCAAGTCTGCTTCTATGCATGTGCCTTGCCATCACCTGCGCCTCGCCAGTGTCGATGTCATGCCAGTTCCATGCTATATTACTGTTGTGCGTATGCCCTCGCAGGTGCCATGCGCCTGTCGTTGTCCAAGGCAGCCTTGCCATCACTCAAGCGTACCTCGGTCTAACACATTGTTTGTCTTTGGCACACGTCAAGGCCAATGTGCACCTTGACATGGCCTCGTAATCCATAAAGCTTTAGACTGGGGGTCTAACAGTTAGTTTGTGTGTATCTTGACTAATTCTACAGAATATCTAAGCGAACATACGAAAAATTAAAAACATCCTTATTCTCTACTCTGCCACATTTTTTTTTTAGAAGAGCCTAGGTCTGCGCTTCCAATGCAACAGTCATTTGGCAGGTCATCAATGGCAATCCATTTTGAATTCAGCTCAAGCAGAGTTGGTTACACATATCCCTTAAATTTCGTAGACTAGCACTTTGAGAATCGAAAAAAAATAATCCTAAATAAATGTTTTTGCCTCATATTCTATAAAAAAACATTGGTTCGCCCTTCCAAAGAAAACATGAATCTAAAGTCCCTTCCTCATATGTTCCAAGAAATCATTTAGCGGGTGTTAGTCCACGTTTCGGGGGTGGGCTTTGGTTTTAGAAGAAATTTTTGGCGGAACGACACGAATGTGGGTTTTATGCGACTTTTGGTGGGTGTTAGTCAACAGGTTGAGGGTGGTGCTCTGGTTCTAGCAAAAAATTTAGGCAAAATTTCTTGGGCGATCCCTTAATGGCCCCGTCGACCTTGTTGGTCCACCCTCTCCCGCTCCACTCACTGTTGGGGGGTCGCCGATTGACTTTTGATCCAAACTGCGCTCGAGCCTCAGGCCCCCCTTAAACCGTGGGCTGTAGCATATCCAAATGGCCTCGTCAATACCAAAGGCCCACACTTCGCTCCTCAGCCTGCCTGGGAGCCCTCAGTCGATTGTCTGCCCATAACACGCTCGAGCCCTGGCCCTACCCTTGAAACCATAGGTTATAGGATACCAATTTGGCTCGAAAATAGCTCGTTCGCGCTGTTTCACCCCTTTGACCCTCAAACGGCCCTTCTAATCCCAAAGACCTACACTTTCCTGCTCCTAAACTTGCCTGGGAACCCACAATCGATTTTCGGTCCAAAACACACTGAGTTGGCCTGAAAATAGCTTGTTCGTGATGTTTCACCCGTTTGACCATCCAAATGGCCCCGTCGACCCCCAAGGCCCACTCCCCCGCCTGTTTAGGAGCCCCCTATTGATTTTTGACCCAAAATATGCTTGGACCTCGGGCCCACCCCCGAAAACGTGAGTTATAGCACAATGATTTGACTAAATTGGGCGAAACGGTGTGAATGTCCCATTTTTAGGCCAAATCGGTGTGCTATAGCCCATGGTTTTTGGGGTGGGCTTGGGTTCCGAGCGTGATTTAGGCTGAAAATCCATCGGGCTACCCTAGGCAGGCTGGGGAGTGGCCTAGTGTGGGTCATTTTCATTTTATGGGCAGTTTGGTTGGTCAAACAGGCAAAACGGCGCGAACAGGAAATTTTTTGGCCAAATCAGTGTGCTATAATCCATGATTTTTGGGGTGGGCCCGAGGACCGGGCGTGATTTTGGTTGAAAATCTACTGACTGCCCTAGGCAGACAAGGAAGTGGCCTAGTGTGGGCCATTTTGGTTTTCAGGCCGATTTGGTTGGTCAAACGGGAAAAATAGCTCGAACGGGCCATTTTTAAGCCAAATTCGTATGCTATAGCCCATGATTTTTGAAATGGGCCTCAGGTTTGAGCGTGATTTTGGTCAAAAATCGATCGGGCTTCTTCAGGCAGGCTGGAGAGCAGCCTAGTGTGGGCATTTTTGGTTTTCTGGGTAGTTTGGTTGGTCAAACGGGTGAAACGGCGTGAATGGGCTATTTTTAGGCCAAATCGGTGTGCTATAACCCACGGTTTTTGATGTGGACCCCGAGTTCGGGCATGATTTTGACTAAAAATCGATTGGGCTACCCCAGGCAGGCTGAGGAGTGGCTTAGTGTGGGCCATTTTGGTTTTCTAGTCAGTTTGGTTGGTCAAACGGGCGGCCATTTTTGAGCCAAATTGATGTGCTATAGCCCACGATTTTTGGGGTTAGCCGGAGTCCGGGCGTGATTTTGGCCAAAAATTGATCGGGCTTCCCAGGCAGGCTGGGGATCAGCCTAGTGTGGGTCATTTTGATTTTCTAGGCCGTTTGGTTGGTCAAACAGGCGAAATAGCGCGAACGGGCCATTTTTGGTCCAAATCGGTGTGCAATAGCCCACAGTTTTAGGGGTGGGCTCGGGGTTCGGATGTGATTTTGGCCGAAAATCAATCGGGTTGCGCCAGGCAGGCTAGAGATCGGCCTAGTGTGGACCATTTTGGTTTTCTGGGAGGTTTGGTTAGTCAAACTGGCGAAACGACGTGCACAAACCATTTTCAGGCCAAATCAGAGTGCTATAGCCCACGGTTTTTAGAGTGGGCCCAGGGTTCGTGCGTGATTTTTTCCAAAAATCGATCGGGCTGCCCCAGATAGGCTAGGGAGCACCCTAGTATGGGCCATTTTGGTTTTCTGGGTAGTTTAGTTGGTCAAACGAGCGAAACTATGCGAACGAGCCATTTTTGAGCCAAATCGGTGTGCTCTAGCCCACGATTTTTGGGGTAGGCCAGGGGTACGGGTGTCATTTTGGCTGAAAATCTACCGAGCTTCCCCAGGCAGGTGGGGGAATGGCCTAGTGTGGACCAATTTGGTTTTCTGGGGGTTTGGTTGGTCAAACGGGCGAAACAGCGCGAACGGTCAGTTTTTGGGCCAAAATGATGTGCTATAGCCCACGATTTTTGTGGTGGGCTTGATGTCCGGCGTGATTTTTGCCAAAAATCTACCGGGATGCCCCAGGCAAGCTAAGAAGCGGGCTACTGTGGGCCATTTTGGTTTTTAGGATGGTTTGGTTAGTCAAACGGGTGAAACGTCACGAACGGATTATTTTGGGACAAATTGGTGTGCTATATCCCATGATTTTTGGGATGGGCTCGGGATTCGAGCATGATTTTGGCCAAAAAATGATCGGGCTGTCCCAGGCAGGCTGGGAAGTAGCCTAGTGTAGGCCATTTTGGTTTTCTAGGTGTCTTGGTTGGTCAAACGGGCAAAACAATGCGAACGGACTATTTTCAGGCAAAGTTATTGTGCTATAGTCCACAGTTTTTGGGGTGGGCCTAGGGTCCGAACTTGATTTTGGCTGAAAATCGATCGAGCAGCTCTAGGCAGGTTGGGGAGCGGCTTAGTGTGGGCCATTTTAGTTTTCTGGGGGGTTTGGTTGGTCAAATGGGGGAAAAGGCGCGAACGGGTCATTTTTGAGCCAAATCGGTGTGCCATAGACCATGATTTTGGTGTGGGCCAGGGTCTGGGCGTGATTTTGACCAAAAATCGATCGAGCTGCCCCAGGTATGCTGGGGAGCGGCCTAGTGTCAGCCATTTTGGTTTTCTAGGCGGTTTGGTTGGTCAAACGGGTGAAACAACGTGAATGAGCCATTTTCGGGCTAAATCCGTGTGCTTGCACGCGCTTTTTGGTTGGGCCCGGGGTTCGAGTGTGATTTTGGTCAAAAATTGACCGGGCTGCCCCAGACAGGTTGAGGAGCGACCTAGTGTGGGTCATTTTAGTTTTCTGGACAGTTTAGTTGGTCAAACGGGCAAAACGGCGCGAACGAGCCATTTTTAGGCCAAATCGGTGTGCTAAAAGCCCACGGTTTTTGGGATGGGCCAGGGGTTTGGGCGTGATTTTGGTTGAAAATCTATCGGGCTTCCCTAGGCACGTTGCAGAACGGCCTAATATGGGCTAATTTGGTTTTCTGGGTAGTTTGGTTGGTTAAACGGGTGAAACAGCGCGAACGAGCAGTTTTCGAGCCAAAACGATATGCTGTAGCCCATGGTTTTTGGGGTGGGCCCGATGTCCGGGCATAATTTTTATCGAAAATCTACCGAGCAACCCTAGGCAAGCTAGGAAGCGCCCTATTTTGGGCCATTTTAGTTTTCAGGGCAGTTTGGTTGGTCAAATGGGCAAAATGGAGCGAACGAGCCATTTTTAAGCTAAATTTGTGTGCTATACCCAACGATTTTTGGGGTGGGCCCAGGGTTCAGGCGAGATTTTTGCTGAAAATCGATCGGGCTGCCCTAGGCAGGCTGGGGAGCAACCTAGTGTGGGATATTTTGGTTTTCTGGGTGGCTTGGTTGGTCAAACGGGCGAAACGACGCGAACGGACCATTTTCGAGTAAAATTACTGTGCTATAGCCCACAGTTTTTGGGGTGGGCTTGGGGTTCGGACGTGATTTTGGCCAAAAATCGACCGGGTAGCCCCAGGCAGGTTGGGGATCGTCTCAGTATGGTCTGTTTAATCTTTCATGGCTATTTTGGTGGACAAACGGGTGAAACAGCGCGAATGGGGAATTTTTAGGCCAAATCAGTGTGCTTTAGCCCACGAATCGAGGGGTGGGCTCGGGTGTGCTATGGACCAAAAATAGATCGAGGCATTCCAGGGGTGTTAAGGATCATCCCAGTGTGGTTCGTTTAAATTTTTGTGGCTATTTGGGTGAAAAACGAGCGAAATAGCGCGATCGGGGCATTTTCGGGCCAAATCAGTGTGCTATAGATCATGATTTTGGGGGTGGGCTCGGGGTTCGGGTATGATGTGGGACTAAAATCGATTGAGGCATGCCAGGGAGGTCGGGGATCATCCCAGTATGGTCCGTTTAAATTTTGGTGGCCATTTTGGTGGACAAACGGGCGAAAAGCGCAAACGGGACATTTTTGGGCCAAATCGGTGTGCTATAGACCAGGGTTTCAGGGGTGGGCCTGGGGTCTGGGCATGCTGTTGGGGATCTTCCTAGTGTGGTCCTTTTAATTTTTTGTGGCCATTAAACAAGCAAAACAACGCGAATGGGGCATTTTTGGGCTAAATCAGTGAGCTATAGCCCACGGTTTTGGGGGTGGGCCTGAGGTCCGAGCGTGCTATGGATCGAAAATCAATCGAGGCATGCCAGAGAGGTTGAGCATCATCCCAGTGTGATCCATTTAAATTTTCGTGGCCATTTGGGTGGACAAATGGGTTAAACGGTGCGATCAGGGCATTTTTAGGCTAAATCGGTGTGCTATGACCCATAATTTTGGGGGTGGGCCTGGGGTAAGGGCGTATAGTGGGCCAAAAATTAATCGAGGCATGCCAGGTAGGCTGGGGATCATCCCAGTATGGTCTGTTTAGATGTTTGAGGCCATTTGGGAGGACAAACGGGCAAAACGACGCGAATGAGGCAGTTTTGGGCCAAATCGTGTGATATAGCCCACGATTTTGGGGGTGGGCCCGGGGTTCGATGTGTTGTGGGCTGAAAATCGATCGGTGCATGCCAGGGAGGTTGGGGATCGTCCTAGTATGGTCCTTTTAAATTTTCGTGGCCATTTGGATGGACAAACGGGTGAAACGGCGTGAATGGGGCATTTACAGGATAAATCGGTATGCTATAGCCCACGTCTTTGGGGGTAAGCCTGGGATTCGAGCGTGTTGTAGGCCAAAAATTGACCGGGGCATGCCGGGGAGGTTGTGGATCGTTCCAGTATGGTCCGTTTAATTTTTCATGGCCATTTGGGTGGACAAACGGGCGAAACCGCACGAACGATGCATTTTTGGGCCAAATTGATGTGCTATAGCCCATGGTTTTGGGGGTGGGACCGAGGTCGGACGTGCTGTAGGTCGATAATTGATCGAGGCATGCCAGAGAGGTGTGGGACCATCCCAGTATGGTTCGTTTAAATTTTCATGGCCATTTGTGTGGACAAACGGGCGAAACAGCACGAACGAGGCATTTTCAGGCCAAATCGGTGCGCTATAGCCCATAGTTTTGAGGGTGGACCCGAGGTCCAGGCATGCTGTGGGCTAAAAATTGACCGGGGTATGCCTGGGAGGTTGGGGATCATCCCAGTGTGGTTTATATAAATTTTTGTGGCTATTTGGGTGGACAAGCGGGAAAACGGAGCGAATAAGACATTTTTGAGCCAAATCGATGTGCTATAGCCCATGATTTTGAGGGTGGTCCTGGGATCCGGGTGTGCTGTGGTGGCCGAAAATCAACCAGGGCATGCTAGGGAGGTTGGGGATCGTCCCAGTGTGGTCCGTTTAAATTTTTATGGCCATTTGGGTGGATAAACGGGTAAAACGACGCCCACGGTGTATTTTCAGGCTAAATCGGTGTGCTATAGCCCACAGTTTTGGGGGTTGGCCAGGGGTCCAGGCGTGCTATGGGCAAAAAATGATCGGGTTGTGCCAGGGAAGTTAGGGATCATCCCAGTGTGGTCCATTTAAATTTTTGTGGCCATTTGGGTGGACAAACGGGCGGAATTGCACAAACGAGGCATTTTTTAGCCAAATTGGTGTGCTATAGCCCACGGTTTCGGGGGTGGGATCGGGGTTTGGGTGTGTTGTAGGCCAAAAATTAATCGGGGCATGCCAGGGAGGTTGAGGATTGTCCCAGTGTGGTCCGTTTAAATTTTCATGGCCAATTGTGTGGACAAACAGGCGAAACATCGCGAACGAGGCATTTTCAGGCCAAATCGATGTGCTATAGCCCACGGTTTCGAGGGTGGGCCCGAGTTCCAGCTGTGTTGTGGGCTGAAAATTAATTGGGGCATGCTAGGGAGGTTGCAGATCATCCGAGTGTGGCCCGTTTAAATTTTCATGGCCATTTGGGTGGACAAACTGGCAAAACGACGCGAACGAGGCATTTTTGGGCCAAATTGGTGTGCTATAGCCCACGATTTTGGGAGTGGGCCTGGGGTTCAGGCTTGCTGTCGATTGAAATCTATCGGGGCATGCTAGGGAGGTTGAAGATCTATCTAGTATGGTCCTTTTGAATTTTCGTTGCCATTTGGGTGGATAAACAGGCGAAACAGCACGAACGGGGCATTTTTGGGCCAAATCGATGTGCTATAGCTCACGGTTTTAGGTGTGGGCCCGAGGTTCGGGCGTGTTATGAGTCAAACATTAATCGGGGCATGCCGGGGAGGTTAAGGATCCTCCTAGTGTAGTCAATTTAAATATTTGTGGCCATTTGGATGGACAAACAGGCAAAATGACGCGATCGAGTCATTTTTAGACCAAATCGGTGTGCTACAGCCCACGGTTTCGGGGGTGCACCTGGGATTTGGGTGTCCTGTGGGCCAAAAATCGATCGAGATATGTCAAGGAGGTTGGGGATCATCCCAGTATGGTCTATTTAAATTTTTGTGTCCATTTTGGTGGACAAATGGGTGAAACGGCGCGAACAGGGCATTTTTTGGCCAAATCGGTGTACTATAGCCCGCAATTTTGGGGTGGACCGGGGTCCGGGTCATGCAAGGGAGGTTAAGGATCTTCCTAGTGAGGTCTTTTTAAATTTTCGTTGCCATTTGGGTGGACAAACTGGCAAAACAGCACGAACAAGGCATTTTTGGGCAAAATCATTGTGCTATAGCCCACAATTTTGGGGGTGGGCCCGCGGTCAGGGCGTGTTGTAGGTCAAAAATTGATCGGGACATGCCAGGGATGTTGGGGATCATCCCAGTATGGTCTATTTAAATTTTCGTGTCCATTTGTGTGGACAAACTAGCAAAATGGCGTGAATCCGTGTTATAGCCCATGATTTCGGGCATGGGCCAATGTTCGGGCGTGTTGTCGGCCGAAAATCGATGGGGGCATGTCTGGGAGGTTGGGGATCATCCAATGTGGTCCTTTTAAGTTTTTGTGGACATTTGGGTGGCCAAACGGGCGAAACGGCGCGAATGAGGCATTTTTGGGCCAAATCGGTGTGCTATAGCCATACAGTTTTGGGGGTGGGCTCTGGGTCCGGCATGCTGCGGGCAAAAAATCAATCGAGGCATTCCAGCATGTTGTGGATCATTCCAGTGTGGTTCATTTAAATTATCGTGGCCACTTAGGTGGACAAACGTGCAAAACGGCGCGAACGAAGCATATTTGGGCCAAATCGATGTGCTATAGCCCCACGATTTTAGGGATGGGCTCAGTTTTGAGTGTGTTGTTGGCCAAAAATTGGCCGAGGCGTGCCAAGGAAGTTGGGAATCATCCCAGAGGGGTCCGTTTAATTTTTTGTGGCCATTTGGGTTGACAAACAGGTGAAACGGCACAAACGGGGCATTTTCGATCTAAATTAGTGGGCTATAGCCTACGATTTTGGGGGTGGGCCCGGAGTCTGGGCATGCAGTAGGCTAAAAATCGATCGGGGCATGCCAAGGAGGTCGGTGATCGTCCCAGTGTGGTCCGTTTAAATTTTCGTGGTCATTTGGGTGGACAAACGAGTGAGACAGTGCGGACGAGGCATTTTCGGGCCAAATTAATGTGCTATAGCCCACGGTTTTGGGGGTGGGCCCAGGGTTCGGCTGTGATCTGGGCCAAAAATCAACCAGGCCATGCCAGGGAGGTTGGGAATTATCCCGGTGTGGTCTGTTTAAATTTTTCATGGCTATTTAGGTGGACAAATGGGTGAAACGGCTTGAATGGGGCATTTTCAGTCCAAATCGATGTGTTATAGCCCACGATTTTAGGGGTGGGCCTGAGGTCCAGGTGTGATGTGGGCCAAAAATTAACTGGGGCATGCTAGAGAGGTTTGGATCTTCCCAGTGTGGTCTGTTTAAATTTTCGTGGCCATTTGGGTCGACAAACGGTGAAATGGTGCGATCTGGGCATTTTTGAGCCAAATTGGTGTGCTATAACCCACGGTTTTAGCGTAGGCTTGGGGTCCGGGCATACAGTGGGCTAAAAATCGACTGAAGTGTGCTATAGCCCATGAATTTGGGGGTGGGCCCAGGGTTCGGGCGTGCTCTGGGCCAAAAATTGACCAGGGCATGCCAGGGAGGTTGAGGATCATCCCAGTGTGGTCTGTTAAATTTTTGTGGCCATTTAGGTGGACAAACGGGTGAGCGGGAAACGGTTGTTTTCCAACTAGGTTGGGGTCAAATCCCACAGGGAAGATGGTGCTAATTAAGTTGTATGCAAATTAGTGACTTTTAATGGTTTCAGTTTAACAAGATGATATATGTGTAGTAGTATTCAAATTCAGAGAAATAGCAAGCTAGGGTTTTGTCCACCTTATAGTTTTCAATACTTTCTAAGTATGGGCGTTACGAATTCATACATGCATCGTGTTTACAGAGAAATGTATTGTATTTAATAACATAATCCTAGTGTTTCTCAACCATCAAAGACTAATTCACTTTAGTTCTCTCGAATCAAAAGAGTTTACCAAAAACGATACGAAATCTCCAAGTAGTTAATCCTGCTAAGGCATTAACTTATGAAATAGGGGTTGGTAATCCTATTTTCTTGTCACTACTCTCTTTTCCGAAAAACAACCTTTTTTTCGAACAAGTTGCGTTTTAAGGCATATCCTCTATATTTGCAACCACGAGAATTCAAGATAAGCGAAGAGAGTATGATATAAACAAGTCAATGCATAATGAATTCAAAACCCAAAGTAATAGATTGTATGCTACTAGGTTTCTATAACCCTAACTAATAAACTTAGCTACTCATGAATAAAACGAAAATCATCATAAATATATTCATCATACCAAAACTAGAAGACGATCTTGGTGTGCGAATGGTGAAAGTAAGAGAGAAGAAACATTTTTCTCTCTCGCCACCCTAAGCCGCTATTCTCCCCTCTCTGAATAATACAAAATAATTGAATAATCAATAAAAATTCAGCATTAAGCCTTTTAATAATCTTTTATCTCATAATTGCCTTCTAGGTCCCTGAACTAATTATAAATGTCAAACTGGTCTTGGACATAGTTTCTAGGCGCCACATTTGGTCCAGATTGTAGTTTCTAGGCGCCACATTTGGTCCAGATTGTAGTTTCTAGGTGCCACATTTGGTCCAGGTTGCTACTCTCTCTTGTGTCATATGCCATCCGCATTCCACAGTCCCACAATTTCTTCATCTACCTCATTAATGCCTGAAATCATGCTAATCACATCGGTTAGCTCAATTACATAGAAGTAGAGTAAAAACATAAGAAACTAGGCACTTTGTTCTCTAAACATAGCTAAAATATGGATAAATTATGGTGCTTAGGAATATAAATACACCCAAGATCACGTACTGTGGGGTGAAAATCGATAGGGGCATGCTAGGGAGGTTGGGTATCGTTCCAGTGTGGTCTGTTTAAATTTTCGTGGCCATTTGGATGGACAAACGGATGAAACAGTGCAAACAGGGTATTTTTGAGCCAAATCTGTGTTAAATAGCCCACGATTTTGGGGAGGGACTCGAGGTCCGGGTGTGCTAGGGGCCAAAAATTGACCGAGGCATCCAGGGAGGTTGGGGATCATCCCATATGGTCCTTTTAATTTTTGTGGCCATTTGGGTGGGCAAATGGGTGAAACAGCGCGAACGGGGCATTTTTGGGCCCAAATCGGTGTGCTATAGCCCACGATTTCGGGGGTGGGTTAGGGTTCGGGCGTACTGTGAGCCAAAAATCGATCGTGGTGTGCTAGGGAGGTTTGAAATCATCCTAGTATGGTCTTTTTAAATTTTTGTGGCCATTTGGGTGGACAAACAGGTGAAATGGTGCGAACGGTGCATTTTTGGACCAAATCGGTGTGTTATAGCCTACGATTTTTGGGGTGGGCCAGGGGTCCGAGCATGTAGTGAGCCAAAAATTGACCAGGGTGTTCCAAGGAGGTTGGAGATCATTCCAGTATGGTTCGTTTAAATTTTAGTGGCCATTTGGTTGGACAAACGGGTGAAACAGCGTGAACGGGGTATTTTTGGGCAAAATCAATGTGCTATATCCCACGGTTTTAGGGGTGGGCCCGGGATTCGAGCATGCTGTAGGCCAAAAATTGATTGGGGCGTGCTAGGGAGGTTGGGGATCATTCTAGTGTGCTTCTTTTAAATTTTTATGTCCATTTGTGTGGAAAAACGGGTGAAACGGCACAAACAGGGCATTTTTGGGCTAAATTGATGTGCTATAGCCCATAGTTTTGGGGGTGAGCCAAGGTTTCGGACATGCTGTGGGATAAAAATCAATCGGGACATACCAGGGAGGTTGGGATCATCGCAGTATGGTCTGTTTAATTTTTCGTGGCCATTTGGGTGGACAAACGAGCGAAACATTGCGAATAGGGCTTTTTGGGATAAATCGGTGTGCTATAACCCATGATTTTGAGGGGGGACCCGTGGTCCGGGTATGCTTTGGGACGAAAATCGATCGCGGCGTGCCAGGGAGGTTGGGGATCGTCCTAGTGTGGTCCTTTTAAATTTCCGTGTCTATTTGTGTGGACAAACAAGCAAAATGGCACGAACGGGGCATTTTTTTGGGCTAAATCAATGTGCTATAGCCCACGATTTTGGGGGTGAGCCCGGGGTCCGAGCGTGCTGTAGGCTAAAAATCTATCGGGGCATGGATGAGAAGTTGGGGATCATTCCAATGTGGTCCGTTTAATTTTTTGTGGCCATTTATGTGGATAAACGGGCGAAACAGCGCGAACAAGGAATTTTTGGGCCAAATCAGTGTGCTATAGCCCACGATTTTGGGGGTGGGCCTGGGTCCAAGCGTGTTGTGGGCCAAAAATTAACTGGTGCATAATAGGGAGGTTGGGGATCATCCCACTGTGTTCCATTTATATTTTTGTGGCCATTTGTTTGGACAAACAAGCAAAACAACGCAAACGGGGCTTTTTGGGGCCAAATCGATGTGCTATAGCCCATGATTTTTAGGGTGGGCGTGGGGTCATGAGTGTCGTAGGTCAAAAATTGACTGGGGCATGCCAGGAAGGTTGGGGATTATCCCAGTATAGTTTTTTTAAATTTTTGTGGCCATTTGGGTGAACAAACGGGAGAAATGACACAAATAGGAAATTTTTGGATAAAATTGATGTGCTATAGCCCACAAGTTTGGGGGTGGGCCCAGGGTCTGAGCATGCGGTAGGGCAAAAATAGATCGAGGTGTGACAGGGAGGTTGTCCGTTTATTTTTTCGTGGCCATTTGGGTGGAAAAATAGACGAAATAGTGCGCACGGTGAGTTTACGAGCCAAATTGGTGTGCTATATCCCACGATTTCAGGGGTGGGCTCAGATTTGAGTTGACAAACAGGCGAAGCTATGCGCACGATGAGTTTACCGGCCAAATCGGTGTGCTATAGCCCACGATTTCAGGGGTGGGCCAAATCGGCGTGCTATTGCCCACGGTATTGGGGGTGGTCCTGGGGTCCGGGCGTGCTGTGCGCTGAAAATCAACCGGGGCATGACAGGGTGGTTGGGATCATCCTAGTATGGTTCGTTTAAATTTTTGTGGCCATTTGGATAAACAAACATGGGAAACGACTCGAATAGGGTATTTTTGGGCCAAATTGATTTTCTATAGCCTACGGTTTTGGGGTTGGGCCTGAGGTTCGGGCGTGCTGTGGGCAAAAAATCAATCGGAGCATGCCAGGGAGGTTGGTAATCATACCAGTATGGTCCTTTTAAATTTTTGTGGTCATTTGGGTGGATAAACAGGCAAAAAGGCAAGAACGGGGCCTTTTTGGGCCAAATCGTTGTGCTATAGCCCATAGTTTTGGAGGTGGTCCTGGGATCCGAGCTTGCTATTTGACAAAAATCAATCGGGCGTAATAGGGAGGTTGGGGATCATCCAGCGTGGTCTGTTTAAAATTTTGTCACTATTTCGGTGGACAAACTGGCGAAATGGTGCAAACAAGGTATTTTTTGGCAAAATCGGTGTGATATAGCCCATGGTTTTGGGGGTGGGCCTGGGGTTCGGGCATAATATGGGCTGAAAATCGATTGAGGCATGCCAAGGACATTAGGGATCGTTACTGTGTGGTCCGTTTAGATTTTTGAGGCCATTTGTATGGACAAATGGGAGAAATAGAGCGAATGGGGTGTTTTCAGGCAAAATCGATGTGCTATAGCCCACGGTTTTAGGGGTGGGCCCGGGGTTCGAGCATGCTGTAGGCCAAAAATTGATTGGGGTGTGCCAGGGAGGTTGGGGATCGTTCTAGTATGGTTCTTTTATGGGCCAAATCGGCGTGCTATTGCCCACGGTATTGGGGGTGGTCCTGGGGTCCGGGCGTGTTGTGCGCTGAAAATCAATCGGGGCATGACAGGGTGGTTGGGATCATCCTAGTATGGTCCTTTTAAATTTTTGTGGCCATTTGGGTGGATAAACATGGGAAACGAGTCGAATGGGGTATTTTTGGGCCAAATCGATTTGCTATAGCCCACAGTTTCGGGGGTGGGCCCGAGGTTTGGGCATTCTGTGGGAAAAAAAATCAATCGGAGTGTGCCAGGGAGGTTGGTAATCATACCAGTATGGTCTTTTTAAATTTTTGTGGTCATTTGGGTGGATAAACAGGCAAAAAGGCAAGAACGGGGCCTTTTTTGGCCAAAATCACTGTGCTATAGCCCATAGTTTTGGGGGTGGTCCTGGGATCAGAGCTTGTTGTGTGACAAAATTAATCGTGCATGATAGGGAGGTTGGGGATCATCCAGCGTGGTCTGTTTAACATTTTGTCGCTATTTGGGTGGACAAACGGGCAAAACGGCGCAAACAAGGCATTTTTTGGCCAAATCGGTGTGATATAGCCCATGGTTTTGGGGGTGGGCCCGGGGTCCAGGCGTAATGTGGGCTGAAAATCGATCGAGGCATGCCAAGGACATTAGGGATCGTTCCTGTGTGGTCTGTTTAGATTTTCGAGGCCATTTATATGGATAAACGGGAGAAATGGCACGAACGAGGTGTTTTCAGGAAAAATTGATGTGCTATAGCCCACAGTTTTAGGGGTGGGCCCGGGGTTCGAGCATGTTGTAGGCCAAAAATTAATTAGGGCGTGCCAGGGAGGTTGGGGATAGTTCTAGTATGGTTCTTTTATGGGCCAAATTGGTGTGGTATTGCCCACGATATTGGGGGTGGTCTTGGGGTCCGGGCGTGCTGTGCGCTGAATCAACTGGGGCATAACAGGGTAGTTGGGATCATCCTAGTATGGTCCGTTTAAATTTTCGTGGCCATTTGGATGGACAAACATGGAAAACGACTCGAATGGGGTATTTTTGGGCCAAATCGGTGTTCTTAGACCACGATTTTGAGGGTGGGCCTGGGTTCCAGGCATGCTTTGGATCAAAAAACAACCGAGGCGTGCCAGGGAGGTTGGGGATCAACCCATTGTGGTCCGTTTTAATTTTTGTGTCCATTTGGGACAAACGAGCAAAACGGCGCGGACGGGGCATTTTTGGGAGAAATCGATGTGCTATAGCCCATGATTTCAGAGGTGGGCATGGGTTTGGGGTGTGATGTGGGTTGAAAATCTACCGGGCCATTCCAGGGAGGTTGGGGATTATCTCAGTGTGGTCTATTTAAATTTTCGTGGCTCTTTGGGTGGATAAACGGGCAAAACAGCGTGAACGGGGCATTTTCAGGCCAAATCGGTGTGCTATAGTCCACAATTAAAGGGGTGGGCCCAGGGTACAGGTGTGATGTGGGAAAAAAATTGAACGTCTCATGCTAGAGAGGATAGGGATCATCCCAGTATGGTCCATTTAAATTTTCATGGCCACTTGGGTTGAAAAACGGGTGAAACAGTGCGAATGGGGCATTTTTGGGAAAAATTGGTGTGCTATAGCCCACAGTTTCGGGAGTGGAACTGGGGTCCGAGCATGCTGTGGGACAAAAATTGATCGGGGCGTGTCTGGGAGGTTGGGGATCATCCTAGTTTGGTCCGTTTAAACTTTCATGGCCATTCGGGTGGACAAACGGGCTAAACGTCGTGAAAGGGGTATTTTCAGGCCAAATCGGAGTGCTATAGCCCACGATTTTGAGGGTGGGCACGGGGTCCGAGCGTGTTGTAGGCCAAAAATTGATTGAGGCATTCTAGGGAGGTTGGAGATCGTCCCAGTATGGTTCATTTAAATTTTTGTGGCCATTTTTTGGACAAACGGGAGAAACAGCGTGATCAGGGCATTTTAAAGTTAAATCGGTGAGCTATAGCCCACGGTTTTGAGGGTGGGCCCGGGGTTCGGGTGTGCTGTGGGCTAAACAGCTACTGAGGCATGCCAGGAAGGTTGGGAATCTTCCCAGTATAGTCATTTTAATTTTTCATGATCATTTGGATGGAAAAATGGGCGAAATGACACGAACGAAGTTTTTTCTGGCCAAATCGGTGTGATATAGCCCGCGGTTTCAAGGGTGGGCCTGGGGTCCGGGCGTGCTGTGGGTCAAAAATTGATCGGGGCATACCAAGGATTTTGGGGATCATCCCAGTGTAGTTCGTTTAAATTATCGTGGCCATTTAGGTTGACAAACGAGAGAAACGACGCGAATGGGGCATTTTCAGGCTAAATAGGTGTGCTATAGCCCGCAATTATTTGGGTGGGCCTAGGAGGTTGGGGCTCATTCTAATGTGGTCCACTTAAATTTTTTGTGGCCATTTGGGTGGACAAATGGGCGAAGCAGCGCGAATGGGGCATTTACGGGCCTAATAGGTGTGCTATAGTCAACGATTTTGGAGGTGGGCCCAGGGTTTGGGCTTGCTGTGGACTCAAAATAGATCGAAGCATCCCAGGGAGGTCTGGATCATCCAAGTGTGGTCCATTTAATTTTTTGTGGCTATTTGGGTGGATAAACGGGTAAAACAGTGCGAACGGGGTGTTTTTAGGAAAATTGATGTGCTATATCCCACAGTTTTGGAGGTAGACCTGGGTTTCGAGAGTGCTGTTGGTAAAAAATTGATCAGTGCGTGCCAGGGATAATAGGTATCATTCCAGTATGGTCCATTTAAATATTCGTGGCCATTTGGATAAACAAACGTGCAAAATGGCTTGAACGAAGAATTTTCAGGTCAAATCAGTGTGCTATAGCCCACGATTTGGGGGTGGGCCTGGGGTTCGAGCGTGCTGTGGGCTGAAAATTAATCAAGGCATACCAGGGAGGTTGGGGATCATCCCAGTATGGTCCGTTTAAAATTTTGGTGCCATTTGTATGGACAAACGGGCGAAAAGGCACGAACGAGGCATTTTCGAGCTTAATCGGTGAGCTATAGCCCAAGGTGTTGAGGTTGGGCCCAGTGTCTAGACGTGTTGTTGGCCAAAAATGGACTGAGGCATGCCAGAGAGGTTGGGGATTATCCCAGCGTGGTTCGTTTAAATTTACATGGTCATTTGAGTGGACAAACGGGCAAAACGATGCGAACATGGTATTTTTGGGCCATGTTAGAGTTCTATAGCCCACGGTTTCAGAGGTGGGCCTGGGGTTTGAGCATTTTGTGGGCCAAAAATTGATTGGGGCATGCCAGGGAGGTTGGGGACATCCCAATGTGGTCCATTTAATTTTTTGTGGCCATTTGGATGGTCAAACAGGCAAAATAGCGTCAACAAGGCATTTTCAAGATAAATCGGTGTGCTATAGCCCATGATTTCAGGGGTGGACCCGGGGTCAGGGCGTGTTATCAGCCAAAAATTGACCAGGGCATGCCAGGAAGGTTGGGGATCCTCCCAGTATGGTGCGTTTTAATTTTTATGGCCATTTAGGTGGACAAACGGGCAAAACAACGCGAACAGGGTATTTTTTGACCAAATTAGTGTTCTATAGCCCACAAATTCGAGGGTGGGCCCGAGTTCCAGGCGTGCTGTGGACCAAAAATTGAATGGGGCATTTCAGGGAGGTTGGGGATCATCCAGTATGGTCCGTTTAAATTTTTATGGCCATATGGGGTGACAAACGGGCAAAACAGGGTGAATACGGCATTTTCGAGGTAAATCGGTGTGCTATAGCCTACAGTTTTGGGGGTGGGCCTATGGTTCGAGAATACTATGGGCTAAAATCAATCGGGGCATGCCAGAGAGGTTGGGGATCATCCCAGTATGGTCTGTTTAAATTTTTGTGGCCATTTGGGTGGACAAACGGGCAAAACAGCGCGATCAGGACATTTTCGGGCAAAATCGGTGTGGTATAGCCCCTGATTTTGGGGGTGGGCCTGGGTTCTGGGTGTTTTGTAGGCAAAAAATTGATCGAGATATACCAGGGAGATTGGAGATCATCCCAGTATGGTCTGTTTAAATTTTTTTGGCCATTTGTGTGGACAAACGGGCAAAACGGTGCGAATGGGGCAATTTTGGGCCAAATCTGTGTGCTATAGCCCACGATTTTAGGGGTGGGACCGACGTCCAAGCGTGTTGTATCCCGAAAATTAATCGAGGTGAGCTAGGGAGGTTGGGGATCATCTTAGTGTGGTCTTTTAAAATTTTTATGGCTATTTGGGTGGACAAATGAGAAAAACTACACGAATGAGGCATTTTCAAACCAAATTGGTGTGCAATAGCCCATAGTTTCAGGGATGGGCCCGAGGTCTGGGTATGTTATAGGTCAAAAATCAATCGAGGTATGCCAGGGAGGTTGGGGATCATCCAAATGTGGTCCGTTTAAATTTTTGTGTCTATTTGGATGAGAAATGGGCGAAACGGCGTAACCAAGGCATTTTTCGGGCCAAATCAATGTTCTATAGCCCACTATTTTGGGGGTGGTCCCGGGGTCCGATTATGCAGTGGCCGAAAATCAAACAGGGCATGCAAGGGTGGTTGGGGATCTTCCCAGTATGGTCCGTTTAAATTTTCATGGCCATTTGGGTGGACAAACGGGTGAAACGGCTCGAACGGGGCATTTTTGGGACAAATCAGTGTGCTATAGCCCATAATTTTTGTTGTGGGCCTGGGTTTCGATCGTGTTGTGGGCTGACAATAGATTGAGGCATGCTAGAGAGGTTTGGGATAGTCCTAGTGTGGTCCTTTTAAATTTTTGTAGCTATTTGGGTAGACAAACGGGCGAAACGGTGCGAATGGGGCATTTTATAGCAGAATTGGTGTGTTATAGCCCACGGTTTTGGGGGTAGGCCCGGGGTCCAAGCGTGTTGTGGGACAAAAATTGATCGGGGTATGTCAGGGAGGTTGGGGATCATCCCACAGTTGTCTTTTTAATTTTTTGTGGCCATTTCCGTGGACAAACTGACAAAACAATATGAATGGAGCATTTTTTAGCCAAATTAGCATGCTATAGCCTACGGTTTTAGGGGTAGGCCCGCCCGGGGTCCGGGCGTGATGTGGGCTAAAAATTGACCAGGGCAACCCAAGGAGGTTAGGGATCATTCTAGTGTGGTCCGTTTAAATTTTTGTGGCCATTTGTATGGACAAACGGGCCAAATAACGTGAACGGAGCATTTTCGGGCCAAATCGGTGTGCTATAGCGCACGATTTTGAGGGTGGGCCCAAGGTTCGAGCGTGTTGTAGGCCAAAAATTGATCGGGGTATGCCAGGAAGGTTGGGGATCATTCCAGTGTGGTTTGTTTAATTTTTTATAGACATTTGGGTGGACAAACAAGTGAAACAGCAGGAACGGGGAATTTTTGGGCCAAATCGATGTGCTATAGCCCACGGTATCATGGGTGGTCCCAGGGTCCGGGTGAGATGTGGGATAAAAATTGACCGAGGCGTGCCAGAGAGGTCGAGGATCGTACAGTATGGTAAGTTTAAATTTTTGTGGCCATTTGAGTTGACAAACAATAAAACAGCACGAACGGGGCATTTTTGGGCCAAATCGGTGTGTTATAGCCTGTTGTTTTGGGGGTGGGCCAGGGTTCCACTCGTGCTATGGGCCAAAAATCTACCAGGGCGTGCCAAGGAGGTTTGGGATCATCCCAGTGTGGTCCGTTTAAATTTTCATGGCCATTTGGGTGGACAAACAAGCAAAATGGCACGAACCAGGTGTTTTCGAGTAAAATAGGTGTGCTATAGCCCACGGTTTTGGCGGTGGGTCCAAGGTCCAGGCGTGTTATAGGCCAAAAATTAACCGGGGGGTGCAAGGGAGATTTGGTATCATCCCGATATGGTTCGTTTAAATTTTCATGGCTATTTGGGTGGACAAACGGACAAAATAGTGCGAACGAGGTGTTTTTGGACAAAATTGGTGTGCGATAGCCAACAAATTTAGGGGTGGGCAAGGGGTTTGAGAGTTTTGTGGGCAAAAAATCGATCGGGGTATTCCAGGGAGGTTGGGGATCATCCCAGTATGGCCCGTTTAAATTTTTGTGGCCATTTGGATGGACAAACGGGCAAAACGGCGCAAACAGGGCATTTTCAAGCCAAATCGGTATACTATAGCCCACGATTTTGGGGGTGGGCATGGGGTTTGGGGTGATGTAGTCCAAAAATCAAATAGGCGTACCAGGAAGGTTGGGAATCATCCCAGTGTGACCCATTTAACTTTTTGTGGCCATTTGGGTGGACAAACGGGTGAAACGGCATGAATGGGGCATTTTTAGGCCAAATCGGTGTGCTATAGCCCACGATTTTGGGGGTGAGCCTGGGTTTCGGGCATTATATAAGCCAAAAATTGATCGGGTTATGCCAGCATAGTTGGGGATCATCCCAGTATGGTTCGTTTAAATTTTTGTGGCCATTTGGGTGAAGAAACGGGCGAAACAGCGCGAATGAGGCATTTTCAGGCCAAATCGGTGTGCTATAGCCTACGGTTTCAGCAGTGGGCCTAGGGTCCGAGCGTTCTATGGGTTAAAAATAGATCGGTCCATGCCAAGGAGGTTGCAGATCATCCCAGTGTGGTTCGTTTAAATTTTTATGGCCATTTGGGTGGATAAACGAGCAAAACAGCACGAACGGGGCATTTTCGGTCCTAATCGATGTGCTTTAGCCCACGGTTTTGGGGGTGGTCCTAGGGTCCGGGCATGATGTGGGCCAAAAATCAGTCGGTTTTGGGGGTGGGCCTGGGGTATGGGCGTACAGTGGGTCAAAAATTATCTAGGGCATGCCAAGGAGGTTGGGGATCGCCCCAGTGTGGTCTGTTTAAATTTTTGTAGCTATTTGCATGGAAAAACGGGTGAAATGGCACTGACGGAGCATTCTTAGGTCAAATCGATGTGTTACAGCCCGCGATTTATGGAGGTGGGCATGGTGTTCGGGTGTGCTGTGGGCCGAAAATTGACCGAGTCATGACAGGGAGGTTGGGGATCATCCCAGTATAGTTCATCTAAATTTGTGTGGCCATTCAGGTGGACAAATGGGAGAAACGGCAAGAATGGGGAACTTTCAGGCTAAATCGGTGTTCTATAGCCCACAGATTTAGGGGTGGGATAGGGTCCGAGCGTGTTGCGGGCTGAAAATCGATTGGGGCATGCCAGGGAGGTCGGGGATCATCCCAGTATGATACGCTTAAATTTTCTTGGCAATTTGGGTGGATAAACAGGTGAAACGGTGCAAACGGGGCATTTTTGGGCAATATTGGTGCGCAATAGCCTACGGTTTTAGGGGTGGGCCTGGGGTCCGAGCATGCTGTGGGCTAAAAATCAACTGGGGCATGCCAGGGAAATGAAGGATCATCCCTATGTGGTCTTTTTAAATTTTCGTAGCTATTTGGGTGGACAAATGGGCAAAACGGTATGAACAGGGTATTTTTATGCCAAATAGGTGTTCTATAGCCCATGGTTTAGGTGGTGGGCCAGGGGTCCCGAGTGTTGTGGGCTAAAAATCTGCCGAGGCATGCCAGGGTGGTTGTGGATCGTCCCAGAGTGGTCCGTTTAATTTTTGTGGCCATTTGGGTGGACAAATGTGTGAAACAGCGTGAACGGATCATTTTCAGGCCAAATTGATTTGCTATTGTCCATAGTTTCGGGGGTGGGCCTGGGTCCGAGCATGCTATGGACCGAAAATCGACCGAGGCATGCCAGGGAGGTAGGAGATCATCTCACTACGGTCTGTTTAAATTTTCATGGCCATTTGTGGTAGATAAACGGGCGATACGGTGCGAACAGAGAGTTTTCAGGGTAAATCGATGTGCTATAGCCCACAGTTTTAGGGGTGGGCCCGCGGTCTAGGTGTGTTATGAGCAAAAAATTGATCAGGGCATGCCAGGGAGGTTGGGGATCATTCTACTGTGGTTTGTTTAAATTTTTTTGGCCATTTGGTGGATAAACGGGCGAAACGGTGCGAACGGGGCATTTTTTTGGCCAAATTGATGTGCTATAGCCCACGATTTCGTGGGTTAGATCGGGGTTCGAGCGTTCTATAGGATAAAAATTGACTGAGGCATGCTAGGAAGGTTGGGGATCATTGAGTGTGCTCCATTTAAATTTTTGTGGCTATTTTGGTAGATAAACGGGCGAAACGGCGTGAACGGGGTATTTTCGGGCCAAATCGGTGTGCTATAGCCAACAGTTATGGGGTTGGGCCTAGGGTCCAGCGTGCTGTGGGCCAAAATTGACTGGGGCGCACCAGGGAGGTTGGGGATCATCCTAGTATGGTCCATTTAAATTTTTGTGGCCATTTGGTTGGACAAACAGGCGAAACGGCGCGAACGGGGATTTTTTGGGCTATATCAGTGTGCTATATCCCACAGTTTCGAGGTGGACCCAGGGTCCGGGTGTGCCGTGGGACAAAAAATGTCTGGGGCATGCCAACAAGGTTGGGTATCGTCCCGGTATGGTATGTTTATATTTTTGTGATAATTTGGGTGAAAAAATGGGCAAAACAGCGCAAACGGGATATTTTTAGGCCAAATTAGTGTGCTATAGCCAACGGTTTTGGGGGTGGGCCTGGGGTCCGAACGTGCTGTGGGCCAAAAATCGACCGGGTCATGCACCTAGGTTGGGGATCATCCCAGCGAGGTCTGTTTAAATTTTTGTAGCCATTAGGGTGGACAAACAGGCGAAACGGTGTGGGAATTTTTAGGCCAAAATAGTATGCTATAGCCTATGATTTTGGGGGTAAGCCCGGGTTTTGGGAGTGTTATGTGCTAAAAATTGACCGGGGCGTGCCAGGGAGATTGGCAATTATCTCAGTGTGGTCTGTTTAAATTTTCGTGGCCATATGTGTGGACAAACATGCGAAATAGCGCAAACGGGAAATTTTAGGGCAAATCGGTGTGCTATAGCCCGACAATTTAGGGGGTGACCTTGGTGTCCGGCATACTGTGGGCCAAAAATTGACTGAGGCATGTCAGGGAGGTTGAGGATCATCCCAATGTGGTTCGTTTAATTTTTCGTAGCTAGTTAGGTGGACAAACAGGCAAAACAGAGTGAACATGGCATTTTTTGGTCAAATCGGTGTGCTATAGCCCTCGATTTTAGGGGTGGACTCAGGTTTCGGTGGTGTTGTAGGTGAAAAATCGACCGGGGCATGCCAGGGAATTTAAGGACTGTCCTAGTATCGTCTGCTTAAATTTTCGTGGCCATTTCGATGGATAAACGGGCAAAAAGGTATGAACAGGGCATTTTTGGGCCAAATCGGTGTGCTATAGCCCATGGTATGGGGTGGGCCTTGAATCCAGGCGTGCTGTGGGCCAAAAATCGACCGGAGAATGTCAGGGAGGTTGGGTATCATCCCAGTAGTGTCCATTTAAATTTTTGTGACCAATTGGGTGGATAAACGGGCAAAATAGCGTGAATGGGGCTTTTTCGGGCCAAATCAGTGTGTTATAGCCCACAGTTTCGGAGGTGGACCTGGGGTCCCGGTGTGCTGTGGGCCAAAAATAGACCAGAGCATGCAAGAGACGTTGGGGATCATCCCATTGTGGTATGTTTAAATTTTCCTGGCCATTTGGGTGGACAAACGGGCAAAATGGCACGAACGGGGCATTTTCAGGCCAAATCGGTGTGCTATAGCCAACAGTTTTGGGGGTGAGCCTGGGGCCCGAGCGTGCTGTGGGCTAAAAATCAATCGAGGCGTGCCAGCGAGGTTGGGGATCATCCCAGTGTGGTACGTTTAAATTTTTGTGGTCATTTGGGTGAACAACCAGGCAAAACGGCACAAATGGGGCATTTTTTATCCAAATCGGTGTGCTATAGCCTACGGTTTTGGTGATGTGCCTAGGGTCTTGGCATTCTGTGGGCCAAAAATTGACCAAGGCATGTCAGGGACGTTGAGGATCATCCCAATGTGGTCAGTTTAATTTTTCGTAGCTAGTTAGGTGGACAAACGGGCAAAACAGAGCGAACAGGGCATTTTTGGGTTAAATCGGTGTGCTATAGCCCATGATTTTAGGGGTGGACTCAGGTTTCAGTGGTGTTGTAGGTGAAAAATCGACCTGGGCATGCCAGGGAATTTAGGGATTGTCTTAGTATCGTCTGCTTAAATTTTTGTGGCCATTTGGGTGGATAAACGGGCAAAAAGGTATGAACAGGGCATCTTTGGGCCAAATCGGTGTGCTATAGCCCACGGTATGGGGTGGGCTTGGAATTCAAGCGTGCTGTGGGCCAAAAATTGACCGGGGCGTGTCAGGAAGGTTGGGGATCGTCCCAGTAGTGTCCATTTAAATTTTCGTGACCAATTGGGTGGACAAATGGGAAAAAGGCATGAATGGGGTTTTTTCGGGCCAAATTAGTGTGTTATAGCCCACATTTCAGAGGTGGACCTGGGGTCCCGGTGTGCTGTGGGCCAAAAATAGACCGGAGCATGCAAGAGACGTTAGGGATCATCCCATTGTGGTACGTTTAAATTTTCCTGGCCATTTGGGTGGACAAACGGGCCAAATGGCACGAACGGGGCATTTTCAGGTCAAATCGGTGTGCTATAGCCAATGGTTTTGAGGATGAGCCTGGGGCCCGGGAGTGTTGTGGGCTAAAAATCAATCGAGGCATGCCAGCGAGGTTGGGGATCATTCCAGTGTGGTACGTTTAAATTTTTGTGGCTATTTGGGTGAACAACCAGGCAAAACGGCACAAATGGGGTATTTTTGATCCAAATCGGTGTGCTATAGCCTACGGTTTTGGTGATATGCCCAGGGTGGTCTTGGCATTCTGTGGGCCAAAAATCAACCGGGACATGCCGGAGAGGTTGGGGATCATTTCGGTGTGGTCTGTTTAAATTTTCGTGTCCATTTGGGTGGACAAACGGTCGAAATAGTGAAAATGGGGCATTTTCGGGCCAAATTGGTGTGTTATAGCCTACAATTTAGGGGGTAAGACCGGTGGGCCAAAAATCGACCAGGGCATGCCAGGAAGGTTGGTGATCATCCCAGTATGGTTCGTTTAAATTTTTGTGGCTATTTGGGTGGACAAACGGGCGAAACAGCGTGAACGAGGCATTTTCGGGCAAAATCAGTGTGCTATAGCCCCACAGTTTTGGGGGTGGGCCCAGGATTCGGCATGATATTGGCCAAAAATCAACCAAGGCATGCCAGGGAGGTTGGGGATTGTCCCAGTATGGCCCGTTTAAATATTTGTGGCCAATTGGGTGGACAAACGGGCAAAACGGTGCAAATAGGACATTTTTAGGCCAAATCGGTATGTTATTGCCCACAGTTTCTGGGGTGAGTCTGGGGTCCTAGCGTGCTGTGGGCCAAAAATCGATCGGGACAAGCCAGGGAGGTTGGGAATCGTCCTGTGTGATCTGTTTAAATTTTTATGGCTATTTGGGTGGACAAGCAGGCAAAACGGCGTGAACAGGGCATTTTCAGGCCAAATCGGTGTTCTGTGGCCTACAATTTTAGGGGTGGGCTCAGGTTACAGGGGTGCTGTTGGCTGAAAATCAATTGGGGCGTGTCATAGATGTTGGGGATTGTCCCAGTATCGTCCGTTTAAAATTTTATGGCCATTTGGGTGGAAAACGGACAAAACGGTATAAATGGGTAGTTTTGGGTTAAATCGGTGTATTATAGCCCACGGTTTTGGGGGTGGGCTGGGTTCCGGGCGTGTTGTGGGCTAAATATCGATCGGGGCTTGTCAGGGAGGTTGAGGATCATCTCAGTGTGGTCCGTTTAAATTTTTGTGTCCATTTGGGTAGATAAACGGGCGAAACAGCGCGAACAAGTCTTTTTCGGGCCAAATAGGTGTGCTATAACTAACGATTTTTAGGTAGGCCCGGAGTCCACGAATTCTGTAGGCCAAAAAACGATCGGGTCGTGCTAGGGAGGTTGGGTCAGTATTTTATGTTTAAATTTTTGTGGCAATTTAGGTGGACAAACGGGCAAAACGGCATGAATGGGGCATTTTTGAGTCAAATCGGTGTGCTATAGCCCACGATTTTGAGGGTGGTCCCAGGTTCCGGGGATGTTGTGGGCTAAAATTGATCGTAGCATGCCAAAAAAGTTAGGGATCATCCCAGTGCAGTCCATTTAAATTGTCATGCCTATTTCGGTGGACAAACGGACAAAACGGTGCGAACGGGCATTTTCAGGCTAAATTGGTGTGCTATAGCCAACGGTTTTGGGGGTGGGCCCGGGGTTAAGGTATGCCATGGGCTAAAAATTAATCGGGCCATGGAAGAAAAGTTGGGGATCGTCTCAGCGTGGTCCGTTTAAATTTTTGTGGACATTTGGGTGGACAAACGAGCGAAATGACATGAATGGGTTATTTTTAGGCCAAATTAGTGTGTTATATCCCACAGTTTTAGGGGTGGTCCTAGGATCCAGACGTGTTGTGGGCCAAAAATTGATCGGTGCGAGCCAGGGAGGTTAGAGATCATCTTAGTATGGTTCGTTTAAATTTTTGTGGCTATTTGTATGGACAAACAGGCAAAATGGTCCGAATGGGGTGTTTTTGGGCCAAATCGGTGAGCTATACCCCACAGTTTTGAGGGTGGGATCGGTGTCTGAGAGTGTTGTGGGTCAAAAATTAATCAAGGCGTGCAAGGGGGGTCGTGGATCACCCCAGTGTGGTCCGATTCAATTTTTGTGGCCATTTGGATGGGCAAATGGGCTAAAAGGCATGAACGGAGCATTTTTTGGCCTAATCGGTGTACTATAGCCCATGGTTTTGGGGGTGGGCATGGGGTTCGGATATGTCGTGGGCCAAAAATCATCTGGGGCACGTCAGGGTGGTTGAGAATCGTCCCAGTGTGGTCCGTTAAAATTTTTATGGCCGTTCGGGTGGACAAACGGGTGAAACAACACGAACGGGGCATTTTTAGCCTAAATTAGAGTACTATAGCCACGGTTTTGAGGGTAGGCTCGGGGTTTTGGGCGTGATGTGGGCCAAAAATCAAATGGGGCATGCCATGGAGGTTGAGAATCATACCAGTGCGGTTTATTTATATTTTTTTGGCCATTTGGGTGGAGAAATGAGCGAACCGGGGCGAACGTGGCATTTTTTGGCCAAATCGGTGTGCTATAGACTATGATTTTGTGGTTGAATCGGGCTTCGAGCGTTTTGTGGGTTAAAAATTGATTGAGGGATGCCGGGGAGGTTGGGAATAATTCAGTGTGATCTATCTAAATATTCGTGGCCATTTGGGTGGACAAATGGGCAAAACGGCATGAACGGGGTATTTTTGGGCCAAATCGGTGTGCTATAGCCCACGATTTTGGGGATGGGCCTGGGGTCCGAGCACAATGTGGGCCAAAAATCAACCGAGGCATGCCAGCGAGGTTGGGAATCATCCTAGTGTGGTCCGTTTAAATTTTTGTGGCCATTTGGGTGGATAAATGGGCGAAACGACGCAAATAAGGCATTTTTGAGCCAAATCGGTGTGCTATAGTCTACAATTTTAAGGGTAAGCCCGGTGGGACAAAAATTAACCTGGGTGTGCCATGAAGGTTGGTGATTGTACCAGTGTAGTCCCGTGGCCATTTGGGTGGACAAACGGGCGAAACAATGTGAATAAGGCCTTTTTAAGCAAAATCGATGTATTATAGCCCTACAGTTTTGAGGGTGGGCCTGAGGTTCGTCATGTTGTTGGCCAACAATTGACCAAGGCATGCCAGGGAGGTTGGGAATCATCTCAGTGTGTCCTTTTAAATTTTCATGGCCATTTGGGTGAACAAATGGCCAAAACAGCGCGAACACGATGTTTTTGGGCCAAATCGGTGTACTATAGCCCACGATTTCATGGGTGGGCTCAGGTTCCGGGGGTGCTGTAGGTCGAAAATCGACCGGGGCATGCCAGGGAGGTTGGGGATCATCCCAGTATGTTCGACTTAAATTTTTATGGCTATTTGGGTGGACAAATAAGCAAAACGGCACGAATGGTACATTTTTGGGCTAAATTGGTGCCCACTATTTTAGGGGTGAGCCTGGGGTCCAGGCGTGCTGTGGACCAAAAATCGACCGGGGTATGCCAAGGAGGTTGGGGATCGTCCCAGTATGGTCCATTTAAATTTTGTGGCCATTTGGGTTTACAAACGGGCGAAACGGCGTGAATAGGGCATTTTTGGGCCAAATCGGTGACCTATAGCCCACGATTTTGGGGGTGGGCCTGAGGTTCGGGTGCACTGTGGGCCAAAAATAAGCTGGGGCATGCCATGGAGGTTAGGGATCTTCCCAGTATGTTCCGTTTAAAATATCGTGTCTATTTGGGTGGACAAACGGGGGAAACAGCACGAACGGGGCCTTTTTGGGCTAAATCGGTGTGCTATACCACGATTTCGGGGGGGCCAGGGTCTGGGCGTACTGTGGGTCGAAAATTGACCATGGAGTTCCATGGAGGATGAGGATTATCCCAATATAGTACGTTTAGATTTTTGTGTCCATTTGGGTGGACAAACAGGAAAAACGACACGAACATGGCATTATTAGGCCAAATCGATGTGCTATAGCTCATGGTATCAGGGGTGAGCCTGGGATCTGGGCGTGCTGTGGGCCAAAAATCAATCGGGGCGTGCCAGGGAGGTTTGGGATCATCCCTGTGTGGTCCGTTTAAATTTTTGTGGCCATTTGGGTGGACAAAAGGGCAAAAAAACACGAACATGGCTTTTCTAGCCAAATTAATGTGCTATAGCCCATGATTTTGGGGGTGCGCTTAGGTTACAGGGATGTTGTGGGCCAAAAATTGATCGGGGCATGCCAGGGATGTTAGGCATCGTCCCAGTGTGGTTCGTTTAAATTTTCGTGGTCATTTGGGTGGGAAAATGGGCGAAATAATACAAATGGGCATTTTTTGGCCAAATCGGTATGCTATAACCCGCGGTTTCGGGGGCGGGCCTGGGTTTCGAGCGTGTTGTAGGCCAAAAACTGATCAGGGCATGCCAGGGAGGTTGAGGATCATCCCAGTTTTGTCTGTTTGAATTTTTGTGGCCATTTGGGTAAACAAATGGGCGAAACGGTGTGAATGGGGCATTTTTGGGCTAAATTGGTGTGCTATAGCCCACGGTTTTGAGGGTGGACTGGGTTTCGGGCATGTTGTGGGCCGAAAATTAATCGGGGCATGCCAGGGAGGTTGGGGATCATCCCAGCGCGGATTGTCGGGCTAAATCGGTGTGCTATAACCGACAGTTTTAGGGGTGGGACCGGGGTTAGGGCATGCTGTGGGCCAAAATTTGACTGGGTCATGCCAGGGAGGTTGGGGATCATCCTAGTATTTTACGTTTAAATTTTTGTGGCCATTTGGGTGGACAAACTGGCGAAATAGAGCGAACGAAGCATTTTTGGGCCAAATCGGTGTGCTATAGCTCACGATTTTGAGGGTGGGCCCAGGTTTTGGGGGTGTTGTTGGCCAAAAATTGATCGGAGAATTCCAGGAAGGTTGGGGATCATCCCAGTGCGGTCCTATTAAATTTTCGTGGCCATTTAGCTGGACAAACGGATAAAGCGATGCGAACGATGTATTTTCGGGCAAAATCGGTGTGCTATATAGCCCAGAGTTTTGGGGTGGTCCCGGGGTTATGGTGTACCGTTTGCCAAAAATCAATCGGGTCATGGCAGGGAGGTTGGGAATCATCCCAGTATGGTCCGTTTAAATTTTTATGGTCATTTGGGTGGACAAACGGGCGAAATGGCGCTAATGGGTTGTTTTCAGGCCAAATCTGTGTGCTATAGCCCACAATTTTGGGGGTGGGCATGGGGTCCGGACGTGTTGTAGGCCGAAAATCATCTGGGACATACCAGGAAGGTTGGGGATCGTCCCAGCGTGATCCGTTAAAATTTTTATGGCCATTCGGGTGGACAAACGGCAAAATAGTACGAAGAAAGCATTTTTGGGCTAAATCGGTGTGCTATAGCCCATGGTTTTGGGGGTGGGTTTAGGTTCCGGGCGTGCTGTGGGATAAAAATCAAACGGGGCATGCCAAAGAGGTAGGAGATTATCCCAGTGTAGTTCGTTTAAATTTTTGTGGCCATTTGGGTGGATAAACGGGCGAAATAGCATGAACGGGGCATTTTTAGGCAAAATCGGTGTGCTATAGTCCACATTTTTGGGGGTTGTTCCAGGGTCCAGGCATGCTGTAAGCCAAAAATTGACCGGGGCGTCCCTGGGGTGTAGGGGATCATCCTAGTGTGGTCCGTTTAAATTTTAGTGGCCATTTGGGTGGACAAACGGGCAAAACAGTGCGAACAGAGTATTTTCGGGCCAAATTGGTGTGCTATAGCCCACGGTTTTGAGGGTGGTTCGGGGGTGTTGTGGGCCAAAAATCGATCGGGGCATGCCAGGTAGGTTAGGATTATTTGAGTGTGGTTTGTTTAAATTTTTATGGCCATTGGGGTGGACAAACGGGCGAAACAGCGCGAATGAGGTATTTTTAGACCAAATCGATGTGTTATAGCCCACGGTTTAGGGGTAGGCGCAGGGTCCAGGCGTGCTGTGAGCTAAAAATCAATCGGGGCATGTCAGGGAGGTTGGGGATCATCCCACTGTGGTCTGTTTAAATTTTTGTGCCATTTGGGTGGATAAACGGACGAAATAGCACGAACGAGGCATTTTTAGGCCAAATCGGTGTGCTATAGTCCACAATTTCGGGGTTTGTTCCAGGGTTCAGGCATGCTGTAAGTCAAAAATTGACCGAGGCGTCCCAGGGATGTAGGGGATCATCCTAGTGTGGTCCGTTTAAATTTTAGTGGCCATTTGGGTGGACAAACGGGTGAAACAGTGAGAACGGAGTATTTTCGGGCCAAATTGGTGTGCTATAGCCCACGGTTTTGAGGGAGGTTCGGGCGTGTTGTTGGCCAAAAATCGATAGGGGAATGCCAGACAGGTTGGGGATCATCCGAGTGTGGTCTGTTTAAATTTTTGTGGCCATTGGGGTGGACAAACGGGCGAAACGGCACGAACGAGGTATTTTTGGACCAAATTGATGTGCTATAGCCCATGGTTTAGGGGTGGGCGCGGGGTCCAGGCGTGCTGTGAGATAAAAATCAATTGGGGCATGCCAGGGAGGTTGGGGATCATCCCACTGTGGTCCGTTTAAATTTTCGTGGCCATTTGGGTGGACAAACGGGCGAAACGGCACCAATGGGTATTTTTGAGCCAAATTGGTGTGCTATAACCTATGATTTTGGGGGTGGGCTCGAGGTCCAGGCGTACTGTGGGCCAAAAATCGATTGGGGCATGCAAGGGAGGTTGGGAATCATCGCAGTATTATTCGTTTAAATTTTTGTGGCCATTTGGGTGGACAAACAGGCAAAACAGCGTGCACGAGGCATTTTTGGGCAAAATCGGTGTGCTATAGCCCACGGTTTTGGGGGTAGGCTTGGGGTACGGGCGTGCTGTCGGCCAAAAATTAATCGAGACATACCATGGAGGTTGGGTAACGTCCTATGTGGTTGGTATAAATTTTTGTGACCATTTGGGTGGACAAACAGACGAAATGGAGCGAACAGGACATTGTCGGGCTAAATCAGTGTGCTATAGCCTATGGTTTTGGGGGTGGGCTCAGGGTTTGGGCGTGTTGTGGGTCAAAAATCGACTGAAACATGTCAGGGAGGTTGGGGTCATCACAATGTGGTCTGTTTAAATTTTTGTGACAATTTGGGTGAACAAACGGGCGAAATAACGCGAACAGGACATTTTTGGGCCAAAGCAGTGTGCTATAGACCATGGTTTCGGGGGTGGGCTCGGGGTCTAGGTGTGTCATGGGCCGAAATTCCACTGGGGAATGCCGAGGAGGTTGGGGATCATCCCAGTGTGGTCCGTTTAAATTTTTGTGGCCATTTGATAGGACAAACAGGCAAAACGGTGCGAACGGGGCATTTTCGGGCCAAATCAATATACTTTAGTCCACTATTTTGGGTGTGGGCCTGAGATCTGGGAATGAAGTGGTTCCAAAATAAATCGGGGCATTCCAAAGAGGTTGCGGATCATCCCTATATAGTCCATTTAAATTTTTGTCGCTATTTGAGTGGACAAACGGGCAAAAAAGTATGAACGGGGCGTTTTTGGGCCAAATCCGTGTGCTATAGCCCATGGTTTCATCGGTGGTCTTGGGTACGGGCGTGATGCATGCCAAAAATTGATTGGAGCATGCTATGGATATAGGGGATCATCACAGTGTGGTCCGTTTAAATTTTTGTGTCCATTTGGGTGGACAAACGGGCAAAACGGCGCGAACAGGGCATTTTCGGGCCAAATCATTGTGCTATATCCTACGATTTCAAGGTGGGTCCGGGGTTCAAACGTGTTGTAGGCCAAAAATTAACCGAGGCATGCCAGGGAGGTTGGGGATTATCCCTGTGTGGTCCGTTTAAATTTTCATGGTCATTTGGGAGGACAAATGGGCAAAGCGGCGCGAACGAGGCATTTTCAAGCCAAATAGGTATGCTATAGCTCATGTTTTCAGGGGTAGGCCTGGGGTCCGGGCGTACTGTAGGCCGAAAATCGACCGGGCATGTCAGGGAGGTTAGGGATCATAATAGTATGGTTTGTTTAAATTTTTGTGGCGATTTTGGTGGACAAATGGGTGAAATAGCGCGAACAGGGTATTTTTAAACTAAATCAGTGTTCTATAGACCTTGGATGTGGGGTGGGCTCGGGTTTCGGGCGTGCTAAGGGCCAAAAATCGATCGGGGCTTTCCAGGGAGGTTGGGGATTGTCCCAGTGTGGTCCGTTTAAATTTTCATGGCCATTTGAGTGGACAAACGGGTAAAATGGTGGGAACGAAGCTTTTTTAGGCCAAATCGATTTGCTATAGCTCACGCTTTCGAGGGTGGGCCTGGGGTCCGGCATGCTGTTGGCCGAAAATCGACCAAGGCATGCCAGGGAGGTTGGGGATCATCCCAGTGTGGCCCGTTTAAATTTTTGTGGCCATTTGGGTAGAGAAACGGGCAAAATGGCGCAAACAGGACGTTTTGTGCCAAATCGGTGTGCTATAGCCCACGGTTTTGGGGGTCAGCCCATGGGATAAAAATTAACTGAGCCATGGAAGGGGGGTTGGGGATCGTCCCAGCGTGGTCCGATTAAATTTTCATGGCTATTTGGGTGGACAAATGGGAGAAACGACATGAATGGGTTGTTTTTGGGCCAAATTAGTGTGCTATAGCAGACGATTTTGGAGGTGGGCCTGGGGTTCGGGCGTTCTGTGGGCCAAAAATTGTCCGGTGCATTCCAGGAAGGTTAGGGATCATCTCAGTATGGTTCGTTTATATTTTTATGGCCATTTGTGTGGATAAATAAGTGAAACAGCGCGAACGGGGTATTTTAGGGCCAAATCGGTGACCTATAGCCCACAGTTTTTCGGGTGGGCTCGGTGTCTGGGAGTGTTATGGGCAAAAAATTGATCGGAGCGTGTAAGGGAAGTTGTGGATCGTCCCAGTGTGGTCCGTTTAAATTTTTGTGGCCATTTGGGTGGGCAAATGGGGTAAACAGTGTGAACGGGACATTTTCTGGCCTAATTGGTGTACTATAGCCCACGATTTTGGGGGTGGGCATAGGGTCCGGACGTGTTGTGGGCCGAAAATCATCCGGGGCGCGGCTGGGAGGTTGGGGATCATCCTAGTGTGGTTCGTTAAAATTTTTGTGGTCATTCGGGTGGACAAACTGGAAAAACAGCACTAACGAGAAATTTTTGAGCTAAATCTGTGTGTTATAGCCCACAGTTTCAGGGGTGGGCTTGGGGTCCAGGCGTGCTTTGGGCCAAAAATCGAATGGGGAATGCCAAGGAGGTTGGGGATTGTCCCAGTGTAGTTCGTTTAAATTTTTATGGCCATTTGGGTGGACAAACGGGTGAAACGGCGCGAACTGGGCATTTTTTGGCCAAATCGGTGTGCTATAACCAAGGATTTCGTGGGTTGGATCGGGGTTCGGGCGTTCTGTGGGCTAAAAATTGATCGGGGTATGCCAGGGAGGATGGGGATCATTCAGTGTGGTCTATCTAAATATTCATGGCTATTTAGGTTGAAAAACGGGCAAAACAGCGCGAATGGGGCATTTTCGGGCCAAATCGGTATGCTATAACCCACGGTTTTGGGGGTGGGCATGAGGTCTGGGTGTGCTATGATCCAAAAATCGACCGAGGCATGCCAAGGAGGTTGGGATCATACTAGTATGGCTCGTTTAAATTTTTGTGGCTATTTGGGTGGACAAACGGTCAAAACGGGGTGAACGAGGTATTTTCGAGCCAAATCGGTGTGCTATAGCCAACGATTTTAGGGGTGGGCCTGGGGTCCGGGAATGATGTGGGCCAAAAATTGATCGAGGAGTGCCAGATTGGTTGGGGATCATCCCAGTATGTTCTGTTTAAATTTTTGTGGCCATTTGGGTGGACAAACGGGCCAAACGACGCGAAGGGGGCTTTTACGGGCTAAATTAGTGTGCTATAGCCCACGGTTTAGGGGTGGAACCGGGATATGGGTGTTATGTGGGCCAAAAAATGACCGAGGCATGCCATGGAGGTTTGTGATCTTTCCAGTATGGTATGTTTAAATTTTCGTGGCCATTTGGGTGGAAAAACGGGCAAAACGGCACGTTCGGGGCATTTTTAAGCCAAATTGGTGTGCTATTGCCAATGAATTCGGGGGTAGACCTGGGGTTCGGGTGTGTTGTGGGCCAAAAATCGATCGGAGCATGCCAGCGAGGTTGGGGATCATCCCAACGAGGTTCGTTTAAATTTTTGTGGTTATTTGAGTGGACAAACAGGTGAAACGGTGTAAACGGAGCATTTTTAGGCTAAAACGATGTGGTATAGCCTACAATTTTGGGGGTAAGCTTGAGTTTCGGGGGTGTTGTTGGCTAAAAATCAATCGGGGTGTGTCAGGGTGGTTGGCGATCATCTCAGTGTGGTCCGCTTAAATTTTTGTGGCCATATGGGAGGACAAACGGGTGAAACGGCACGAACGGGGAATTTTAGGGCAAAATCGGTGTGCTAAAGCCCCACAGTTTAGGGGGTGGGCTTGGGGTCCGACACACTGTGGGCCATAAAATGATCGAGGCATGTCAGGGAGGTTGGGGATCATCTCAGTGTGGTTCGTTTAAATTTTCGTGGCTAGTTGGGTAGACAAACGACCAAAATAGAGCGAACAGGGCATTTTAGGGCTAAATTGGTGTGATATAGCCCACGATTTCAGGGGTGGCCTCTGGTTCCGTGGGTGCTGTAGGCCGAAAATCGACTGGGGCATGCCAGGGAGGTTGTGGATCATCCCAGTATCGTCCGCTTAAATTTTCGTGGCCATTTGGGTGTACAAACGGGCGAAAAGGCACGAACGGGGCATTTTTGGGCCAAATTGGTGTGCTATAGCCCACGATTTTGGGGGTGGGCCTAGGGTCCGGGCATGCTGTGGGCCAAAAATCGATCGGGGCATGCCAGGGAGGTTGGGGATCGTCCCAGTAGTGTCCATTTAAATTTTTGTGGCCATTTGGGTGGACAAATGAGAAAAATGGCGTGAATGGGGTATTTTTGGGCCAAATCAGTATGCTATAGGCCACGGTTTCGGAGGTGAACCCGGGGTCCGGGTGTGCTATGGGCCAAAAATTGATCGGGGCTTGCCAGAGAGGTTGGGAATTATCCCAGTGTTGTACGTTTAAATTTTCCTGGCTATTTGGGTGGACAAACCGTCAAAATGGCGAGATCGGGGCATTTTCGAGCAAAATCGATGTGCTCTAGCCATCGGTTTTGGAGGTGGGCCTAGGGTCTGGGCGTGTTGTGGGTGAAAAATCGATTAAGGCATGCCAGCGAGGTTGGGGATCATCCTAGTATGGTACGTTTAAATTTTTGTGGCCATTTGGGTGGACAACCAGGCAAAACGGCACGAACGGGACATTTTTGGACCAAATCAGTGTGCTATAGCCCACGGTTTTGGAGATGGGCCCGAGGTTCGGGAATGTTATGGGTCAAAAATTAACCGAGGCATGCTAGGGAGGTTGGGGATTATCCCAGTGTGGTCCGTTTAAATTTTCGTGGCCATTTGGGTGGACAAACGGGTGAAACGACGCAAATGGGGCATTTTCGGGCCAAATTGGTGTGCTATAGCCCATGATTTTTTGGGTAAGCCCGGTGGGCTAAAAATCGACCAGGGCATGTCAGGAAGGTTGGTAATCGTCCTAGTGTAGTCCATTTAAATTTTCATGGCCATTTGGATGGACAAACGGGCGAAACGACATGAACGAGGCATTTTCTGGCAAAATTGATGTGCTATAGCCCCACGTTTTGGGGTGGGCCCGAGATTTGGTATGTTGCTTGCCAAAAATTAACCAAGGCATGTCAGGGAGGTTGGGGATCGTCCCAGTATGGCCCGTTTAAATTTTCATGGTCATTTGGATCGACAAACATGTAAAACGGCACAAACAGGACGTTTTTGGGCCAAATCATTGTGATATAGCCCACGATTTCAGGGGTGGGCTCAGGTTTCGGGGGTGCCGTGGGCCGAAAATCGACCGGGGTATGCCAGGGAGATTGGGGATCGTCCTAGTATGGTCGGCTTAAATTTTTTTGGCTATTTGGGTGGAGAAATGGGCGAAATTGCATGAACGAGGCATTCTTAGGCAAATCGGTGTGCTATAACCCACGGTTTCAGGGGTGAGCCTAGGGTCCGAGTATGCTGTGGGATGGGTATGCCAGGGATGTTGGGGATCGTCCCAGCATGGTTTGTTTAATTTTTTGTGGCCATTTGGGTTTACAAACGGGCGAAACGACGCGAATAGGGCATTTTTTGGCCAAATTGGTGAGCTGTAGCCCACGATTTCGGCGTTGGGCCTGAGGTCCGTGCGTGATGTTTTCTAAAATTCAACTGGGGCATGCCAGAGAGTTTGGTAATTATCCCAGTATGGTCTATTTAAAATATTGAGGCCATTTGGGTGGACAAACGGGGGAAACAGCGCTAACGGGGCTTTTTAGGCTAAACCGGTGTGCTATGCCTACGGTTTCGGAGGTGGGCCCGGGGTCCAAGCATACCGTGGGTCGGAAATCAACCAGGGCATTCCAGGAAAATTGAGGATCGTCCAAGTATGGTACGTTTAAATTTTTGAGGCCATTTGGGTGGACAAACAGGAAAAACAGCGCGAACGGGGCACTTTTAGGCCCAATCGATTTTCTATAGCCCACGGTTTCAGGGGTGAGCCTGGGGTATGGGCGTGCTGTAGGCCAAAAATCAACCGGGGTGTGCCAAGGAGGTTGGGGATCATCCCTGTGTGGTCCGTTTAAATTTTTGTGGCCATTTGGATGGACAAACGGGCAAAACGGCGCGAATAGGGCATTTTAGGGCCAAATCGGTTTGCTATAGCCTACAATTTTGGGGGTGGGCCCAGTTTACAGGGGTGCTGCAGGCCAAATATCAATCGAGGAATGCGAAGGATGTTGGGGATCATCCCAGTATGGTCCGTTTAAATTTTTATGGTCATTTGGGTGGACAAACGGGCAAAACAGTACAAATAGGGCATTTTTGGGCCAAATCGGTGTGCTATAGCCCATGGTTTCAGGGGTTGGCCTGGATTTCGAGCGTGATGTTGGCTTAAAATCAACCGGGGCATTCCATGGAGGTTGGGGATCATCCCAGTATGGTTCGTTTAAATTTTTGGGTCAAATTGATTGTGCTATAGCCCACAATTTTGGGGGTGGGCTGGGTTCCGGTTGTGTTGTGGGCTGAAGATTGACTGGGCTGTGCCAGGGAGGTTGGGGATCATCCCAGTGTTGTCCGTTTAAATTTTTGTGTCCATTTGGGTAGACAAACGGGCGAAACGGCGCGAACGGGACTTTTTTAGGCCAAATCAATGTGTTATAACCGACGGTTTTGGTGGTGGGCCTAGGGTTCGGGCGTCCTGTGGGCTGAAAATCAACCGGGTCGTTCCAGGGAGGTTGAGGATCATCCCAGTGTTTTACATTTAAATTTGTGTGGCCATTTGGGTGGACAAACAGGCAAAACAGCGTGAACGGGGCATTTTCGGGCCAAATCGGTATGCTATAGCCCACGATTTTGAGGGTGGGCTATTTTGGTTTTCTGGATAGTTTAGTTAGTCAAACGGGCGAAAATACGTGAATTGGCCATTTTCGGGCCAAATCGGTGTGATATAGCCCACGGTTTTTGGGGTGGACCCGAGTGTGATTTTTGCCAAAAATCAATCGAGTTGTCCTAAATAGGCTGGGGAGTGGCCTAGTCTGGGCCATTTTGTTTTTTTGGGCGATTTAGTTGGACGAACGGGCCATTTTTTGGCTAAATCAGTGTGCTAAAGTCCACAGTTTTTAGGGTGGGCCCAGGGTCTGGGCGTGATTTTGGCCAAAAATCGATCGGGCTGCCCCAGGTAGGCTGGAGAGCGGCCTAGTATGGACCATTTTGGTTTCTGGGCAGTTTGGTTGGTCAAACAGATGAAAAGGTACGAACGGGTCATTTTTTGGACAAATCGGTGTGCTATAGCCTATGGTTTTTGGGGTGGACCAAGGGTTCGAGTGTGATTTTGCATGAAAAGTGACCGATCTTCCCCAGACAGGTTGGGGAGATCCTAGTAGGGGCCATTTTGGTTTTCTAGGTTGTTTGGTTGGTCAAACAGGCAAAACGACGCGAACAGGCCATTTTTAAGCCTAATCTGTGTGCTATAGCCCATGATTTTTAGGGTGGGCCTGTGATTTTAGCCAAAAATTGACTGGGCTGCCCTAGGCAGGTTGGAGAGTGGCCTAGTGTGGCCATTTTGGTTTTCTGGGCGATTTGGTTGGTCAAATGGGCGAAACGGCGCGAATATGCCATTTTTAGGCCAAATCGGTGTGTTATATCCCATGGTTCTTGGGGTGGGCTTGAGGTTCGGGCGTGATTTTGGCTGAAATACGATCGGGCTAGCCCAGTCAAGCAAGAAAGCGGCCTAGTGTGGGCTATTTTGGTTTTTTGGGAGGTTTGGTTGGTCAAATGGGGGAAACAGTGTGAGCAGGAAGTTTTCGAGCCAAATCGGTGTGCAATAGCCCACGATTTTTGGGGTAGGCCCAGGTTCCGATCGTGATTTTGGCTGAAAATCGACCAGGCTGCCTCAAGAAAGCTAGAGAGCATCCTAGTGTGGGCCATTTTTGTTTTTTGGGCGGTTTGGTTAGTGAAACGGGCTAAACGACGTGAACAGGTCATTTTTGGTCCTAATCGATGTGCTATAGCCCATGGTTTTTTAGGTGGCCCCGATGTCTGGGCGTGATTTTGCTCAAAAATCGACCGGCCAGCCCCAGGCTGGCTGAGGAGCACTCTAGTGTGGGCTATTTTTTTGGGGCAGTTTGGTTAGTCAAACGGGCAAAAATGCGCGAACTGGCCATTTTCGAGCAAAATTGGTGTGCTATAGCCCACGTTTTTTGGGGTGGTTCGAGGGTCCGAGCGTGATTTTTGCCAAAAATTGATCGAGCTGCCCCAGGTAGGCTGGAGAGCGGCCTAGTGTGGGTCATTTTAGTTTTCTAGGCAGTTTGATTGGTCAAACGGGCAAAACAGTATGAATGGGCCATTTTTAGGCCAAATTGATATGCTAAAGCCTACGGTGTTTGGGGTAGGCCCAGGGTTTGGGCATGATTTTGGCCGAAAATCAATCGGGCTGCCCCAGGATGGCTGAAGAGCGGCGTAGTATAGGCCATTTTAGTTTTCTGGGTAGTTTGGTTGGTCAAATGGGCAAAAAGGCACGAACATGTCATTTTTGGGCAAAATCGGTGTGTTATATAGCCCATTGTTTTGGGGGTGGGCCCGGGGTCCGGGGTCCGGGCGTGATTTTGGTCAAAAATCGATCGGGCTTTCCCAGGCAGGTTGGGGAAAGGCCTAGTGGGGGCCATTTTGATATTCAGGGCAGTTTGGTTGGTTAAATGGGTGAAACGGAGGGAACGGGCCATTTTTGGACAAAATCGGTATGCTATAGCCCACAGTTTTTGGGGTCGGCCCAGGATTCGAGCGTTATTTTGGCAAACAATTGATTGGGTTTCCCCAGGTAGTCTAGAGAGCGGCCTAGTGTGGGCCATTTTGGTTTTCTGAGCGGTTTGGTTAGTCAAACGGGCGAAACAGCGCGAATAGGCCATTTTGGGCCAAATCTATGTGCTATTGCCCATGGTTTTTCGGGTGGGCCCGACGTTCGAGCGTGATTTTGGATGAAAATTGATCGGGCAACCCCAAGCAGGCAGAGAGTGACCTAGTGTGGGCCATTTTGGTTTTTCGGGCGGTTTGGTTGGTCAAACAGGCGAAACGACGCGAATGGGCCATTTTTGGGTCAAATCGATGAGCTATGGCCCATAATTTTTTGGGTGGTCCAGGGCGTAATTTTGGTTGAAAATCAATCGAGATGTTTCAGGCAGGCTGTAGAGCGGTCTAGTGTGGGCCATTTTGGTTTTCCGAGCAGCTTGGTTGGTCAAACGGGCAAAACGGCTCAAACAGGCCATTTTTGGGCCAAGTCAGTGTGCTATTGCCTATGGTTTTTGGGGTGGACTTAGGGTTCAGGCGTAAATTTGGCCGAAAATTGTCTTAGTTTCCCCTAGCAGGCTAAGGAGTTGCCAAATGTGGGCCATTTTGGTTTTCTAGTCACTTTGGTTGGTCAAACGGCTAAAACAGTGCGAACGGACCATTTTCAGGCCAAATTGGTATGCTATAGCCCACGGTGTTCGGGGTGGGCCTGGGATTCGAATGTGATTTTGGCCAAAAATCGACTGGGATTCGGTGTGTTATAGCCCACGATTTTTGGGTTAGGCTTGGGAGACGGGCGTGATTTTGGCCAAAAATCGATTAGGCTGCCCCAGAAAAGCTGAGAAACGGCCTTGTATGGGCCTTTTTTTATAACGGGGCGGTTTGGGTGGTCAAACGGGCAAAACAGCGCGAACGGGCTATTTTCGGGCCAAATCGGTAAGCTATAGCCCAAGGTTTGTAGGGTGGGCCCAGGGGTCGGGCGTGATTTTGGTCAAAAATCAATCGGCTGCCCCAGGCAGGCTGAGGAACGGCCTTGTGTAGGCCTTTTCTGTGAATGTGGCGGTTTGGGTTGTCAAACGGGCGAAACATCTTGAACGGGCCATTTTCGAGCCTAATCGATGTGCTATAGCCCACATTTTCTGGGGTGGGATCGGGTGTAATTTTGGTCAAAAATTGACTGAACTACCTTAGGCAGGCTGGGGAGCGACCTAGTATGGGCCTTTTTTTAAAATGGGGCGATTTGGGAGGTCAGACGGGCGAAACGGTCCAAACGGGCCATTTTTGGGCCAAATCGGTGTGCTATAGCCTATGATTTTCAGGGTGTGCCGGGGGCCGAGCGTGATTTGGCTGAAAATCGACTGGGCTATCCCAGGCATGCTTGGGAGCAGCCTAGTGTGGGCTTTTTTTAGAACGGGGCAGTTTGGGTGGTCAAACGAGCGAAAAAATACGAACGGGCAATTTTCGGATCAAATCAGTGTGTTATAGCCCACAGTTTTTGGGGTGGGCCCGAGGGCCGAGCCTATTTTTGCCGAACATCGATCGGGCTGCCCCAGGCAGGCTAGGGAACGATTTTAGGTGAAAGCTTTTGGAAAGTCCCCCCGCGGCATATTAAGTGGATCGGGTTGCTTTAGTAGGCCCGGTGGAGCCATTTTCCAAGTCAAATGGGCGAAAGGATAGGATATGCGAGTTTTTGCGACTTTTGGTGGCCGTTAGTCCACGGTTCGGGGGTAGGGCCTGGGCTCCGAGCCATATTTTGCGTAAAACGTCTTGGGAATTCCCTCGATTTCCTATTAAGTGAATCAGATTACTTTGGCGAGGCCGGTAGAGCCATTTTCCTAGTTAAACGGGCAAAACAATAAGAATTGCAGATTTTTTGCGACTTTGACAACCTATTAAATAGATCAAATAGCTTGGGAGGGGCTGGAGAAACCATTATTCAAGTCGAATGATTGAAACTGTAGGAATTTCATATTTTTTACGACTTTCAATTTAGAGACATTAATGGCATATTTACCCTTTAAATATCTAGATTGCTTATTAGATGAGATCTGCATAACTGTTTTTTGGATCGGAGGGTGGGTACGGGCTTGGGAGGGGCTAGAGGAACCATTATTAAAGTCAAATAAGTGAAACAACAGGAATTTCATATTTTTTACGACTTTTAATTTAGAGACATTAATGGCATATTTACTCTTTGAATCTCTAGATTGCTTATTAGATTAGATTTGAATAGCTTTTTTCTGGATCGAAAGGTGGTTGTGAGCTCTATATTTTTGGGAGAAACTTCTTGGGCGGTCACCTGACGACGTATTAAATGGATCGAGTTGCTTTGGAGGGGCTGGGGGAGCCATTTTTCAAGTCATATAAGTGAAACGACAGGAATTGTAAAAATTTTATGGCTTTCGATGGGTGTTAGCATATGGATTGGTGGGTGCATGCGGGCTACGAAAATATCTTTGGGCGAAACTTCTTGGATTGTCCCCTAACGACCTATTAAATGGATCGGGTTGCTTTGAATGGGGCTGGTGGAGTCATTTTTCAAGTTAAATGAGTGAAACGACAGGAATTGCTGATTTTTTGTGACTATCGATGGATGTTAGCCCCGTATTTCCTACTGTTTCGCTCACTTGACATGAAAAATGGCTTCTTCATCTCCTCCAAAACAATTTGATTCATTTAATAAGTCGTCATAGGACCGCCCAAAGAAGTTTCACTCAAAAATATTTTTGGAGCCCGCACCTACCCATCGATCTATTGGCTAACACCCACCCAAAGTCGCAAAACATCTACAATTTCTACCTTTTTGCTCATTTGACTTATATAATGGCTCTCCCAATCCATCCAAAGCAACCCGGTCCATTTAATAGGTCGTCAGAAAACCGCCCTAGAAGTTTCACCCAAAAATATTTTCAACGCCCGCACCTTCCCACCGATTCAGAAAAAAGCTATTCAGATCTCATCTAAGAAGCAATCTAGAGATTCAAAGGGCAACATCTGCTATTAATGTCTCTAAAATTGAGGTATTCCATTGGCAAGATATTCTTGTTTTTTGATAAATTCTTCTCTATTTGAGATCCACTTAGTCCTAATAGAGGTTGCATCTACAAAAAGATCATTTTTTGTGCTTTACCAAACAAGAAAGACATGTCATTTTTTATGGTAGGCACACTAATTAGCTAAGAAATTGAACACTACACCAACTATAAGTTGAATAATGGCATGAAAGCTCCATGAAATCCATATGGCACTCTACTTGGTAATATGATTATGGCAACTGGCTTACTTCCAAAATCTTTTGCATCAACTATATAAACCTGCAACATACAAATTATATCCATATCAGACTAAACTTAAATTCCAAATCATGTTAAGAGGATAATTAACTATGAGAAGATTTAAAGAACACGATTCAAAATTAATCAAATGATAGTTATACTATGATCATTGATAGAATATTTACTTGAGATTGATTTGTATTTTCATTGTGTGTGAATGCCACTATCCAACCATCATCCTCATCGACACCTTCAACTTTTGGAACAAATGTAGCTCCACTACAAAAAGTATTCTTTGGAAAAATGTGATACTCAACCTTAATCAAATCATCTTCTTGTTTATCATCCTAATGAATTCAACATCAAACAAAAAAAAAAAAAAAATCAGTTACAAAAATGAATTCTACATTTTTAGAATGTATCAACATAATATTATGATCACAAATTTATAAGTAGCAATTACCTTAGAAATATCAACTTTTCTTTCATCAAAATGAAGTTTGGCTATCCCTCCAAATTTAGCAAATCCTCCTGATAAATTCTTTGCTAAATTCAAGATAATATGTCATCATGAGGTCTAGTTAGTAACATGAAAGCATATATTTTATTGCTAATTAATAATAACAAATATTTTTTGATATACCATTAGACAATAGATTAGTGATGAATTTTAAGTAATGAACCAGTGATTATGTATCTCATTCCAAATAAAATTTAGAGCACTAACCAAAGTAATTAGAGAAAGCTTCAGAATCCACAAGTTGTAGATAACCAAATTTGTTTTTAAGACCAATGAAATGTTCATTGATCATTGGGAAATCCATAATAAATTGATGATCAGTTGGAGTTGAATTTGTCATCTTCACATCTCCTGTTCTCATGTTTAATCTCCATTCACAAACACGAAAAAAAGAAAAAAATTCTTTCAATAACTGACTGTTCTTTTTACTGGAACTCGTTTCGTCTAATCCGTCCAAACTCAACTCAACTTTATCTACTGTGATAGCCGGTCTTGGTATAATCGATCGACTAGCTCTACATGCCCTCACCACCACCTTTTACACACACAAAAAAAAAAATTAAATTAATTATCATAATCTTATAAATTTGAAATACAAATCAAATTTTAAAAAAATACCTCATCATTATCTTCATAACAATTTATTATGTGAAATACACAACATGGTTCAATTTCAAACCATTTAATGGAAGTAGTATCACCATAACGAGGCATTATTCCAATTCTTGCATATCCATCTTTATCATATTTTATTAATCTGCAAAATTAGAGACTTATAAACATTAATTAAAAAATTTAATTAAATTATAGTGTCACTAAATTTTTTTTTTAAATAAGATATTTGAAATACTTACTCTCCTCCAATAATAAGTCTGATTATGTCTACAGTTAGTGGAAAATCCAAAATCACATTGTACCTACACATAATTGAATTACATAATATTAAGAATAACATTATCATATTCTTCAATAATAATTGGATTTTAGTTCATACATACTAAATTGCAAAAAATATTTACATTATCATATTCTCCTATAAGTTTAAATTAAACTTAAACACATAATTACCTTTTTGTAACTCCAATTTCATGGCAAAGAATACACCTATTAAATTTGAGATCCACCTTGTGAACCAATTTCTCTCCATCAGCTGAAAATAGGAAGTGAACATACAAATAAATTAATTAAAATGTTTCACATACAAAAAAATTGAATTGAAGTCTCCTAATTTAGATTAAAAAAAAATAATAATAACATACCTGAAATAACTCCTAGCTCAAAATAAGGCTTTAGTGGATTAATTCCCATGATAACAAGTTCATCAGTACCTAGAATTTTCTATCGAGACATAATATAATTGAATAATTAATAAAAATATATTTATTTTTAGATTATATAATTACACACAATAACAATTTTTGTTGCAAAAAACTAAGCTACTACAACAACGCATGCACCGTAAATTAAAAGAGTGATATTGTTTTGACAGTTAAAAAATACTGATATGTGCATGGCATACTTTTAGAGTTTGATATAAATATGATAATATTTTCAAAGAGTTGGAAAAATATAACAAACTGAGTTATATTTATGAAAAATTACCTTTGGATGGGCTGTGAATGATTGATTCCAAGCTCCATCGACAGTCCAATTACCCAAAGTTTCAAGTGTTTGTATGTTTATCTCTTGAGGCATATGATTCTCAGCAATTGAATAGTACTTCTTTCCATGCTCAAACACATTTGTGTTGCTAATATATTTGTGAAATACACCAAATCTCAACTGCAAAACGATAAGGATGCATGTATGTATATATGTTGTTTGAACTCTTCAAAAATGTATAGTTGATCATGACATACCAGATTTAGAAAGGTAGCCATCAAAACAGCAAGAGCATCACCTTCCATATTAGGAATAAAACCTGGTTTCTTTCTATTTTTTTCCATGTTGAATGTGTCTGTTTCTACATATTTGTTCTTGTACAACACATTCCATTTCCTTCCCTTTCCTCTTCCTTTTGTGAAGTACAAAGCATGAAGCATTCCTTCACCTTCAATCCATAGATGGCTTGATTTTCCAAATATTGACTTGCTTGATTTTAATCCTCCAAATAGAGGGTTCGATCCTGCACGTCAGAGAGGCAGATCCAGAATTTAAATTTTTGATCGATGAGGTCAATCTTTAGGTTCTAGTTAGCATTGACATCATAAATTACACTTAGAAAAATATTTTCTTTAAAATACGAAAAAAGTCCTTAAAAATCAAGAAAATAACTTTTTCGGTAAAAGTGTAAGAATAAAAAGTTTCATAATCAATCAGTATTACTCGTTGATGGTAGTTGTATTGTGGGCGAGTTCAAAATTCAATTTTATATTATTAAAGTTCAATTTCGATAATTCGATAATCGAAAATTAAAATTGGTATCAAACACCAAACTTTCAATGTTCAGTCTAGTATATATCAATAAATCAAATTTCTATACGATAAATTCTAATACTATAATTCGATAATACCATGTTAAAGTTGGAGTCAGATGTTCATAAAATATATGTTAAAAAATATGAAAAGATTACTTCCTCTGTCCACTGCTAACTTGGCACACATACTAAGAAGTAATAAATAATAGGTATAATTTTATTATATCACAATTTGAATATAATAAATGTAATACCTTAATTAAGAAATTCTTTGCGTAATGAATAGTATTTAATAGCAAGAGTAAAATGGATAGAAAATGATAAATTGTCCATGTATTTTTCAAACGGAAGAAGTATTATTTCACATCTATTTTTAATACAGTGAACAAGTAAAAATGAACGGAGTGAGTAAAATGTAAAGTACACAAAATGAAAGGTGGAGTGTTGACAGAATTTTCACAGTACAAACACTAAAATAATTTTGTATATATCGAATATCAAACGATATTAATGTTTCGTACAGGCTATTGAAATTGAATTATCGAAATAGCTCTCGATTCAACTAGACAATTCAATTTTTGGTGATTTAATAATCGATATACTTCTATAATACAATATAAGATAATTTTACGTCATCAATATAATATTAAAACTCTTAATGCACCTGATTAATATACTTATTTTTCAGGTAACTAGCTAGTTTCACTTATTACGAGCTGCATGCTCGTATAGGTCATCTTCTTCTAGATGATCTGATAGTGTTATAATACTTTTAAACAATTACATACAGACCATTTCTTATGTAAACACCTTCTGGAAAATCATCTGGAATTTTTCCTTGAATTTCAGTGACTCTCACAGCTTCTCCAATCTCTTCAACAGGTGTAAAATTACTCTGTCAATTATATTGTATTGATCTGTCGGTGAATATATACAAAGTAAACTGAAAAAATGTAAAAAAATAAAAAAATGTGATAATGGAAAAATATATATTTATTTATATACCTGAGATGGGAGCAAAGGTTGGTCCACAAATTCAAAGGCCAAATCTACAAAAGTGTCCAATAACTTGAAAGTAGTTTCCTTCATAACTTTTGGAATATCCAATATCAAGGGAAAATGCTCCAAATTTGTCAAAATTGGCTGTTAATAATCACCAAAATAAAGTTGTAATTTTACCTATAGTTAAATACACAAAATTGCATCACATGTAATTTTAGTTTATCTTTACAAGTAATCTAAATAGTCAAAGGTTCGAAATTGCATGAAATGTAATTTTAGCTCATCTTTACAAGTAACCTATAGTCAAAGATACAAAATTGCACCAAATGTAATTCTACACAAAGTTCAAGAAAGAAAAAAGAATTTTTTATTTTTTTTTTGAAATTAATGATATTATGAAATCATGTAATTTCTAATGAAATGTCTGCCAGAAATTTACCTTCAAATTAGATGAGACTGAAGCTCTAAAGTCTGTAAATTTGGGCATCGTAGGCCTTTTCAAACCGCAATAATTAACTTGACATCTACAAATACAAGCTGCCATTAATATAAAAATTCTTCTTTGATTATTCTCTTTACTATTTTCTTGTATTATTGAAAAATTGAATGACAAGATATTGTTTTGGGAGTATGGAAATGAAATGGATTTTACTAATATTATTAATATATATATATAAGAGGTTTAAAGAAGATAGATATTGCTTGGGAGTATGATGATGGTATAGATTATACTTATAATATTAATATATATAAGAGGTCAATGATAATGAAATGGATTTTACTATTAATATTAATATATACAAATACAAAGATGATGTTGCTTTGGGTATGATGATGGAACAGATTTTACTAATATTAATTAATATATATACAAAAGCAAAAATAGATAGATATGATTTGGAAGTATGACAATGGAAGAGATTTTACTATTAATATTAATATATGCAAGAGGTCTAAAATAGAGAGATATTGTTTGGGAGTATGATTTTACCAATATTATTTTTTATTCCGTTTTAAAATAAATGATTTTTTTTTTTAAATTTAACTTTATACATGACATATTTAAGACCACAGTATATTTAACATAACTTTAATTTAAGATCGTAAGAATAAAATAAAAAATTCTCTACTTTGTTAAACTCTTTACCAGATCAAACTAGTTGTAAATCAATACTTACATGTGAGCCTATTTACTTTTTTATTTTATTTTTATTTCAGATCATTTTGATTTTCTTAATATGAACCCCACATTGTACTTCTAATTTTTTATTATCCATTATTTTTTCACCTATGCATGACAATTTTTATATCTAGGCTTTGTTATTTTGTGCCAAATTGCTATTATGGAGGCGGACCACTATCAATTGCGGAGCCAGCATCTTAATTGAGGGGGTTTAAAATTAAAAAATGTGAACAAAATAATTAATCGAAGGGGGTTCAGCGTTAACTATATATACATGAAAAATAATTTTAAGTTTGTATACATAGTATAATTTTCCGCCGAAGGGGGTTCCTATGAGCTGGATCGGCCACTGACCACTACTGATGGTGATATCCGGATCTGTATTCGACTAATTTGGATTCGTATTGAAAAATTTATACATACGTTGAGTCAAAATTTTTAATCAAGTAAAGCCAATTTAGTTTAGTCGGTTTTTGTTATTGTTAGTCAACTAAGTAAGGCCTGATTGCATGCATCATATATAATCGAAAAATCTAAATTAGCTTTCATCATTTAAGGATACTGCTAACACAATATTTTAAATCTATGTCATACATAATTGTTATATTCATGACCTTAATTTTGTGTTCTTTATGGGAATTTGATTTGTGATTTGACCAGTTCCATCATCAGTTATGTTATGTTATGGGTGATATGACACAATCTAAATTGATGTCATATATCAAGACCTTTTGTCTTTTTATGGGAATTATATTAGTTAAATATTGTACGAAAAAGGGATAAATAAATTATGATGTCACTTATCAGATCGAGGTAGGGTGGATGAAATGGAGGCTCGCCTCCGGTATTTTATGTGATAAAAAGGTACTTCCCAAATTTAAAGGCAAGTTCTACAGAGTGATAATCAGACTGGTTTTGTTGTATGAGACGGAGTGTTGACCTGTTAAGAATACCCACATCCAAAAGATGAAGGTGACGGAGATAAGAATGATTCGGTGAATGTGTGGGTGTACTAGAAAAGATAAGATTAGAAATGAGGTTATTCGGGATAAGGTGAGAGTAGCTTCGGTGGAGCACAAGATGAGGGAAGCGAGGTTGAGATGGTTCGGTTATGTGATGCGGAGGAGCACGGATGCCCCAGTGCGGAGGTGTGAGAGCTTGGCTAGGGATGATTTCAAGCGAGGTAGAGGTAGACCGAAGAAATACTGGAAGGAGGTAATTAGGCATGAAATGGAGCAGCTTCAGCTTACCGAGGATATAACCCTGGATAGGAAGTTGTGAAGGAGGCGAATTAGGGTAGAAGGTTAGTCTGAGTTAGGATGTCGTATGTTTTGGTGTTTACTTGGAGTATCTTGCTTTTGGTATTATTGAATATGTTAATTTCAATTGTATCTTGTTCTATTACTATTCCTTATCTTATCTTACATTGCTTTATTTTGAGCCGGGGGTCTATCGGAAACAACCTCTCTATCTCACTTTTGAGGTAGTGGTATGGACTGCGTACACTTACTCTCCCCAGACCCCACTTGGTGGGAATATACTGGGTATGTTGTTGTTGTTGGTACGTATATATCCTCCAGCACACTTTAAACGCTCATATACTTTTATCATTAATGAAATAGTACGTATATGCCTCTCACACTAATGATAGAAGCATATATATATGTGTGCACAATATATGATGGAGTTATCCAAAGTTTTAGGTGAAACAGTCTCTATCGCACATATTTTAGAAAAATTATGGACTAATACACATGAAAAACCTCGAAAATACTAAATTCTTATTCCGGGATCATAAAAATCCTAAATGAGCAACGTATGGGCTTGAAAAGCATTCAATATGATTTTTTAGGTCCTTATTGATGAACTTATAAAATTTAAACTCAAAACAATTTCGATGGCATATAACACGAAAAGGTTCGAAAATTTTAAATTTTTTTTTAAGGCCTTAAAAATTTTAAATAAATAATGTACACTCTTAAATAATTTACTAGATACTTATGAATGGACCAGTAGAATTTTAGGTGAAACAGCCGTGATCACTCACACATATTTCAAAAAAAAAATACAAATGAAAAGTCTTATAAAAAATTTAATGAACCCCACTATATTTAGTATGGCATGTCTATAATTTAAGGGGAAAAAAAAATAAATACTAACCAAGCAAAAGAGACACGCAACATTCTTAATCAAGTTTCTATTTTAAATGACATTAAATTATTGTGTTGAAATTAGCTCTTTAATATATCTGAATTTCTAAAATTCCAAATTTAAAAAAAGCAGAGATGACGTCATTAATGACCTTGATTGAACGCGCGCGCATACATAATTTTTTTTTTCTCCTTTTTGTGATGATTTATGTGTAAAAAAATGAATTTTGTAATCATATTTAGTATTAGCATAATAGTTGTTCTTATTTTTATTATTTTTAAAAATTTGTTGCCTTTAAAATAAATCTTTGTGCGTGAAGTGAATTGACTAAGGGAGCGAAGGGTTAACGAAGAATATAGGGAATTTTGATACCAATTGTAGGGGGGTGCGGATTAGGCGCGCTAACTTTACTAGAAAATAAGTAGATTATTTCGTGTATATTATTGGTTGGTTTAATTTTCATTTTTATCTTCTTGACTTAAGATGTTTTATTAATTCATATTCTAAGTTGGATATTATCGTAATTAAATTATCTAATGTTTTAGGATCTTCGTTAGTACTATATAATCTTTTGTATTCTAGATATAAACTATATAGTTTAGTTTCGATATCTTTTAATGATTTATTCTTTTCGTAAGATGTATTCATTAATTTGTGTAGTTTATTATTTTATCCTATTGAAATTTTAGCAATTTCTGTGTAGTATTTTATTCTAACTTTGTTATATTCAATGAGTAGGTTTATGTTCTTTATCTGATTAACTAGTATTTGTTGTTCATGTATAGGTAATTTTCCATCTGTATTAAATAATTTTTCGTATGTATTAAAATCATTATTTGTATCTTCTTTTTCTAAGGTTAATTTTATTTTAAGTAATTTTTCTTCTAGTTGTCTTTTTTCTATTTTAAGTTGATTTATGTAATTAACTTCTTCATATATCCAATTTTGTCTTTCTCTAATTATTTTTTATATATTCTAACATTTATTTATTCTGTATAGTATCCATCTGAATCTAAGTAATATTGATGTTCATAATATATGTGTAAGTTTTCTATACTGTTTAATAATTCTTCCTCTTCATAATCTTGTAATTTTTCCCATATTATTTTCTTTATGTCTATAATTTCTATATTTCTAAGTATATATAAAACAAGTATTTTAATATCATCTGTCATTTAAGTTCGATTAAATGCTTTTTCATAATATTTTCTAGTTGTTTGTTTTAGTCTAAGTAATTCTTGCATATTTTCATTAAGGAATTCTATATATTTTATATCGTTAGTTTCCATATATTTGTCTAAATTTGTTTTCACTTGTTTTTCTACTAATTGTATATTTTTCATATCTTTTTCCCACAATTCTAGATATATGTGATTTATCATAGTTGATGTGTACGTAAGTATTTATAAGAGTAATTTATCATGATAAGTATTTGTAAGAGTAGTTAGGTAGGCGTGGTATGTAATTTATTCTAGCAATATAATCTTTACCGAATATTTTTTCTAATATGATTTTCCTTATATCTATTATTCTTATATCCTTAATCACATACAAAATAAGTATTTTAAATTTATCTACCATTACATCAGATAAATAATTATTCATTTTCATAAAATTGCTATTTTCAAAATATTCCCTTCAATCATATACGTAACAAAATATGGTCATCTTAGATTACTATATACTAGATTATTCTTAAATAACATGTTCTTTGGTCACTATTAGCATCGTAATCTGGATACTTTTTCCTTAAACAGCGTCTCTACTCTGGTTACTCCCCACCACGGCTTCTTGCCTCATTAGTTTCACCTTTAGGATGGCATAGTTCTTAGGGATTTTTCTCCTTTTCCACTTTGCTAATAAACTTCTTAACATATTATTCTTCGAAAAATTATACTATAAAGTAACTAACATGAATTTATTTTATCATACCATGATTGTTGGGAATTATGAATTTAACTATTCATAATCATAAATAAATATACTTGTTCGGGTAGGTTTGATATTTCTAAGCTTTGTTCCTCCATAGCTTTTTCCATTGAAGTATACCTGTTTTTAATAACTAAGCAAAATATTTGTTGTGGACAAGAGAGAGTATTTGTGCTTCAACTTATGAAGGCTTGTCTTGCAATGCCTTCGGTTCATCTTATTTATAGACTGAAACTTTACAAGAGTATTCCTATTTTTACACGTTTCTAAAAAGTCTTTTAAAAAATTATCTACCTAATCTACTTTACTTTACAAAAGTCTTCTAATAAGACAAAAGTTATTAATTCCTAGACTAATAATAGTCAAAAACTTATACAAAAGATTCCAATAATTTACGTAAAGCAAATTGTGAAAGTTTACATGTCGCTTTCACAATTTAATAGATTGTCTTCTATTATTACTCCGTTGATATCTTCTCTTTGTCGTATCTACTGTTTTTTCATATCTCCATTATTGCTTCTTATCTTGTATCTTCCAGCTGGCGTTCTTATCTTCTTGGTTAATTTTTCTTCTATTCTAGCTGAACTTCTGGGATATCATTATCTCCTCCATTACATTTTGAACATTTATGATCTGGATATTTATGTCCAATTGTCTTGCAATATCTGGTTAATAATTCTTCTAAAATAAATTTTTCTCTAATAGCTCTGACGATAGGTTCCATCTCTAGTTTGAGCAACGTCAGAATCCATTGCCTAATAGTTTTCATATATGTTTCTCGTAATTCCTTTGAATTTGAATATATTAGTACATGATTTCTTGAATAATAACTCCATATGGGATTTTGATTGCGGTATGTGTTTGCTAGCTCTTGCAAAATTGTAGATAGTCCGATAATCCTCTTATTCGCATAAAATTTTGGTATCTCAATTCTAGGTATTTATGGTTGTGGAATAATATCTTGTGGTATAATCATATCTCGTGTCATTCCTATCTTTACAACTTGTATGGGTTTTTTAACTTCATCATATAATATCTCTGCTGATGCCGTGTAAATTTTTATAAAAAATAGGGTACCTTTGGTTATTCTTTTAAAAATGCTAAATGCTTCATATATTTCCGGTATAGTGGATATCTCATTCTCGTCAGAGGTATATACAGTACTGAGTAGTCCATATTCATAACAAGTTTTAACTAGACTTAGTTTGGTTTTAGGTAAAGCAATTAGCTTATTGTATTCGGTCAATTTTTGAGTTATATAGTTTGTATCTGGTTCTTGGATGTTTATAGCTCTGGGGTTAGTATTTAAAAAGGTTTGTACATTGTAGATATTTTCTATATATGTTCTGTGTAGTTGTAGGTCTTTTTGTCTTGGTTTAAACTATCTCGGTATGTGGTAATTTGTGGGGGTATAAACATGGGATATTTTGATGTGTTTGGAATATATGGTTTATCAAATAGCTTGTTTAGGTTCATATTTGTGTTTTTCCTAACTCCTTTGCTTGTACCTGCAAAAGTAGATTGGTAAACGTTATGGGTTTTAAGGAGTGCCCCAACGTCTCCTTCTAGCTCTGAAATTTTAATGTCTTCCGATCGACATAGCTCTGCGCACTGCTGAGTTATCTGATTTGTAGCTATAGACTTCAGTTTATCTTCATTAGTCTTTAGTTTTTCTATTTCATTACCCATACTGTCCACTTTCATTGAAAGCGTAGTTAGGGTTTTGAATATCTTTTCTAAAGCATCATCTTCTATTATATCAGTCTGTGTAGCTTTGTCTTGATATGTAGTCTGCAATAACATTTTTGTTAGTACTAATTACTTCAATTGTAAATGTAAAATTTAATATATTCAAGACTAGTCTCCGAATCTCTTTTGTTGTAACTGAATTTTGTATTTTCTTTGTTAACCACCAACGTACCTGTGTATTATCTATTCGTACAATAAACTTATTATATACAATATATGGCTCAAATGCTAATAAACATTTATATAATGAGCATAATTCTTTTCTATTTATTTCCCATTTTATTTCTGTTTCATTAAACGTACCTGAAAGTATCTACAATGGTGTTCTAATTTTTCTCCTTCATATCTATATTTAAGTACTCTTCCATAACTACATTCACTAGCATCTGCTTCTACTATATAAATTGTCTATTTTTATCTGGAAATTGTAATTTTGGTAATTCTTTACAAAGTATTTTTATTTTTTGAATTTGTTTTTTATCTCCTTCGTTATAGTTATATTCTACATCCTTTTTTAATTTTTTCTGTAATGGTTTTAAGTTTTCTGCTAATTTTGAAATATATTCTGTTACTTGGTTTACTAATCCTAAAAATGATTGTAATTTCTTTTTTGTATCTAATTCTTCTTTTAAATTTATTATTTTTTGTACTATATGTTGTTGCATTTTGACTCCACTTTTATCTATTTGTATTCCCAAAGATTCTATCTGATTTTTCATAATTTCTGTTTTCTTCTCACTTAAACTTATTCCTGATTTTTCTATTATATCTGTAAACTGTTCTAATAATTTTAAATGTTCTTCTTTAGTTTTTGTATATAATAGTATATCATCTATATATATTATGCAATTAGGCAATTGTTTAAAATAACTATCCATAAAATGTTGATATCTACCTAGTGCATTTTTATATCCAAATGGTAGTACATTCCATTCATAAAATCCTTGTGGTATCGTAAATGCGGTTAATTCCTTAGATTCTTCTTCTAACTTTAAATGGTAAAATCTCGATTTACAATCAAATTTACTAAAATAATTATATCCTTGTATTTGTCTTATTTTTAATATCTTATTTGGTATTGGGTAATTATAAGTCATTGTTTTTGCATTTAAATTTCTATGATCAATAATCATCCTACTTTTTCCTCTTTTTTGTTCACTATGTTTATTTACTATAAATGCTGGGCTATTAAGTTTACTATTACTTTTTTGTATATATTATTTTTCTAATAATTCTTCTATATGTATTTTAAATTCTTTTAAATCATCAAAATTGTATGTTAATGGTTTCTGGGTTATTATGCTATTTTTATCTATTAATTCAATTTTTATAGTGGTTTTATGTTTTTCCCATCCTTTTAATGGATCTTCACTATATAATTGTTCTAATTTTTTCTTAATTATTTCTATCTTATTTATTGAAAATATAGTTATTTTCTTTTTATTTATTGAAAATACGACTAGTTCTATTGTATCTTCAGTATTTTTTATATTTTCTAATTTTTGTGTAATTTTTTCACTTCCTTTTATCCAATCAGTTTTCTTTCTTATTTTATTAATAACTTTTTTTGCTCTTACTTTCTGTTTACATGGTGTTGTAAACCACCAATCTGTTCTAGTTATTATATGTGGGTATAATTTATCTAAAAATGGCATTCCTAAAAGTATATCTTTTGATGTTAGCTCATAATTATAGATTTCTTCTATTGTTAATATTTTATCTCATACTTGTGTTTTTACATTCTTAGCTTTATAAGTAATTAAGATTACTTCGTTATTAAATCCTTTAACTATTATTGGTGTTTTTAATTTATCCCATTTACTTTCTGGTAAACAATTGTATCTACATAAATTAGTTTCTACTCCTGTATCTATCATAGGCGTATAATACCTACTATAATATCTTTCTACTACTATCTTCATTAATACATATATTTTCATCTCATGTTAGAGCTCTTCTTAGGAATAATCTTTCCCTATTATATGTTATAGATAATTGTGTATGTTCTATATTGTATGGTTTTACTTGTTTAATTCCTAATATTATGTCTGTTTTTTGCATTTCTTCCTTTATTTCAAATTCTATTTTCATTTTTCTAACTCCTATTATTATTTCTTTTTCTGTTATATTTTTAGTGTTTATTAAGCTTCTCGGTAGATCTGGGCATATATTATTATCAGATTTTATTTCCTCATTTTTTACTAGATATTTTGCTATATGATTTTCTTCTTGTCCTGTATTTAATAGTATTAAATATCCCTTTTTCATTTATTGTTCCTGTTATGTAATATTGATTTAAATTAACTATTGAACTTGTTTCATAACTTGTTCTTTTTTATGAATTTGATGATTCTGTTTTTTCATAAGCTATTCTTTTTGTTGTACTTATTCTATCATTTATTATTTCTAAATTTTCTTCTATGTCTATATTTCTGTAACTATAATCATTATTATCAATTGTTTTTACGAATTATTCAAAAGGACTTTCTATTAGTATTTTATTAATTTTATTTTTTCCTATTATTTTATGTTTTGTTGTTAATACATATAGATTTTTACATCTTACTATAAATATTTTACTTCCTGGGGTTAGTTCTATTGCTGATATTTTTCAATATAATACTAATGATTTATCTATATTTTTATCTGTTATTGCTACTGAATAATTTGCACTTATTATAAATTAAAATTTTTGGTATATTAAATTTCCTTTAATCGCAGTTATTATGCTTTTTTCTATAGGTCTTATAATCCTATCATCTGCTAAATATAATTCTATTGGTGTATCTATTCCTTCTCTAAAACATGTTTTTATTAATATCTCTGTACCTCCAAGGTGTACATATTTTATTGGATCTCCTCTACTTTTTATATCGTTTATTTCTTTATTAATTAACCTTTTTGTTACTAGTGGTATACTAGTTTTACCTTTTGCATAGCTGCAGTTTATTACATGTTCCTTTTGACTTACTACGTAATATTCTTCCTTTTTCCTAGTAAATATATTTTTTATTGTTGGTATTTTAAATATTTTTTCTACACTTAAGTCTAACTCTTTTCCTTTTATTTCATCAAATACATTGTTATCAAATATTATTTTTTGATCTGTTCCTTCGTCATTTAAATATTCTTCCTTTGTTATTATTTTTATATCTTCTTCAGTCATTTAATTCATCTAATTCACTATCTATTTCATTATCTTCTATTTTATTATTTGTTTCATTCTCTGAAATTTCATATATACTGTCTTCACTTTCTAATTCGTAATCTATATAATCTATCTGCATATATTCTGTATTTTCTATTTTTATTTCTGATATTTGTTTATTTTTTGGGTTTTTAGGTAATTTACAATCTCTAGTTAAATGTCCTAATTTTCCGCAATTATAACAAGTATATTCCTTTATAGATTTCTTTTTCCTATATGGTCTTTTATGTTTATAATTTTTTACATAATATCTTTTTCTTGGTTTCTTATACTTATATTTTGATTTTTTGTATTTCTTATATTTCTTATGCCTTTTTCTTTTCTTATAATATCTTTCTTCGCATCCAAATTGAGGTGTTATTTTATCTTTGCAACATGCTAAATTTCTTATTAATGTTTTTTTCATTTTTATTTCTTCTCTATATTTTTCACATAGATTTCTATACCATTGTAGTAAAAATATTATTCTTGCTCTTAGAGTATCTACTATTTTTGTTTCATCCCAATTTTTTATTATTTTTGAACTAAATGGTTCAGGTAATTTACTAAAATATAATTTTCTTATTTCTTTACTTTCTTCTGTATTATATGCTCATTTATAATAATATTTTTTAAATGCGCAAGTATATTCATCTATGTAGCACGTATTACATATTGCTAATTTTAACATTAAATTCCTATTTATATCTTTCTCTTCATGTTGTTCTTCTTCTGTTGTTGTCATGCTACTAAATTCGTCTTTTATAGTTGTTTCATATTTTTTTAATAATTCTATAGGTGTTAGTTTAGTTGTGGTTGTTGATAATGTTCCTTCTGTGGGTTTGTCAGTTCTTAATACTCTTTTACTATTTTCAGTTAGATTTAAAAACCATAATTTCACTGTTCCTATTAGTGTTCTTTCTATATATTCTGGTGCATCTATTAAATTTATATTATTATCTAATAATTATTTTGTCATATATCCTATTCATAATTGTATTGTTTTTTCTGTATCTATTACACAATCTAATTCTAAAAAGTTATAATTTTTATTAACTATTTGTTTTGGTGTCCATTTGTCATATTCATTCTTTAGATTATATCTTTTAAACTTATTCTTATAATATGTAGGTTTTCTTATTTTTGATGTTCTAGGTATTATATTTTCATCTTCTTTTTTATCAAGAGTGTTTATTTCCGTGTTTATATTTTCTAAGTTTTCTTCATTAATTACTTCTTGTTTTCCACTGATTCCTAAATTTTTTGTATTTGTTAAGATTTTTGTATATGTTTCACTATCTTCCGAATCATAATTATTTGTTTCTTCAACATCTATTGTATTAATTTCTAATTCCTTGGTTTCTATTTCTTTATTGTCTATTTCTAATTTTTCTTTAAATTGATTTATCTCATTTAATAATTTTTGTTCTTTATGTTTTTCTTCTTTTTCTTTCTGTCCTTTTTCATACAGATCTTTTAGCATTTGTAGTTCTTTTTCTAACTCAGCAATCCTACTATTTTTAGTTTCTTCTATTTTTCGTATTCCTTATGTAGTTTGTTGTTTTATTTTTTCTATTTCCTTTTTTCTATCTATTTCTTCGTTTTCTTTTTCTATTCTCACCATAGTTGTCAATTTATCTTCTAATTTTAATTCTTTTTTTTCTAGCATTAAATATAAATATTCACTTATTTTCTTATATCTTCTTCCTAGATTAGAAAATACTATTTTTATTTTTAATCCTTCGTGATTTTCATATATTTTTTCATCTATTATAAATTCTTCTTTGTTCATTTTATTGTAAATAGTTCATGTTGATATATATATTCTAAATTATCTATTTGTGATTCTAAATTTGATGTTTCATCTTTTTTTGTGCATTTATTGAGTTTTTACTAACTCCGGCAAATATATTATAATGTAGTCTTTCTATTCTTATTTTTAATTCTTTACGTTTTTTAGAAATAATTTGTTTTAATTCTTTGTATTTTTGTACTTTATTCATTTAAACCATATTTATAATATTTTGGTGGGTATCTAAATCTGATTTTATCATAATTAGGTGGTATGTGTCTCATTCTTCTAGATTTTAAATGGATTATTAATTTTGCTTCAATACTAGATATTAAGGTAATTAGGTAGGTTAATCTTTGTGGGTTTTCTTTTGTTTTATTTAGACTTATATATTCTGAATAATTAATAATTAAAGATTCTTTAATTTTTCTAAAAGTTTCTCTGTTTTTAAATGGCCTTCTCATAATTAATCAATATAAATTAATCTCAAGTAAATCTAATCTAAATTTAAACATTTATGCTACTTCCGTATTATTTAAATTTAAATAACTGGGCTTTGATATCAATTGTAGGGGGTTGCAGATTAGGCGCGGTTATTTAAATAATACGGAAGTAGCATATATGTTTAAATTTAGATTAGATTTACTTGAGATTAATTTATATTGATTAATTGTGAGAAGACCATTTAAAAACAGAGAAACTTTTAAAAAAATTAAAGAATCTTTAATTAGTAATTATTCAGAATATATAAATCTAAATAAAACAAAAGAAAACTCACAAAGATTAGCCTACCTAATTACCTTAATATCTAGTATTGAAGCAAAATAAATAATCCATTTAAAATCTAGAAGAACGAGACACATACCACCTAATTATGATAAAATCAGATTTAGATACCCACCAAAATATTATTTATAAATATGATTTAAATGAGTAAAGTATAAAAATACAAAGAATTAAAACAAATTATTTCTAAGAAACGTAAAGAATTAAAAATAAGAATAGAAAGACTACATTATAATATATTTGCCGGAGTTAGTAAAAACTCAATAAATGCACAAAAAGATGAAATATCAAATTTAGAATTACAAATAGATAGTTTAGAATATATATATCAACATGAACTATTTACAATAAAATGAACAAAGAAGAATTTATAATAGATGAAAAAATATATGAAAATCACGAAGGATTAAAAATAAAAATAGTATTTTCTAATCTAGGAAGAAGATATAAGAAAATAGGCGAACATTTATATTTAATGCTAGAAAAAGAAGAATTAAAATAAGAAGATAAATTGACAGCTATGGTGAGAGTAGAAAAAGAAAACGAAGAAATAGATAGAAAAAAAGAAATAGAAAAAATAAAACAACAAACTACAGAAGAAATACGAAAAATAGAAGAAACTAAAAATAATAGGATTGCTGAATTAGAAAAAGAACTACAAATGCTAAAAGATCTGTATGAAAAAAGACAGAAAGAAAAAGAAGAAAAAGATAAAGGCCAAAAATTATTAAATGAGATAAATCAATTTAAAGAAAACTTAGAAATAGACAATAAAGAAATAGAAACCAAGGAATTAGAAATTAATTCAATAGATGTTGAAGAAACAGATAATTATGATTCGAAAAATAGTGAAACATATACAAAAATCTTAACAAATACAAAAAAAATAGGAATCAGTGGAAAACAAGAAGTAATTAATGAAGAAAACTTAGAAAATATAAACACGAAAATAAACACTCTTGATAAAAAAAAAGATGAAAATATAATACCTAGAACATCAGAAATAAGAAAACCTACATATTATAAGAATAAGTTTAAAAGATATAATCTAAAGAATGAATATGAAAAATGGACACCAAAACAAATAGTTAATAAAAATTATAACTTTTTAGACTTAGATTGTATAATAGATACAGAAAAAACAATATAATTATGGATAGGATATATGACAAAACAATTATTAGATAATAATATAAATGTAATAGATGCACCAAAATATATAGAAAGAACACTAATAGGAACAGTGAAATTATGGTTTTTAAATCTAATTGAAAATAGTAAAAGAGTATTAAGAACTGACAAACCCACAGAAGGAACATTATCAACAACCACAACTAAACTAACACCTATAGAATTATTAAAAAAATATGAAACAACTATAAAATACGAATTTAGTAGAATGACAACAATAGAAGAAGAACAACATGAAGAGAAAGATACAAATAGGAATTTAATGTTAAAATTAGCAATATGTAATATGTGCTACATAGATGAATATACTTGCGCATTTAAAGAATATTATTATAAAGGAACATATAATACAGAAGAAAGTAAAGAAATAAGAAAATTATATTTTAATAAATTACCTGAACCATTTAGTTCAAAAATAATAAAAAGTTGGGATGAAGCAAAAATAGTAGATACTCTAGGAGCAAGAATAAAATTTTTACTACAATGGTATAGAAACATATGTGAAAAATATAGAGAAGAAATAAAAATGAAAAAAACATTCATAAGAAATTTAGCATGTTGCAAAGATAAAATAGCATCTCAATTTGGATGCGAAGAAAGATATTATAAGAAAAGAAAAAGGTATAAGAAATATAAGAACTACAAAAAATCAAAATATAAGTATAAAAAACCAAGAAAAAGATATTATGTAAAAAATTATAAACATAAAAGACCATATAGGAAAAAGAAATCTATAAAGGAATGTACTTGTTATAATTGCGGAAAATTAGGACATTTAGCTAGAGATTGTAAATTACCTAAAAACCCAAAAAATAAAAAAATATCAGAAATAAAAATAGAAAATACAGAATATATGCAGATAGATTATATAGATTACGAATTAGAAAGTGAAGACAGTATATATGAAATTTTAGAGAATGAAACAGATAATGAAATAGATAGTGAATTAGACGAATTAAATGACTGAAGAAGATATACAAATAAACCAAATGACTGAAGAAGATATATAAAAATAATAACAAAAGAAGAATATTTAAATGACGAAGGAACAGATCAAAAAATAATATTTGATAACAATGTATTTGATGAAATAAAAGGAAAAGAGTTAGACTTAAGTGTAGAAAAAATATTTAAAATACCAACAATAAAAAATATATTTACTAGGAAAAAGGAAGAATATTACGTAGTAAGTCAAAAGGAACATGTAATAGACTGCAGATATGCAAAAGGTAAAGCTAGTATACCACTAGTAACCAAAAAGTTAATTAATAAAGAAATAAACGATATAAAAAGTAGAGGAGACCCAATAAAATATGTACATCTTGGAGGTACAGAGATATTAATAAAAACATATTTTAGAAAAGGAATAGATACACCAATAGAATTATATTTAGCAGATGATAGGATTATAAGACCTATAGAAAAAAAAAATAACTGCGATTAAAGGAAATTTAATATACCAAAAATTTAAATTTATAATAAGTGCAAATTATTCAGTAGCAATAACAGATAAGAATATAGATAAATCATTAGTATTATATTGAAAAATATCAGGAATAGAACCAACCCCAGGAAGTAAAATATTTACAGCAAGATGTAAAAATCTATATGTATTAGCAACAAAACATAAAATAACGGGAAAAAATAAAATTAATAAAATACAAATAGAAAGTCCTTTTGAACAATTCGTAAAAACAATTGATAATAATGATTATAGTTACAGAAATATAGACATAGAAGAAGATTTAGAAATAATAAATGATAGAATAAGTACAACAAAAAGAATAGCTTATGAAAAAACAGAATCATCAAATTCATCAAAAAGAACAAGTTATGAAACAAATTCAATAGTTAATTTAAATCAATATTACATAACAGAAACAATAAATGAAAAGGAATATTTAATACTATTAAATACAGGACAAGAAGAAAATTATATAGCAAAATATCTAGTAAAAGATGAGGAAATAAAATCTGATAACAATATATGCCCAGTTCTACCAAGAAGATTAATAAACACTAAAAATATAGCAGAAAAAAAAATAATAATAGGAGTTAGAAAAATAAAAATAGAATTTGAAATAAAGGAAGAAATGCAAAAAGCAGACATAATATTAGGAATTAAATGGCTAGAACAAGTAAACCATACAATGTAGAACATACACAATTATCTATAACATATAATAGGGAAAGATTATTCCTAAGAAGAGCTCTAACATGATATGAAAATATATGTATTAATGAAGATAGTAGTAGAAGGATATTATAGTAGATATTATACGCTTATGATAGATACAGGAGCAGAAGCTAATTTATGTAGATATAATTATTTACCAGAAAGTAAATGGGATAAATTGAAAACACCAATAATAGTTAAAGGATTTAATAACGAAGGAAGTTTAATTACTTATAAAGCTAAGAATGTAAAAACACAAGTATGAGATAAAATATTAACAATAGAAGAAATCTATAATTATGAGCTAACATCAAAAGATATACTTTTAGAAATGCCGTTTTTAGATAAATTATACCCACATATAATAACTAGAACAGATTGATGGTTTACAACACCATGTAAACAGAAAGTAAGAACAAAAAGAGTTATTAATAAAATAAGAAAGAAAACTGATTGGATAAAAGAAAGTGAAAAAATTACACAAAAATTAGAAAATATAAAAAATACTGAAGATACAATAGAACTAGTCGTATTTTCAATAAATAAAAAGGAAATAACTATATTTTCAATAAATAAGATAGAAATAATTAAGAAAAAATTAGAACAATTATATAGTGAAGATCCATTAAAAGGATGAGAAAAACATAAAACCACTATAAAAATTGAATTAATAGATAAAAATAACATAATAACCCAGAAACCATTAACATACAATTTTGATGATTTAAAAGAATTTAAAATACATATAGAAGAATTATTAGAAAAACAATATATACAAAAAAGTAATAGTAAACATAATAGCCCAGCATTTATAGTAAATAAACATAGTGAACAAAAAAGAGGAAAAAGTAGGATGGTTATTGATCATAGAAATTTAAATGCAAAAACAATGACTTATAATTACCCAATACCAAATAAGATATTAAAAATAAGACAAATACAAGGATATAATTATTTTAGTAAATTTGATTGTAAATCGGGATTTTACCATTTAAAGTTAGAAGAAGAATCTAAGGAATTAACCGCATTTACGGTACCACAAGGATTTTATGAATGGAATGTACTACCATTTGGATATAAAAATGCACCAGGTAGATATCAACATTTTATGGATAGTTATTTTAAACAATTGCCTAATTGTATAGTATATATAGATGATATACTATTATATACAAAAACTAAAGAAGAATTTATTTCAAAAGAATTATTAACCAGATATTGCAAGACAATTGGACATAAATATCCAGATCATAAATGTTCAAAATGTAATGGAGGAGATAATGATATCCCAGAAGTTCAGCTAGAATGGAAGAAAAATCAACCAAGAAGATAAGAACGTCAGTTGGAAGATACAAGATAAGAAGCAATAATGGAAATATGGAAAAACAGCAGATACGACAAAGAGAAGATATCAAATGGAGTAATAATAGAAGACAAGCTATTAAATTGTGAAAGCGACATGTAAACTTTCACAATTTGCTTTACGTAAATTATTGGAATCTTTTGTATAGGTTTTTGACTATTATTAGTCTAGGAATTAATAACTTTTGTCTTATTAGAAGACTTTTGTAAAGTAAAGTAGATTAGGTAGATAATTTTTTAAAAGACTTTTTAGAAACATGTAAAAATAGGAATACTCTTGTAAAGTTTCAGTCTATAAATAAGATGAACCGAAGGCATTGCAAGGCAAACCTTCATGAGTTGAAACACAAATACTCTCTCTTGTCCACAACAAATATTTTGCTTAGTTATTAAAAAACTGGTATATTTCAATGGAAAAAGCTATGGAGGAACAAAACTTAGAAATATCAAACCTACCCGAACAAGTATATTTATTTATGATTATGAATAGTTAAATTCATAATTCCCAACAATCATGGTATGATAAAATAAATTCATGTTAGTTACTTTATAGTAGAATTATTCGAAGAATAATATGTTAAGAAGTTTATTAGCAAAGTGGAAAAGGAGAAAAATTTCTAAGAACTATGTCATTCTAAAGGTGAAACCAATGAGGCAAGAAGCCGTGGTGGAGAGTAACCAGAGTAGAGACGCTGTTTAAGGAAAATGTATTCAGATTACCATGTTAATAGTGACCAAAGAACATGTTATTTAAGAATAATCTAGTATATAGTAATCTAAGATGACCATATTTTGTTGTGTATATGATTGAAGAGAATATTTTGAAAATAGCAATTTTATGAAAATGAATAATTATTTATCTGATGTAATGGTAGATAAATTTAAAATACTTATTTTGTATGTGATTAAGGATATAGGAATAATAGATATAAGGAAAATCATATTAGAAAAAATATTCGGTAAAAATTATATAGTTAGAATAAATTACATACTATGCCTACCTAACTACTCTTACAAATACTTATCATGATAAATTACTCTTATAAATACTTACGTACACATCAACTATGATAAATCACATATATATAGAATTTTGGAAAAAACATATGAAAAATATACAATTAGTAGAAAAACAAATGAAAACAAATTTAGACAAATACATGGAAACTAACGATATAAAATATATAGAATTCCTTAATGAAAATAAGCAAGAATTACTTAGACTAAAACAAACAACTAAAAAATATTATGAAAAAGCATTTAATCGAACTTAAATGACAGATGATATTAAAATACTTGTTTTATATATACTTAGAAATATAAAAATTATAGACATAAAGAAAATAATATGGAAAAAATTACAAGATTATGAAGAGGAAGAATTATTAAACAGTATAGAAAACTTACACATATATTATGAACATCAATATTACTTAGATTCAGATGGATACTATACAGAATAAATAAATGTTAGAATATATAAAAAAAAATTAGAGAAAGGCAAAATTGGATATATGAAGAAGTTAATTACAGAAATCAACTTAAAATAGAAAAAAGACAACTAGAAGAAAAATTATTTAAAATAAAATTAACCTTATAAAAAGAAGATACAAATAATGATTTATTTAATACATACAAAAATTATTTAATACAGATGGAAAATTACCTATACATGAACAACAAATACTAGTTAATCAGATAAAGAATATAAATCTACGCATTGAATACTACACAAAAATTGTTAAAATTTCAATAGAATAATATAATAAACCACACAAATTAATGAATACATCTTACGAAAAGAATAAATCATTAAAAGATATCGAAACTAAACTATATAGTTTATACCTAGAATACAAAAGATTATATAGTACTAACGAAGATCCTAAAACATTAGATAATTTAATTACGATAATATCCAACTTAGAATATGAATTAATAAAACATCTTAAGTCAAGAAGATAAAAATGAAAATTAAACCAACCAATAATATACACGAAATAATCTACTTATTTTCTAGTAAAGTTACCGCGCCTAATCCGCACCCCCTCTCTTTTTTAATAAAAAAGAAATTAATTTGTGGTTAAGATAAGAATATACCTAGATCGCTTATTTGGTTACAAAACGGAAAGATAAATAAATGTGTTTGAATTAGCTTCTCACATTCTCGCTCAATGATTTAGTTGTGCGACTAATTTGAATAGATGACTGGAGGTCCTCACCGACGAGCCCATAAAATTTAAGGTCAAACATTTCTAACTGCACGTAATACGAAAAAATCATAGACTAACACACACGAAAAGGCTCGAAAATCCTAAATTCTCATTTCAGGGCCTTAAGAATCCGAAATGATCAACGTACTACCCTGAAAAGGCACAATATCCGAAGAGATCATAAATATATCATTTTTAGAGGCGTCGCTCTCAAAATAATATATAAACACAATATCTAAAACGCCTACGAATAAATAAAACCCTATTGAAAGCCCCCTTTAAAAAACAACTGCCGTAAATTACGAACTGAGATTAATCAGAACAAATTCGATTATTGGTAGTTAAAAATCCCCCATGAAACATATGCAGTAACAGTTAGGAACCCACCAAAAAAGATAACCACTTGTTCATTTCACTTTCTTTATCTCACTGTTGAATCTATTTTTAGCAATTTTACGCACACAATTATTTTTTATTTTTTTTACAGTAATAGTGATACTAACGAACCATTGAAAAAAAGATAAGCAATTTTATCAGATCAAGAAAATAGTTGTATTAGATATGGCTACAGAGAGCAAATCTAGTGTAGTGAAAGTGAAGACAAGTGGTAGTAGTAGTAGCCAAATTGGTTCATCTTCAAAACCCAAAATTGATTCATCTGTAATCAAGAAAAAGGTTGTTCAGATCTCATCAAATAAGCAATCTGGAGATTCTAAGGGTAAATCTGCCATTAATGTCTCTAAAACTGAGGTATTCTTTGGTATTAGATTCTTGTTTTTTTGATAAATTTTGGTCTATTTGAGATTTGTTTAGTTCTAATATTGGTTATATATGCAAAAAGATGCTTGCTTTTTGATGAATTCTTCTATATTTGAGATCTATTTTAGTTATAAAATTGGTAAATTGTTTGTCTGTTGGGTAGAAGATTTGAGGTTACTTCTGCAAAAAGATCATATTTTTATGCTCAAATTTTGATATTCTTGAAAAATTGAGGTGCCCATCTGCAAATGATCATTGTTTTTTGATGAATTTTGGTCTATTTGAGATCCATTTAGTTCTAAAATTGGTAAATTATTTGTCTATTGGGTAAAAGATTTGAGGTTACTTCTGCAAAAAGATCATATTTTAATGGTCAAATTTTGATATTCTTGGAAAATTGAGGTGCCCATCTGCAAAAGATCATTGCTTTTTGATGAATTTTGCTCTATTTGAGATCTAATTAGCTCTAATACATGTAAAAGATTGAGGTTACATCTGCAAAAAGATTATACTATTATGGTAAGATGATGATATTTGTATGCTCAAATTTTGATATTCTTGAAAAATTGAGATGCCCAGATGGAAAAGATCATTGCTTTTTTGATAAATTTTGCTCTATTTGAGATGTGATTAGCTCTAATATTGGTTAAAGATTGAGGTTACGTCTGCAAAAAGATCATTTTTTTAATGCTTCATATTTGATGTTCTTGAAAAATTGAGGTAAACGATCATCTTTTTATGCTCAAATCCGATGTTGTTGAAAGATTCAGGTACCCATCTGCAGAAAGATTCTTGTTTTTTGATAAATTTTGCTCTATTTGAGATCGATTTAATTCTAATATTTGTTACATCTGCAAAAAGATCACATTTTTATGCTTCATATTTGATATTCTTGAAAAATTGAGGTCATTGATTTTCCTACAAAGAATCAATTATGTCTCAATCTTAAACTAGTGCTGATCTGTAATATGAATGTTCTGTATAAATTCTGTTCCATTCGAGATCCATTTCGTGTTAATATTGGTAAATAATTTGTCTAGTGGTAGAAGATTGAGGTAACATCTGCATAAGATCATCTTTTTATGGTTCAAATTTCGATGTTCTTGATAATCTGAGTTAACTTCTGCAAAAGATCATCGCTATGTCTAGAATTCTTGTTTTTCTTAGTAGTATTTAAAACATTTCCCTTTTCGTTACAGTGTTATCAAAAGCAAAAAATGCAAAGAAAAACTCTGAGGTCCATTGTTGTTTTAAGCGCAAATCCAAGATTAGTATATGAACAATGAAATTGAAAAATGAATTACGATAAAGTGAAATATCAATTGTTCGTTCAGTGTCGCCTTAGAACCTTGTGTGAATGTGTGAATTAGTAATGGTATTTTTATGTTAATGGACCATGAATTTTAATGTTTTCTTATAAGCAATTAGCTTTAAACTGATAATTCAGAACGTACCAATGAATATGTATCTCTATCTGCTTCTTTGAGAGTTTTCTCGTCCAACCCCACCTACGGTTACAATTATTTAGTTGTATAGAAATTAGAAATTGATAACCGAAGCTTATTCTGCTTTGACGGTGATGACGTTGATTAGTTCTTTGAATCCTTATTGTCCAAGTAAAGGTGAAAGGAAAATCAACCTCAAGTTCATCCAAGACCGTCACAAAAACGCAAACCAAAACTAGAGTGAAGAAAGTGTATTCCTTGGCTGGCCAGAAGTTTGATGTTCCTGAAGAGGTGATATACTCCTTATTTTCTTCATGATCTGCTTATTGGTTCACTCGTTTAATATCGTGTATTCTCTTCAACAGCGAGAACCGTTGAGGTTATTCTATGAATCGTTGTCAAAGCAGACACCTTCAAGTGAAATGGCAGAGTTCTGGTGAGTTTTCTTGACATCCGTCTCTGAATCTTTTACGTGTAAAAGGAACACAAACTTGTCTTAGTGACCTTATGTCTGTAGCCTGTCTTTGTTTCTTGTTTTGGTTGCTTTGTTCTTGCTAGTGTACTATCATATTTTTCTTGCAAACATGCTTCGTTTTCCTTTCTTTTGAGCCGAGGGTCTATTGGCAACGATCTCTCTACCCCACAAAACGTAAGGTAAGGTCTGCGTACATCCTACCCTTTGTCGGATATTACCGGGTGTTTTGTTGTTGTTGTTGACCACTTCCTCGGTAAGAACTTTCTTGAAGTTCTGTCAAATTCTTTTGAAGAACTTCGCAACCCTGAATGTGAAGTAGCTGTGTGATTGCTTGTGTCTTCATTTCTCAATATCGTAACTGCATTTAAATCTGCCCTAGCAATCTGCCTTAGACACTTTCCCCGTATGAGACTCCACGACAGGAGTGGCTCCTGCCTCGTGGCTTTAAGTTCTCAAACGACATAGCAAAGTCTTTCTTTCTCTTGTTGATAAGCATGGTGTCCGTGCCAACTTATGTGCACGTCACACTGATTTACGAGATACCTACTACCTCCACCAATACAAGTTCCACGTAACCTTGCCCACCGAGGCTTGGCAAGAGTGGAATCTTTTTCTTGTTGCAAAACCATTAGCCAATTACCTCTTTCATATCAGAATGCTTGCCGTAGGGCGGTGGTAGGTGAATGAACTAGAGTATTATGTAGAAGACAGAATACGAACGAGGTTTGTTTTCAAGCGAAAGAAGATTATTGTTGGGCTTAGGCTTCGATGATACTTTTAGTCTTCGATCCAACTAGCGTAGATTCTTTTTTCTTTCGTTTTCTCCTTTCACTTAAGTCTAAGATGATTTATTTTCATTGAAGGTACCATAGAATGCACTTTGCAGCAATAAAATGAACTTTGTTTTGAGGCACTGTCCGGATTAACTTGCATGCATGTCGATTCATTCCATAGAGTACCTACTAGAACTATCATACTTTTTTTGTTCCGACATGAAAAGATTAACTCATCTGCAACTGTATATACACAGCTTTGTTCTTAGTGTCCTTTAGTTCTTTCGAGTTTTCAAATAGAGTTGAAACAATACTTTTGAGGCTTGTAAATGCAGGTTGATGGAGCACGGTCTGTTATCACCGGAGAGATCAAAGAAGGCATTCGAGAAAAAGCAAAGAAAGCAAAAGCAAATTCGTACGGGGACTCCGATGAAATCTCCTCCTCCGCGACCAATCATAACCAAAGCTGAGAGCTCAAAAAAGCAACAGCAAGTATCAAAGAACGGCGACATAAAGGCAAAGAAACGACTAAAAAGTGATACTAGTAGTGATGACGATGATGATGATTTCATTCTGAGCCCAAAGAGGAGAAAAGTGTAGGAAAAAAAAATTTCTCTGCATTTGCAAGAATGATAGACTGAGGAGCCATTCTTGATATTCTGTTTCAATTGAAAATGAAAAATCAAATAAAAATTTTATAGTTGAACAACTTGTACAATGGATCTAAAGTTATAGAAACTCAGTTTTCAGTACAATGTAATACTATTTGCTTTTTTCTTTTCAAGAATTAGAAGATAAATAAAAAAAAAACAGAATTTTTCCTAGCCTTTTTGGTTTTACTGTGATGAATGAGGATGACTTGACACAACTTGTATTGTGTTGGACACTTTGTTCATGGGAAGTTGCTACATATGTGTTTTTTACTTGTGACATTCGATATTCGAAATTCATCGGCATTGACCCTAGATAGGAAGATTTGTATGAAACTTTAAAGGAAGTATGCATGCAGTGTTCGATCAGTTTATATATACCTCACCAGTACAGGTACAAGGTAAATAAATACAAATTGTTGTTGATAAATAAATACAGCTACTATGAATAAATGGATTGCCTCTATTGAACCTAGCCTTACTAAATATCCTGAGAAAAAAGCTTGAGAATGAGTTCACGCTCTTCTTGTTAAGTGCTGCAACTGAATTAGCTCTTGATGCAATAGAATAGGAGTTCTTGGTATAAACGTAACCGCAGTTGACTAAATATCCGCCGTGGTTGAATCACAAGGAAGAAAGAGGATAGCGTAGGGTAGAGTAGATTCGATGGTATGCCATAAGGTTATCCGAGTTCACAGGTGTCCTTGCTTTCCCTTAATAGTCCGAAGGGAACAAAACTCCCTTGAGATAGGAAAAATAAAGAGTGTAGTTCGAACTTGTAAAACTTCTTCTTAATTAGCAATAAATTTTGAATATCGAATATTTGTGTCCAAATATATCTATATATATGCTTAGATTCTTCTTTGAAAAGGTTGTCTTGGATCCTTTAAAAATGCACTACTTAAGAAGGATTGAACATGCACCAAGCGACAAATTTAAAGAGTCCAAACAACATAGATGTATATGCATCTGATTGTGTCAAGGCATTAATACTAGGTACACTATAGTGGTGGAAAAGTTGTATGGCAACATCGATTTTGATGTGTGTCAATAACAACAATATCAAAAGAATCTGAAAAAAATTGAAATATATTATGATAAGTCAAAATTTGATACACAGAAAAAACATGAATTGCAATCTAGACCAGCCTAGCCCCTAAAAGAATTCAAAAGTGGTGGAATATGGGAAAGACTAACCAAACTTGGGACATAAGGGATAACAATTGTAGACAAATCCAGATGTAACCCAGCCGACAGCATTTCAGTTGCTACATTAATAAATCCGAAGGTGTTATTATCACTAAGTTGAATCACCAATATGTCATCAGTAACAACTAAAACGAACAAATGATTGATGTTTATATTGTAAGCCATATTAGGAACAGTCACAGTGAATTCTTTCTTCCATGAATTTATGCTACTCAGATCAGTAGTACTATGCGCAACGTATACCTGGATCAAGAGGGAGTAAAGATGAACATGGATTATGTTTATCAAACAAAGATTTCCTCCTTTTTCTGCAATACTAGTTGCATACTGGCCGCCTCCTTGTACGCCGCCATCAATTTCAGCTGGAATCATAATCATATCAAATTCTTCTGTAGTTACATGGAAACATACGAGCCTTTTTAATCGTTTGTGGCCAATCTTTAGGAGTACAACTCTCCAAGTACCAATACAATACCCCTTTCACATGTGCACCAGTCTGACCACGAGAAATAAATTTTGTATAAGGAATTGCTTTCAGAGACCTCCATAAACAGTCAGCTCGACAAGTTAAAACAAATGTTTTAGTCTCGCCATATTCTACTGCATCTTCATGAAGACCAACCAGCCTGTATTCATACGAAAGATGGCAAAATCCAAAGCCAACTGCAACAAGCTGGTGGTGTACTGGTGCCATATAGGTATTAGTATAAGAATACGGCGGAGTCTTGAAATACTCTTTAGTGATAGGATTGCAGCCCTGGAGACGAGCGTCATCGCTCCAGAAACAGACGAAACCATTCACAGAATTCACCCTCACCATGTAACTGATTCTATGTAAAAACACATTATTTACCATATATATGCATTTAGTCTTCCAATATCTTTCATATTCTCCGAGTTCACAGGTTGGAAAACTATGCCATTTCAAGGCAGAAAGTATGAAAGAAGGCTTATCATCGGTCTTGCAAATAATAACTGCTTCCAATTGCGAGAATGACGATTTTAATATTCCGCGTTCGATGTGTGAGTAGGCAAACCTCCCACTGTAGATAATTGAACACCACTGCATGCATACTTTCTTTAAAGTTTCAAGCAAATCTTGGCCAGGTACTCTTTGTAATATCTCAGCAACAACTTCTTTGGGTATAGAAATGTTGACATGTTGCTTTTTCTTTCCATTAGACGTTGTCTTTGACATCAAATGACAAATTTAAGGATTCCGAACAACATAAATGTACGTGCATGCATATGATTATCTTAAAGCAATAATATTTGGTATACCGCAGTGGTTGAAAAGTTTTATAACAACACCAATTTGAAGTGTGGTGCTGAAAAAAAAAATATGAAATCTACTGTGATCATTCCAGTTGCGGAATATCACGACTAAGTCGAATATATCACCAGCATTTTTCAATTAACTCAATAACTTAAAAGTTTATGATCAAACAAATGTTTCGCTATTAATTTCAACTGGAATCATATATAGTCATAACAATTGATTGATTTAATTCCTTATATCAAAGGTAGAGATAAGGTATGGTACGTAATTTTGATCAAAATGAATAATTAGAGATTGCAGTAAAGAAAATAAGCAAAGTAACTCACCAGAATTAATCTAATCAACCTTTTCAAAGTGAAACACTGGATATGTTGCTTACAATAATCCTTAAAATAGTAATTTGAACTCCGCAATAGACAAAAACGTTTTTTACTAATTTTTATCAATATAATGGCTATAATTATCTTTAAGAAACCGAAACTGCTATGTTTATTTAGGTTTAGGATTCTTTGACTTTTTCTTCGTTTAGGAGTTTTTGATTTTTTTCTTTTTTCTTTTATATAATTATAGTTACAGTATTTTTTTTTTTGTGTGAGAAATCAAACTGCCGTGTATATCCGTATATATTTAATTAGACTAGTTTAGTGTACGATTGTTTTGCATGTCTCGCGTCAATAAATGGGGATGCCTCTTTTTCGAAACACAAACTTTCCAAGACCTGGCATAGAGCCGGGTGATTGAATTCAAAGGGTTCAAGGTGTACTCTTAGTATGGAATCCACGTTTTATGGATCAATGAAGAATTGGGGTTCTTCCCGCCCAAAATAAATTAGTTGATAGAGGTCGGAACTCTGGTCACACGTGGAGAAACAAAACTCCGTTTCCGGGAAATTGCGCTCTATCCTGAAACTGACGGTCTTGAATGCACAACTTAAGAAGGATCAGTCACGCACACGACAAATTTAAAGAGTCTGAATAACATAAAAAAAATTGGAATTTATTATAATAAACCGAAATCTGATACAAAGAACAAGACATGAATAACAATCTAGTCTAGTCTAGCACCTAAAGAGAAAGTCCCGAACTACCCTCACCAGACCTTCACTTGGTATGTTGTAGTTGTGGGCGATGAAAAAGAGTAACCAAACTTGGAACATAAGGGATAACAATATGAGACCAATGCAGGTCTACTATGTCCAATAGTATTCCAGTTGCTACATTAAGAAATCATAGGTTTGAGCCTCACTAAGTTGAATCACCAACATTTCATCAGTGACAGTTAAGAAGAACAAACTGTCGAGTTTTATTTTGTAAGCCATATTAGGAACGGTCACAGTGAACTCTTTCTTCCATGAATTTATACTACTCAAATCAGTAGTACTATGTGCAACATATACCTGGATCAAGAGGGACCAAAAACGACCCTGACTTACGTTTATCAAACAAAGATTTCCTCCTTTTTCTGTAATACAAGTTGCATATTGGCCTTCTTGTACGCCGCCATCAATTTCAGCTGGAACCATAATCATATCAAATTCTTCTTTAGTTAGATCAAAACAGATGAGACGTTCAATTCTCTCACTAAGATGTGGCCAATCTTCACGAGTACAACTCTTCTTGTACCAATATAATACCCCTTTCACATGTGCACCGGTCTTCATTCCCGAAATAATTTGTGTATCAGGAATTGCTTTCAGAGACCTCCACGAACGATCAGTTCCAACAGTTAAAACAAATGGTTGAATTACACCATATTTTAGACATTCTGCATCTCTATAAAGAACAACCACCTTGGATTCATATGAAAGATGGCAAAATCCAAAGCCAACTGCAGCAAGCCGAAAGAATGCATTATTAGTATTATAAGAATAGGGTGGAGTCTTTAGTGATAGGATTGCAGACATGGAGACAAGCGTCATCGCTACAGAAACAGACGAAACCTTTCACAGAATTCACCCTCATCATTTCCCTCATTCTATGTACGGTGCTGATCAATACATCATTTGCTGTATATATGTATTTAGTCTCCAAATATCTTTCATGTTCTTCTTCGAGTGCACAAGCTGGAAGACTATGCCATTCCCATGCAGAAACTATGACAGAACGCTTATCATCAGTCATGCTAACAATGACCGCTTCCAGTTGAGAGAATGATGATGAGGATTTTAATATTCCGCGTTCAACGTGTGAGTAGGCAAACCTCCCACTATAGATAATTGAACACCAATGCATGCATACTTTCTTTAAAGTTTGATACAAATCTTGGCAAGGTACTCTTTGTAATATCTCAACAACTTCTTTTGGGTATACAAATGTTGACATGATGTTGCTATTGAAATTTGAAATCCAAGTTTAGTCTAATCAACAAACAAACCAATTTGAAATTTGTAATCCAAGTTTAGTCTAATCAACAAACAAACCAAGTTTAGTCTAATCAACAAATAAACCAGTTAACCTTTTTTCAAGTGAAATACTATGGATATGTTGCTTACTTTTAGGGGATAATATAATATAGTAATATAATATGAGGATTTTAGGTTGCCATTTTTAGGGTATCAAAATTGCCTATGACTACAGTTTCATTTTTCAAACCCCTAATGAAAATTCTACATTTATAATATTTGGCTAAGTGCGTAATTAAAGTTAAATTAATATACATCTCTATCTCTATCTGTATCTCTATCTTTATCTCTATTATATTAAAAGTGTGAAGGCTTTATAAATTACGTTTGAACTTTTTGCCCTTCATTGAAAGTCTCCCTTTAGACAAAATCGTTGTGGGGTCAGCAACTTGTAAGTCGCTTAGCCCACGGTGACTTACAAGTCGCGTGGCCCACAATGACATATAAGTCGCCTAAGCACCAACGATTTGCATGGCAAATCATGTCTTTTCGCGTATTCTATTTAAACTATACATATTATCGTCCTTTCTCTATTTAAAAAAAATTATGACTCCTATTTAGGTTAAAACACACTACTATAAAAGAACCTACAAATAAATATATGGTTTGATCATTGACGGCACACGTAATAACGCTTCTGCGTATCAATTTTGTCAATGGTCCAAAAAATTATTTGAAGATTCATGAAATTGATCTACTAATCAATACGATGCTTTTGTGTCTTGATTAGCACTTGCAATATATTGTACGTATGAGTCAATAGGTGCGTGTTGGATTCTCCAAAAGCAGTGTATTTTTGGAGAGTCCGACATGGGTGCGGCATCAAAAATGAAGAGTCCCCGCAACTTAGCTCGTAGATTTGTTCGGTGTGAATTTGAATTAATTAGACCAGTAAATTTTAATATTGAATATCTAAAATACACGTACCAAAATCTTGTAGCTACTAATGTTGCAGCTATATAAATATATATAAAAGCTAGGTTGCTTAGACTCTTCCTCGAAAAACTTGTCTCGGATCCTTAAAAAATGCACAACTTAAGAAGGATCAGTCACGCACACAACAAATTTAAAGAGTCCGACTAACATAGATGTATGTACATATGATTATTCATTTCAGAGCATTACTACTTGGTAGTCCATAGAAAACTTGTGTAATGCATTAATTTTGAAGTGTGTCGCATAACAATGATATTAAACGAATCTAAATAAAAAAAAAATGGAATTTATTATAATAAACCGAAATCTGATACAAAGAAAAAGACATGAATTGCAATCTAGTCTAGTTCAAAAGTAGTGGTCGAAAATAACCTTTCTATCTCCGCGAGATAACTGTAAAGTCTGCGCATACTTTACTCACCCCACCCTCCCCAGACCTCACTTGTGAGATTTCACTTGGTATGTTGTAGTTGGTATGTTGTAGTTGTTGTGGGCGATGGAAAAGGGTAACCAAACTTGGTACATAAGGGATAACAATATGAGACCAATGCAGTTCTACGATGTCCAATAGTATTCCAGTTGCTACATTAAGAAATCCATAGGTTTGAGCCTCACTAAGTTGAATCACCAACATGTCATCAGTAACAATTAAGAAGAACAAACCCTTGATTTTTGTATTGTAAGCCATGTTAAGAACGGTCACAGTGAACTCTTTTTTCCATGAATTTATACTACTCAAATCAGTAATACAATGTGCAACATATACTTGGATCAAGAGGGAGCAAAAAATGACATTCACTTACGTTTAACAAACAAAGATTTCCTCCTTTTTCTGCAATACTAATTGCATACTGGCCGCCTCCTTGTACGCCATCAATTTCAGCTGGAACCATAATCATATCAAATTCTTCTTTAGTTAGATCAAAACATATGAGACGGTCAATTTTGTCACTAAGATGTGGCCAATTTTCATGAGTAAAACTCTTCCTGTACCAATATAATACCCCTCTCACATGTGCACCGGTCTTCATTCTCGAAATAATTTGTGTAGCAGAAATTGCTTTCGGAGACCTCCATGAATGGTCAGTTCCAACAGTTAAAACAAATGGTTTAATTACACCATATTTTGAACATTCTCTATCTCTATAAAGAACAACCACCTTGGATTCATATGAAAGATGGCAAAATCCAAAGCCAACTGCAGCAAGCCGAAAGAATGCATTATTAGTATTATAAGAATAGGGTGGAGTCGTGAAATACTCTTTAGTGATAGGATTGCAGACATGGAGACAAGCGTCATCGCTCAAGAAACAGACGAAACCATTCACAGAATTCACCCTCATCATTTCCTTGATTCTATGTACGGTGGTGCTCAATACATCATTTACTGTATATATGTCTGTACTCTCCCAATATCTTTCTTGTTCTTCTTCGAGTGCATAGGATGGAAGACTATGCCATTCCAATGCAGAAACTATGACAGAACGCTTATCATCAGTCATGCCAATAATAACTGCTTCCAGTTGCGAGAATGATGATGAAGATTTTAATATTCCTCGTTCAACGTGTGAGTAAGCAAACCTCCCACTATAGATAATTGAACACCAATGCATGCATACTTCCTTTAAAGTTTGATACAAATATTGGCAAGGTACTCTTTGTAATATCTCAACAACAACTTCTTTGGGTATACAAATGTTGACATGTCAAGCTTTTTCTTTCCATTGGATGTTGTCTTTGAGATCTGCATTCTTTCTTTCTATGTCCCCTACTAATGCAGAAAACGAATGTCAGTATGAGTGAACTTGTCTCAAATACAGCAAAAATGCACTACTTAAAAGGATGAGAGCCGCACCAAACGACAAATTTAAGGAGTCCGAACAACATAACTGTGTGTGCATATACTATAGTAGTCGAAAAGTTTTATAACAACACCAATTTTGAATATCACGACTAAGTTGATTATATCATCTAACATTTTTCAACTAACTCAAATGATCATTACTAATATCTGCCTGGATCAAGCAGGAGCAAACAACAACTTAAAGTTAATCGAACAAAGATTTCCCCTTAATTTCAACTAGAATCATATATAATCATAACAATAACATCAAAGTAGAGGTAAGATATGTGTACGTATATTCTATCCGATTAGGTGCACCAGCATAAATTAAAGGATTATTTTGGTCAAAATGGATAATTGGAGATTAAAATAAAGAGAATAAGCAATGTAACCCATCACCAGAATCTCTAAATCGTAATTCAAGTTTAGTTTAATCAACAAACAAACGAGTTAACCTTTTTAAAGTCAAACACTGGATAGGAATCAAAATTGACCATGACTCTAGTTTTATTTTTTCAAAACCCTAATGAAAATTTTACATTAATCATATTTGGCAGTGTGCGTAATTAATATACATCTATATCTATATAATATATAATGTGTGAACATCATTTGAAATTTTTACCCTTCTTTGAAAAATTAGATAAAATCATTTTTTACTATTATTTATTAATATAATGACTATAATTATTTTTTAGGAAATCGAAACTGCTATGTTTATTTAGGTTTTGGATTCTTTGACTTTTTCTTCGTTTAGGAGTTTTGGATTTTTTTCTTTTATATAATTATAGTTACAATAATTATTTTGTATGTGTGTCTCGCGTTAATCAATAAATTATATCTTAAAAGAATAAAATCTTTAAGAAATAACAATTGACATTAAAATAAATATTATATCTTATTAAATAATATTCTTTAACACAATTATTTACTTAAGCTTGCAATTAAACTATTAATAATTGTAACTTTAATTGATTTTAAAAATAATTAAATGATAATTATTTGAGAAAAATAATAAATAAAAGCTTGATTTAATGGTTTTTTAACTCTTGTATAATTAATTTTCTTTTTTCTTCTTGCGTATGAAAATAGTGCCTATTTCTAAATTTTATGAAGATTCAAGAAATTTCAGGGTTATTTAAATACGGAATTAAGTCATTAAAAATGCTAGATAGTTATAAAAACATATGAAAGAGACGAACATAACATTATATTCAAGAATCAATAATAAACAACTAAACTAATTTACGAAAGAATATGACTATTACTTTACGTAATTACCTTTTACCAAATCTTGAGCACCTTTTTATATAGATTTGATTTTGTAATCCTCAACAATATTCCTCCTGAATGATGTATTTCATACATAATATCGATCATGGATATATTTTAAAAGAACATTTAAATTTTTTTCATTCTCCTACTAAACATTGATTCATTGATGGTCTTATTAGCCAACCATCTTTTTGAACAAATCGATTGAGGAGAATTTTGTTATTTCATAACAATTTTTAGGTTGTAATCTTCAACTTTATCATAGTCCATTTTGTTATAGTTAATTTGTTATAAGTCATACGTCTTTCATCAATCTAATTGTTTAGAATATGTTTTTGTGTATCAATATATACATTTTTTCTCTTTTGGAAAATCTTTTGTTTTTAAATGTTTAAAAGATAATTCGATAGCATTGATTATTTGCTTGAGAAGTGCAATAATATTGATCGTATAAGGAATATTGAAAATTAAGGAAAATAATGAGAAAACCACGATATAACAAAATAAATCTTTAAAGACAGATTAACTTTTAAAGGTATTGTTCTTTTTAAAGTCGTGTAGTCAAGCAAGGAACTTGCTTTTGATGACTTTATTAATAGGATGACCTGATAATATGTACAACAATTTACTTTTTTGTTATAAGATTCGGCTTTGGGTTCTTAGTATTTAGGACTTCTGACACATCCTCCATATTTAATCACTAATAATAGTTTTAGAAATTTATTAATCGCATAAAATATTAATATGATCCTAAATTTGACACTAAATTATAACATTGACCTTAAACTTTGACAGTGTATAAATAAGACCTTTAACTATTCAAAACCTGAACAAATAAACACCCCGGTCCTATGTGGCAAAATGCGTGTTGTACAAGCAAAACGACGCAAGTCCGAGTTGGAATTGAAGGGTTTTTTTGTCAGCTATTGTATAGTTAAAGGGCTTATTTGTGCACCGACAAAGTTAAAGGTCGTACTTATAATGTATTTTTTTTATTAGGTGGCACTATATGAGTGGATTAGTAATCCACGTCAGAGCAAGTGAGATAAACGCGTGTAGTTGCAAAATTGGAGTGTCTTTTTATTCAGGTTTTGTATAGTTAAAGGGCCTACTTGTGCACTATCAAAGTTTAAGGTCAATGTTATAATTTGGTGTCAAGTTTAGGATCATATTTATGTATTATGTCTTTATTAATTTACATGAGATATATGTACAAAGTACGTCTACTAAATTAATATTAATTAAAGACAGGAATATCATTATATTAGAAGCGTATAGTATTAGCTTGATAAAATTTACTCCAAAGTTTAAAATAAAATTTAAATTGATGAAACATATATGAATATGAATATACATTGACGATCTGATCCAGAAGAATAAGTAAAAACTTTGCATGAATTTAAAAAAATTTTATTCTATAAATTTAAAACTTGAAATAAATAAACTTGTACTAAAAATCAATTTAGAATTTTTTTAACAGAAAATCAATTATTAGTTTAGTTTTAGTGTTAACGATTTTAAAAGTATTTTGGTAGTTCTAACATGATATAGTGTTTTTCACTTTTCAACCAACACATCAACTGTTCATGTTGGGAGTGATAAAGTTGGTTAATATTAATATTAAAAGTTGAAGAACGTGTGATGAATGAATAGCATATTGATAATTGCTAGAAACGGTATTAGTTGTACAATTGATGGATAGTAGGACTTGATCGTTGTGGTGGTAGAGTTAGCGACGGTAGCAATTAATCATAGAATTTTAAAAGAAATAGGATCAAATTTACTCCTCAACGATTAGAAATAGATACTATATAAGTTACATTATTTAATTTTATAAAGAGAAAAGAGATAAATACATCATTAAAGTTGGCTCAATTTTTCATAAAAAAAAAAAAAAAACAATTTTTAGACTGTTATAAATACATTTTTAGTACTCTACTCGAAGATAAAGATAGCTACTTGCTTCTAAGTGCATCAGAATGTCACGAGGTCTCAAATAAATATGAACGGAGACAAAAATCTACTTATAATTTGAACAACTTAACAATCATTTGTGCTTAAAAAGACTTTCAAAAAGTGCTCAATAACAATTTGTGTTTATTACCTTGTACCTATTCGGGTAAAAATAACAAATTATGAAATAAAAAAAAAAATTAAATACGAACTGTACCGCCGCAATAAACAAAAAGATAGCTACTGCCACATGCCATTAAACACTCAATAATGACTACGATAACATGTAACACCATATGTTATGAACTTACGATCAAGTGTCCATTGAATAGCACGAGTATCTCAGTCTTAACACTGGCATACTATAACATGTAGAAGCAGAGCTTTGAATAAAATGCAATATTATAGCATAAGGTTCATGAATCTGATTTTTCACATGTGAATATTATGGAGCAGAAGAAATGGAGGATTTAGTCACATCATATTTTAGATTTTCAAAAGAAAAGTGATTAAGTAATTGAAAAAATTATTGTCTTGTGATCAGGAGGCCGGTCACACATTCAAATTGTGGGAATATGTTAAAATTTTATAGTATTTACTATGTTTAAGATGAGACTACACATTTCAAATTAAAATCTCCATTTTATGTCAAATTATGTCACATTCACATACTAAAATGTATGATCATCTCATTTGAAAGCAGACTGCAATCTTCAACTTTTCAGAACTTGCGAGTTATCTTCTGAAACTCGCGTCACATTCAAGCAGCAACAACAAACACAACTTCCATGAAAAGCTTTAACTCTTTATCATCATCTTCAGCAACATCGTGCGATTTAGGGACAACGTCAGAAGAGTTGTCCTAAATCATCAAACTACCACGACTAGAAACTTGTCCCAACGGTATATGCATGCAACACGCACATTCAAAAGATTTGCACTGTTAATATGATCTAGGTCTATATATATTGCTCGAACTTTTTGAAAATATTTTAATCGATAAAAATTAACTATTTCTTTTTTTTTTCTTAAACATAAAAGCACGTTATGTTTTTGAATAAAATTGTAATCACCTAATTTCTACTTCCAGTTGATATCCCAAAACGAATTTTCCTTGATTAATTTTGTAGCTAGTATTCTGAAATGATTTTACCTTTTTGTTATGCATTTCGACTTTTGGGTTTAATTATTTTTAATTCTTAATTAATTAGCACTTCATAGGTTAATTAAGTAAAGAAGAAAGGATTTGTCATTTGGGTGAGTTCCTGCACAAATAACCATTGGGCTATGCATTTATTTAGAGGCAAACAAGTCTTGATAATTTAAAGTTTAATTACATAAAATTTTGATATTTTATATAATTAATGAAAATTTAGGCCTGTCTAGATATATAGTTAGCTTTCAATACACTCAATTACTGTGTAAACTACTTTTTCAACAAATAAAAAATTAATTAAGGTTCCATAAAATAAAAATATCTACGTCAGTTCATACCCATTACAATTTCATTCAATTAACAATTAAAAAATATCATAAAAAATAGAAAAAATTCTTTTTTGCTGGTTAGGTCAATAAAGTCATAAAATTATTCGTTTTTGATTTTTTTTATATAAAAAATGAATTTATCTAACCAATTACATAATTTTCTTTTAGTCTTTCTAAGATCGGGTTTTATATTAGGGGTCTAGGAGTGGTATTAATTTCCAATCCAATTTATTATGCCTTTTTCAAGATATATTTTTTTCTTTTAAAGATATACTATAGGAGTGGTATTACTTTCCAATCCAATTTATTTGCCTTTTTCAAGATATATTTTTTCCTTTTAAAGATATATAATAATTTTCTTTCAATGCATTTTTTTTTTAAATTTTTGGGTGTATCGTAATACATAATACGTAAATGAATATACCTTTTTTTGCTTTTGTAAAGATATATCATTAACTCTCGATATATTTTCTTTAATTATAAATCTGTTGAGATACATAATTAGTTTTTGATACATTCAATGAAGATATATAATTAATTTAAATTTTTATAATTATTTTATAAAGATGGAAAATTAGGTAAATGATAAATTAAAGTGTATTTTTATGTAATCTTTCCTCATTTATTTACTTATTTTTTTCATTATAGAAAGGGGAAAAATTATTAGTACTTCATATAGAGAGAGAAATAGAAGGAATTAAATTACGTGGTTGAGAGTTTAGGATGAGAAGACCTAGAAGATATCAATTTTTTAATCGTAACCGTCCATAGAGTCTCATCCAACAGTCAGTATTAGTTGCTGTACTTGCTATATAAAACTTTGGTCCGAAAGTTATCATTTTATCATAAAAAAAGAAAAAGAAAAACAAAAATGTTCTCTCCAATTCTCCTCCTCCGCCGTCTGTGGTGGCCGGAAATGGCACCACCACCACCTCCATATACCTATCCCATATCAATAGATCGATGAGTGTTGTTTAATTTGCAGATGAGGAGATATATATATATGTATATCTATGTGTTATAACCGGTCTCCTAATCCTCTTTGATGCTCTTTGTTTGACACCAAACCGCACCACCTGTGGTGGCGGTGTTGGTGGTGGTTGTCAAACGGAGTATCAGTGAAGATGACGGAGTCCGATTTATTGGATTAATAACTCAATCTTTCAGGTATGGAAGCTTAGTTTTGTAGATTCCCATATAGCTTTGATTTCCATGTTTATTTAGCTTTCATTTGCAATTAGGATTTAGATTTGTTGTTTAATTAAATAGCTGCAGCTGTAATTTTAGTAAAGTAACTATGTGAAGGGTAAAAATAATTCTCAATTTTCTTTTTGTTTAAGTTGTATTTTGTACATAATGTTAGACAGCTAAGGCACATATGTGCTCCTCCTTTGGCTATTTAGGGTGTGTACTTGTCCTTTATTTAGGATATGCAGAGAAATATTAGCCTAATCTGTGTCATTGCTTTTTATTTATCAAAATCTATTTTCTTTGAATTAAAAAGTTTTATTTGTTTGTATTCTATTGGCCCTTGGTCTGATAGTATAGTACATAGTACACTGCTCTGCTGAGATTGTTGTATAGGCTAGTGACAAATTTTAGTAGAGGTTCAAAACCTATTATCTCCGTATAAATAGAAAGCAACATCAAAGCAGCATTAACATTTCTTAGCAAGTTCAAAAAAAGAAAGCAGAAGTTAAGGTATTTCTCCTTCCCTTATCTTTTTTGACCTAGCAAAACTAGTATTCAATATTTTTTCACTCAAAAAATAGCTGATGTTGAATACAAAATGTTTTATGGTAGGTATTTCTTTTTCTTACTTTTTTTTTGTTAAGAAATGACCTAGCTGCAATGGAGTTTTTTGAAGCTTAATAACACTATAGTATTTTTCACTCAAAAAATCAGCTGATGTTGAATAAAAAGTGTTGTGTTGTAGGTATTTCTCCTTCCTTTCCATTTTTTTTTTTGGTTTGTTTATTTGGTATTAAGAGATGACCTAGTTGTAATGGAGTTTTTCGAAGCCTAACAACAATAGTATTCCCTTAAAAAATAGCTGTTGTTGAAGAAAAAGTGTTCTGTATTTCTCCTTCCCTAGAGTTGTTTCAAGCTTAACAAGATAGATAGTATTTTTCACTAAAAAAATAAGCTAATGTTGAATAGCTACTGTAGATATTTCTCCTTTTATTTTTTTATTTTTTTGGTGTTAAGAGATGACCTAGCTGTAATGGTTTGAAGCTTAAGATAGTATTTTCACTCTAAAAAATAGCTAGTATTTTCACTCAAAAAAATAGCTGATGTTGAAGAAAAAGTGTTCTATTGTAGGAATTTATCCTTCCCTTTACCTTTTTTTTGGGGGGCTAAGAGATGAACTAGCAGTAATGGAGTCGTCAAAAATTTTATGATGGTACTACTTACTTTGTCTACTAATATCCTGATAAAGGAAAAAAAAAATCCATTCCAGTCTCAGTTGTATGTGGACAGAGTTGAACCTGTCTTAGTGTCATTATCATGTCCATACTGTTGGGGCATTTAATTAGCAAGTTTCAGTCGATGAAGTGGTGTAGAGAGCCTAGTAAACAAGTTAGGAACTTTTAAATGCATACGATGCCTCCAATCATTCTTAAAGAGTTGTTTAGTTTTCTTTTAATGTGTTTTTTTATTTCCTTAAATTTTGTGCTATGAGCATTAGCTTAATGTTTTTCCCCATTTTCATCCTTAGCTTCTTCGAAAACCTGCTAAGATGCTTATTGTTGGGTATATATGAATTATTATTTTTCCCACTATGAGATCATTTTGTCCGTGTAAGATGAGGTTTAAATGGGTAACTCTCTTATGCTTATCTTTGTTGCTCTGCTCTTTCAGTGGTTGATGTTTCATTTTCCCCAATGTTCATCCTTAGCTTCAGGCATTTGCCGAGACCCTTACTATAGGGTATATATGAAATATTGCTTGTCCCACTTAGACATCGTTTTGTCTCAATGGGTAATCCTAGGAAGTTGATAAATTGCATTCTTGTATTTTTATGTATTGTCCTTCCTATTTCATGGTCAGTTTAACATTCTTGGGGGAAAGCATGTTATTGGTCTACTGGTAAGAGTAGCATCTCTTCATAGCTTCTTCTCTGTATAAACCCACCTTCCCTCTCTCCCTTGCTTTTCCTTCAGTGCATTTGTAGTGCCTTGTAAACTAGGCCGATTATAAATCAAGAGAGTGCCAATCATATCAATCTCCATCAAATGCATAATCTAGTCTTGTACTCTTCGGTGGCTGAACTAAATATCTAAGTCCAGAAATCTCAGATCCCTCCACATTAGCAGGCAAAGTATCTAAGGTTTCGGGCAAAATGCTGCAGGACTTGTTAAGTTTGTGTTGTGCTTGCTCCCAAGGTATGGTAGTCGAGCTGCGCACAAGCTTGTCTAGACACCATCATCCACTCATCCTAAAAAATATATAGTGCCATACTCTGGCCAGATAATCAACTACTCTATTTCCTTTCTCTGAAATCATTCTGCAGCTGACACTTCCAAATGTTGTGTATCTGGAGCAGAGTCTACAATCTTTTGACCATATGGAGTCCTTGTATTGTATCCTCCTCGCGAAAAGCTGATTCGATAGATTCTAGAACAGCGGGTACCGAAGCATCTTGAATCTGATTTCATAGTGAGTTGTTCAACATTCTCCTCTGATAAGGACAGTCGTTTCACTATATTCGTAATTTAGCAGGAAGCTGACCCATGACTAAAAAACCATTCTTGGAGTGAAACTCTTATCAAACCCCAACTAAAGCAGAGTTAGTATTAAGGAGCTCTAGCATCAGCTAATACTATGTTGAGCGAGGAGGTCTCCAGATCACAAACTTCGGTTCTTCAGCCTTGTATTCTTTTGAGTCGAACCATGCTAAACAACGGCTTCCGTAGTCGATTAGAAACTTCACGATGTAAAAATAGACTTCCGTGCTGTCTGTTGACACTTGACAGGCATGTTCCGTCTGACTCTAAGCTGATCGTGTTTAGATGAACCTTGAAATGCTTTTGGCCATTAGAAAAGTGGAGAAATGGGTCTGTCCCTTAAATAGCCCACAGTAGTCCCTGGCTTGGTTTTACTTTCCATATCGTGGCTAGTCTCTTCACATGACTATTAGGGATGCAAACTCGACCGATGTACTAGGTTTCTTGATGATGCAGATGAGAGTTGGAGTCTGTTTAAATTTTATATTCCTTTGCTTCTCTTTTGCTTTGTTTTCAGCTCAATTCTTGGAGTTAGAACTAATGGTATATGTGTTCCATTCTATCTCTCTTGCGTAGTTTGGATCAATGTGAGCTTTCTTTCCATCTCTAAGCGCCGTTTTATGTCCTAAGCCTGTAGCTATTGGACTTCGAAATGGATTGGAGTTTATTACTACTAAGACTTCGAAATGGATTTTATTACTACTAAGACTTCGAAATGGATTTTGGAGTTTATTACTACTAACATTCTCTAGAAAAGGTAGTGTTAACATGGTCTTTGTTAAAGACAGTGGGGGAGCCATCCTTGTTTATGGGATGCCAATTGACCCTCTTTGCTGGAAAAACACACTATTGATAGGTAGTAGTTTTTCTTGAAGTTTCTTCATATTTTGACTCTTATCTTTGTGAACATTTTAGCTCCGCTACTAGTCAGAGAAGCAAGATTTACCAAAGTCCCTTTGGTAGCAAGATTTCGAATTCTAAATCCGAATACCCAGTGCATGTCAATTCCAAAGAGGATGATACTTGTGAAGCTGTGATTTACTGTAATGGATTTATGATAAAATTGTATAAAAGGTGCGTTTTAGAAGATCATAACAAAGAAAGGCTCTTTGATTCCCCATATAGTAATAGTGTAAAAGTACGATTGATGGAGTAATTATCACAGTGCTTTGCTCCTTATATACATTCTAGATCACCATCTTATCACACGGATAAATTTGTGTTGCAAGATCTTACCTGTAGATGACTTCAAATTTGCTGATCTCCCAGACCATACCGTACCCTTCCCATCCTTTATTGAGCAATTATGTTATTCTGGTTAACTGAACTAAATATAGATTGCCCATTCTGAAGGTTTATAAATTCCAAGTAATCCAGAGGACACCTCTCCCTGGATAGTCAATGACTTCTGCGTTTCAGTCAACACCTGTGGAATTCCTCCTTTAAATTTGTCCCTTTATGCACACGTCCAACATTTTCTCTTTGTCTATAGCTAAAATCATTCATTGTTTCCTAGATTATCTATGGAGCAACTGAAGGTTAACATTGATCAAATGATAGAGCAGCTGAAACAAAGGAGCGTGGGTCAGTCTACTGTGGACTCGTTTGAACTGATGGGGAAACTGGAACAATCAAAACTATATATGCTTGCTGAAGGTAAAAGATAGTTGTAATTTTTAAGATTTTTTATTTATCAAAACTAGTATCTTATCTTATATTGTTTTAATAGCTATACGTGGTGGGCCATTGATGGGTATGCCTCCAATTCCCCCTCCAATTCCGCCGGGGACTGGCCATACTCATTCTACAACCCCCTATGCCTACTGCCCATACTCATTCTGTAAGGCCTCAACAGCCCCCTATGCCTACTGCCCATACTCATTCTATAAGGCCTCACAGCCCCCTATGGCTGCTTCATCTATGGTGTCTCAACATGCCGCTCCTTCATCTATGACGTTTCAACAACATCAACAACAGCTACTCCTTATGGCTCAACTGCCCGCTCCTTCATCTTTGACGCTTCAGCAACAAGTCCTCCTTTTGGCTGCTTCATCTATGGGGTCTCAACAACAATCCTCCATGGTGTTTCCACAACTCCCTAGGGCTGCTGCTTCATCTATGGGGTCTCAACATCCTGCCCCTTCATCTATGGGGTCTCAACAACAACTTTTTCTTATGTCTGCTACATGGTCTCAACAACAATCCTCCGTGGTTCCACAACTCCCTACCCCTTCATCTATGGGGTCTCAACAACAACTTTTTCTTATGTCTGCTACATGGTCTCAACAACAATCCTCCGTGGTTCCACAACTCCCTAGGGCACCACCATCACAGCCCTCTCGTCCCACGGGGTTTCAAAGACCACTCCCACTGCCACCACCCCCTCCTTCTACGGGGCTTCAAGTACAACCACCATTAACTTAGATCTTCTTTAATATAGTTTTAGTTCCCTTGACTGTATGACTTTTAGCTTCAATTCTATTTAGATTGGGACTAAACCAGTTTACTCTCGAACTTGCAAATACATTTATGTAATACAAATATATATAGTGTGCTTCCTACTGCTGTTTTTTTTTTCCGCGTCTCTCTTTTGCGCTAAGAAAGAGAGGTAAAGGATGGCAGACAAGGCAGTCATTATTCGTACCCGCAAGTTCATGATCAACAGGCTAGGCTTCTCTCCAGGAAGCAATTCATTCTCCGATGTGTGAGAACTGCCTCCATCTCCTACTAATAATCAATTCAATGACAACAAAATTCTAAAAATCCTTTACATATATCTCTTAACTTTGCATTGAGTATGTGGAAAGGGAGGCAAACAAATTAGACACAGCCAATGCAAAACAATACTGTAAGCAAAAAAAATCGTGTCATTGGTGTTTGATTTACTAATTGTTTATAGATTCCTTCCACATCTTTTGGGGACTCACCGTACTGATGTCAGCATATAGGTAGAGCAATTTCTATATATAAATAGACTTCAGTTTCTTATTTTAGGATTAAGGCATTTTTCTATTCTCTTTCATTTTAAGGAATAATATGACATTGTGAGACTGAAAATATGATTGTGTTTTTTCTCATTTTTATCATCCTGATTGAAATTTTTTTCGATTCTTCTTACTTCTTTTAGTAAAATATGGGTTGATATCTGTTTTTTTTTTTTTTTTCAGAAATTTATGTCTGTATTTTGGTTGTCAAGTTTTCAGAATCGTACCAAACTTCTACGTATTTTGCACTCAAATTTGTTGCCATTATTGTTAATGATATTTTCTTTTATTAGGCTGCTTTTAAAAACATGCATAACTATTTTCTTAGTAAGTAGCAACATTTGTTACGTTGTCAATATTAGATAGTCTTGGCGAAAAAAAAATAAAAAAAATTAGATAGGGGATCCCTGTTATTACTTATTGTTATAGGTAATACTTGATATTGTTCTTCTCTCATTTTATATGATTTGCTTTGCCGGTAAGAAAATTGATAAGTTATGTAGCTTTACATTTATATGAAATTATTGATGTTTTTGTGAAGAATTTTTCAGTTGAAATAATATGATAGCTTTTCTGTAATTTAATTTAGATAAGATGAACTAAAGATTAAGATCCGACATAGAAGTTTGTTAGCTTTTTTTTTTTAAAAAAAATAAAAAATCAGCAATTTTAATTACATTGAGATCAGATGTAGAAGTTGGTTAGCTTTTTTATTTTTTTATTTTTAAAAAAAGAAAAACTTTGGTTTAAAATTTCACTTAATCCAAGTCAACATCATAATCGGTTGAGTATTGTTATTGTAAAATCGAATATAACTTCTCCTCATGAAGTTAAATTGATTATAACTTCTCCCATGGTGTCTTTTTTTTTTTTTTTTTTCAATTTAAAAGAGATTGTAACTTCTCTTAATTTTAATCTAATTCTGTTTTACACTTTTTAGTTTGTCATTATCCTAATGTAACCATTTCGTAGAAGTCTACACAAATTAGGTAATTATCATTTAATAATATTTTAGTCAAGCATCGAACTTCTTTTACACGTTTCTAGGCATTAGGAGAAAAATATTTTCTTTATTACCACATAAAAGAAATCTTCAAATTGCAATAATTAATAATCCAAATTATTAAAATTATCATTAATTAATTAATTTAGTTGAAAAAAGAAATAACAGGATAGCTACCGTCGAAGTAGATAGTTTGGTTGGTTACTGTATTCAGTGCATGTGTATGGTGTAATAGGAAAATTGATGTTATCTTAGGAAGCATTTACATCCTAGCAAAAAATACAAATCTGAAATGTTATAGTGAAGACAAACAACAATTGTTGCATTATATTAGATTAAGTTACAACTACAATACTACATATGAGTTGTCTACCTCATCTCATCTCATCTCATATGAATCTTCTATCTATACCTATTTTATTTGACAATTAGATCATGCAAGTGTCAAATTTATTGTTTATTTCAAAGTTAAGAAATTAATAGTTCTACTTCTATATAGCCTCTATGAATTTGTTGTTTTTTCAGGTGGTATATATATATTCTATAATATATTAAAAGTGTGAAGCCCTTAAGAAAAGTGATTTGAACTTTTTACCCTTCATTAAAAGACCCTTCTTTAGACAAAACTATCTTTTCACTATTTTCTTTAATTTATTATTTAATTATATTTATTATATTAACTATACTCATAAACTATATGAAAACTTTTGATTTTAAAAAGATTGTCTTTTTTTTTTTTTTTTTTTTTTCCAACTTTTTAATGCTTTCAAATAAATACCATAAATCTTTTTACCTACACCATCATAATCACTTCATTATACGTAAACCCCCTATCCAATTCCTCTCTTACCCCATTAATGAAAAAAAGGGTACCAAAATATCGTGTTTTGTTTTCGTTAAATTATCAAATTTAATATATTTTTTTACTGATCAATTAAAAAAATACTTTTAAAATAATATAGAAAAATATTTCTAAAATAAGATTTTATTAAGGAAATACCTCTATAAATATTAATATGCACGTTAAACTAGAGAAGAAATCGATTTAGTTGTTGAAAAAAATATGATTGATGCTCTTCTTATAACTGTCTATCATCGTATTGTTTTGTTGCAGCTTATAGCTGGTAGATGAATGTTGATCGCTTTTGACAATTTTTTTTGGTAAAGATTAGGTTTAATTAAATAAATTCTCCAAAAATATTGAATTTAATTATTGTGTTCATCTTTATTATTTAAACAAATATCCTATTTAGTGTAACGTTATCTGTATTAGTTTGTTATTTTGTGGTAATTTACAATTCGTAGATGAATCTCGATCGGCTTTGAGAAATTTTTGTGTGCAAAATTTAAGTTTAATTGTATTGTTTTGATTTCACTTTTATCGTATTATTTTGTTGTAGTTTGCAGGTGATAGATAAATGTTGGTCGGCTTTGAGGAATTTTTTTCTGTAAAGATTAGGTTTAAATGTATTATTTTGATATCTCTATTATCGTATTATTTTGTTATTGTTTACAGGTGGTAGATGAGTGTCGGATGATTAAAAATATTTCTGGTAAAGGTTAGATTTAATAAATAAATTCTCCAATCTTTATATACTCAAAAGATATTAAATTTAATTATCATATTCATCTTTATTATTTAAATAAATATCCTATTTAATGTGGTGTTTGAATTTATTAAAGTGAAGTACACGCGCAAGCGCGTACACCTAAACTAGAATATATATTCTATAATATATTAATATTAAAAGTGTGAAGGTTCTTAAAGATGTTTTTTGCCCTTCATTAAAAAACTTCATAATAGACAAGATCGTCTTTTCACTAATTTTCTTCAATTATTATTTAATTATTTTTATAATATATGAGTCCTAAAATATATGGGAAAGGGGCTCCTAAAATATACGGGAAGAATCCCGATAAAATAAAAATATGTAAAGAAATTAAATGACTACTATAGTATTAGAAAAAATTAATATTTGTTTTTCTTTTTATGGCTTTTGTCGTGCATTGTATGTTAGTGCTTTTTCTAAGATATTCAATTGAGCTTGGGAATTCATTCATCCATAAAGATCATTATTATGTCTACGATTCTATTCTCTTTCTTTCGGGCCGTACAAAATCCTCTTATTAAATCACCTTATTTGTATAATTATAATTCATAAAGAATAGCGCATACAGTAATCAAGCTTCAAGTTTTCAGCCTCAACATTATTTACAACACTATAATATAATATGTAAGCCACCTTAATCGGCGAGCGCATAATATAATGAGAGCCTTGGCAACAAGCCAAGGAAAATTTCATTATATTGACTGCTATCATAAAATTTGAAGTCTTCTCGTGTTCAAGTAGTCAGAAATGCTCCTTAATCTATTAATGTCAATGCTTATTTAATCAAACTTTATTTTATATCTTTGACATATTTTTTCTGTCAAGCGTACTTTATTCTATTAAGTGTGATATATCTATAATTTTTAAATATATATTTACAGACTATGTATAAGGAAAAAGTAGCTCCTTATGTTTAGCAGATAATACTACTATGTGAAGTTACCCTAAGCCTAATGTGTGAAAGAAGAGTACATTATAATAATTTGTAGATATTACGTAATTAGGATTAGTTTATTTGGGATTTTCAATTCCAATTGCAGTTTTGTTTACGTGGGATATTTTACACAACAATAGAGTTTTTTTTTTTATATAAAAGCACGAATATAACTATTGATCGATTAAAGTATTTTTAAAAATAGAACAACTTTTATGTCTTTTGAAAGTTAAATATTTCTTCAAATAGGTAAGTAAGTCCGGCAAAAATTATAATCTCATTTAAGTTTTTATTTTTTTGTTTCCACTACAACTCTGAGTTAAGAGAATCGTGTATAGGAGGATGAAGAAGGATAAAGTTCTTACGGTAATGCTGCTTGAGAGATTGAGGGGTGAGGCTGAAAGGATTCAAAAGTGGGTGAAGAATAAGAAATCGGGAGTTACCCGAGTTGTTGTTGATCAAATCCATTTGGCTTGGAATAATAACAACTTGCAATTTTCAAATTTGACATGCCTCTATGTAGTAATATAGACGGAGCTCGAGAAATTATTGTGGTTTGTCTCTAAACACTTATTTACTAATATAAATTTGTAAATAAATTTTCTATATTTTGTTCTTCGTAGGGTGAAAAGAACATGAAGAAGTACCATTTCATTTTATGATGTTATTATATTCTATTTCTCGATACTATTATAACAGATTTGTATGTTTGAGATATATAATGGTATTTGATTATGGTGTGATTTCATTATCAAGCAAATATTAGTCTTCGAGAAGTCATATTTTATTTTAATTAATTTGAAATAAACCTGTAACACAAGTTCCACTTTTAATCAATTACTATTATTAATGTTGTCGTTTCTCTATTTAGACTAGATATCGAAGGCCGTGCTAGCATGGGCCCAACATATGTTATTTACGATATCCCAATTTATGTAGCACAAATAGCATTTGGAGTGTCTATCAATTTTTTATTAATATAAATTTTTAAATAATTTAAGTTGCTAATCATTGTGATTTATAGTATCTTTTATGTAATTTAATGATTTATGTTGCTCGCTTTGTCCCAATTTTAGAATTTAGTGAGTCAATCAAATTTTTTTACTAATATATTTTTTAAAATATTTTAAGTTGTTAATCTTTGTGATTTTAGTATCTTTTAATGTAATTTCAAATAATTTATGTTACTTGCTTTATCGCAACTTATGTGACATTATTAGAATTTCAAAACTCAATCATATTTTTTACTATATGTTTTTAAATATTATAAGATGTTAATAGTTATGACTTATAATTATTTTTTTTGCATAATTTTTTAATATATAATATTTTACAAAATTAAAATAAATAAATTAAAATAAATAAAGTACTAAATTTTCAAAACATGTTAAATTCGAAAACATCATTCAGATCAACAAATTAATAAATTAAAACAATAAAACATGCAAATTATAAAATGTCAAAACTATCCCGAATTTATGTGACACAAATATAGATTAGATAATCAATCAAATTATATGTTTTAAAATATTTTAAATTGCTAGCTATTGTAATTTATAATATTTTTTTAATGTAATTTTCAAATAAAATATGTTACTCTCCTTATCCAAATTTTTGTGGCATTGATAGTCAATTATATTCTTAAAATAATTTAAATTTTTTATTATTATGATATATATACTTTTTCTTATATTCCAATTTAAGTAGCACTGAAATAAATTTGAGAGTTGACCAAATTTTATGATTGAAGCAACAAAACGGATATATCCTAAATGACTAACAATATCTAATTGGAAGTGATATAGCAAAATGACTATAAGAAAATATTTGTAGAAAAAATTTAAATGAGTCTCATATAAGATGTCATGCTAATTTAAAACATCAAGAATTAATTAGTCATTTTATGTCAATTTTATTTTTATTAAATATTTCTAAATTTTTAATACCTAAATGACTTATAATAATTAATTAAGGGTGACATAGTAAAATTGCGGTTGAAGCAGCTGAAGTAGACATGTCATAAATGTCTATTTTACCTCTTTTTATTAAATATTATTAATTTTCTTATATGTAAATGTCTTACAATAATTAATTAGGGATAATATAGTAAAATCATGATGCAAACATACTTGTGAATTTATCTAAATGAGTCTCATATAATATGTCCTATTAATTTAAAATATCAAGAATTAATTTATCATTTATACCTATTTTATTATTTATTAAATATTATTAATTTTTTAATACCTAAATAATTTATAATAATTAATTTGAGGTGATATAATAAAACTATGATTGAAGCAGCTGAAACAGACATGTCATAAATTTTTATTTTACCTTTTTTTAATTAAGTATTATTAATTTTCTTATATATAAATGACTTAAAATAATTAATTAGGGATAATATAATAAAATCATGGAGCAGCTAAATTAGGTGAAGAAGCAAGCATGCTGACGAAGAGCTGCCTGCTTCTTCACTCTTATTAATAGTAGTATTTTTTAATTAAGTATTATTAATTTTCTTATATATAAATGACTTAAAATGATTAATTAAGGATAATATAATAAGATTATGGAGCAGCTGAAGCAAGTGAAAAACAGGCATGTTGACGAAGAGTTGCCTGCCTCTTCACTCTTATTAATAGTAGTAATTTAGTCAACATAATTCCCAATGATACAATTCTCCTAGGATAGTGTGCGTCTTTGTTAAGGATGCTTGTATTTGCTCTATTTAAGGTGCTATCAAACTTTAAAATCAAGTTTCATAGAGCGATAGCTAAATTGGCTATATAGTATATGAAGTGGATATGATGTAGATTCAACTTAGATAAGAGATTATAGTAGACACGAATTAATTAGATAAGAGATTATGGTGGACACAAATTAGGATAGAAGGTCAATTAGATAATTTATCTTACTATTTAGAGTTGTTAGGGTCTATTGGAAGTAACCTTTCTATACCTTTGATGTAGGGATAATGTTTGTGTACACTTTATTTTTCCGAACTCCATTTTCATTGAACATGTTGTTGTTGTGGTATTCATAAGAAAATTATCCTTTAAATTTTACATCAATTACTACACCTTAATTCTGAAAGTCCTTAACCATATTAATTGATGTATAGTTTATACGGTAAAATATGAAAAAAAATATGTATAATTTTATTAATTGACATAAGATACACGTGCAAAGCATGTACTCTAAACTAGTATATATATATATATATATATATATATAAAAAGGTGATAGATGCCATATTACTGATTCAAATTAGGCATTTCTTAAATCAATTTTAGATGAATAATTTTTCTTGGAATTTTTGTTTACCTATCAGAAGGATAGTTATGCTGATTTCGAAGTTTTTCATAGTTAGTGGTGAGATATGTCAAATGAAATCATAATTGCTTAAATTCTTTGATTTTGTGGTAAAAGTTCAATATATATTGTATGTCTTTTAAATTTGGATTTTAAATATTAAATATAGCTATTTTGTCCAAGTATTAGCTTGATGCCAGCATTTATACCTCACTAACATTTCTGTTATATTGATCTTGAAGCTATTTTAGATCATATCATTTTGTTCAGTTCTCTCATTTTATCTTGATTTAATTTATTGGCATTCTAGATGTAATAATACTTCCCTTGGTAATATTTTTCTTTCAAATTGGAATAAAGATAAAATAATACTATTTTTGACATTTTTCTTAATTTCAGTTTATTGTATTAATTGATATTTATTCGCTTTTCTAAGTCGCTCCTATACTTCTCATTAATATTGTGGTTTTTGAAATGACAAATATTGGCCATTAGACAGATGAAAACAGCACTTGCCAAGTGCTAATGATGAAATCGTGATCGATGTATTTGTGGATGAAAGCATTTTATAGATTTTCTTGATCATTGCATCACACTGACTGATGGAAAATTCTATTATTTTTATACTATTTTTACATTGTTAAATATATTTTTTTGCAAGATATTTAATCTACTTCGATTAATTCGTATATATACTTTTGAACCTCCTCAGTGAAAAACCTGGCACCACCACTTTATTACTATAATGTAGTTAGGTTTGTTGCACATATATTAACGATAAATTCTATCCTATTGTATAATGCATATTGAAGTGCTTTGATTAAGCTTTATCATGTATTTCATGTTCACAACCGCGAATTTATATTAAAAGAATGGGGCGAATTCATAATCTTTCCATAAAATTAGGTATTCTATATAAATATATATATATCTTAAAAATTAGTATAATATTACATATTGATATCCGTGCTACAAAAAGTTTAGATGGTGAACATGATTAAGGTTTAAGTTTCAATACAGATGAATATTTGAGTTTGAAGACTCAACAATAATTAAACATAGTTGATGGTTGATAGTGCATATGTATATACATGCACACACACATAAATACACATATATATGTATATATATATATATATATATATATATATATGTAAAATTTGTTATGTCAATTTTTTATTACTGACCGCGCATCGCGCGGGTATAAATACTAGTTCATATTAATATGGGCATAAGATGAATTAGATGTTGGGTTCATAGTATATGAATGGAGTGTGAATGGAAAAAATGGAGAGAAAAATGGTGGAGAAGAAGAGATACCAATTTGAAAAGAGTACTCCCAAAATTAGAAAGTTCACTAATTCTCCCACATTGGTGGGAGAAGAGAACTTTGTAGTGTTTATATTAATGAACACTAACTCCACATGGATAGTGAGGCAAGAACTAGGTGATGTCTCGCGCCGTTGTCGTTGCTCGCTTGGCTTCAAATTTGGTCAATCGATCGATGAGATCTATCTTTTCGGACAAATTCTATTTGACAGAAATAAATAAATTCAATCCGAAGCAATAACGTTCCATTTATTTATGCATGCATGCAGTGAACAGTTGTACTATTTCGACATGAAACAGTGTTGTGTTCGAACTGGTGTAAAGAAATTTTGTACTGTTTCTGAATTAATTCATTGTTTCGACTGAGCAGATGCAGATTTTCGAAATAGTATATACATGGTTCAAACAGATGCAACTCTTCAACGAAGTGATGCACTGTTTTGGTGCACTTGTTCTTGAAAAGGTGTACTGTTTCAGAAAATTACTGCACTGTTTTAAATAAACAGGCATGCATTTTCAGGAAAAGACACACCTCTAAAATTGAACCAATGCCACCTTTTCGGAGGGGCATGTTGTGGCTATAAATAACCTATTTTCTTCCAAAAGTTAGAGGATGAAAAATTTCAGATTACACATAAATCTTCTTGTCTTCTAAATACTCTTTGTGATCAATCAAACCGAGAGTGCGTTCGAAGAATTCAAGTATTTGAGGTACCGCTATACTTGAATTGTTGGCCATTTTATCCTGGGAGGGAAAATTCCGCAATCTCGGGTACAGTGAGGAGAATTATTTCCTTAAGGAAAATCCGTGAATTCGAACGACTTGGCCTTATTCCTTTCTACTTCATCTAATTTCTGAAAAATAAAATACATCTCTTGGAAATGTCATTTTGATCTTGTGTTGAGGGTGTTTGTGAACTTCATCGTATTCTTGTTTTAAGACTTGAATTACATTTGAAGTTGGTGTTGTACAAATACAGATTTTGCGTACCCGAATACATAGCGGGAAATAACAATCTTAAGGAAATAATTTTACAGAATCTGTATTGCTTGTTTTTGGAGATTAAAGCTTAGGCTTTCTACTCCGCTTGAATTTAACTAGTGATTAGAAGACATAAAATCTTCATCACAAGTTAAGGTTCACTCGGTTGACGATTCGAAGTAATAAAAACTTCATCGTTAACTAGAAACAAGAAGAAGAGTTTAAAGTTATTTAACTTTATTAATAGTATTCTGAAAAATACTAATTTTTCTGTCTTGTGGTGACAGGAAAAATGACAACTGAAAGTCAAATGATGGATGCGACAACGTCTATGGGGACAAATAATATTGCCACATCAAGTTGCACAAATGCTCCGCCAACGATGGCACCGACGGAGAAGGCCGAAAAATTTTCTAGCATCGGCTTCAAGCGGTTGCAACAAAAGATGTTCTTTTACCTCACCACTTATGTCTACAACAGTTCACTAGTGAAGACGCTCCCGAGGTACCCGAGGGAACCTCGAACAAGGATCACTTTGTTATTGTAGAAGCTTGGAAATATTCGAATTTCCTTTGCAGGAACTATATTCTGAGTGGTCTCCAAGATGACCTCAATAATGTCTATAGTGGAACCAAGACATCAAAAGAACTGTGGGGGGCACTTGAACGGAAATATAAAACGGAAGATGCGGGAATTAAGAAATTCCTTGTTGCACTGTTCCTGGACTTCAAAATGATTGACAGCAAATCTGTTGTCTCTCAAGTACAGGAGTTGCAAGTCATCATACATGATCTCCTAGCAGAAGGTATATTTTTGAAAAATACCTTAGTTGAACAAATTAAAAATGTTCATAATACTCACATAAACTGTTTTGTAGGTTTAATTGTGAATGATGCTCTCCAAGTAGCAACAATAGTTGAGAAGCTACCACCTTTGTGGAAAGACTTCAAAAACTACTTAAAGCAAAAGCGCAAGGAGATGACCGTTGAAGATCTTATCGTTCAACTTCGCATTGAAAAAGACAATAAAGCTGTCGAAAGAAGGTCAAAGGGAAATTCTACAATGAGTGGAGCACATATTGTAGAAGATGGCCAAAACAACTCGAAGAAAAGAACGAAAGTTGAACATGGAAGCAATCAACCCAAGAAAAAGTTCAAGGAAAAATGCTTCAATTGTGGCAAAATTGGCCACAAGTCCACAGATTGTCGAGCCCCAAAGAAAGGCAAGAAAAAGGACCAAGCGAACATGATTGAGTCCAACCAAGAATATGATGATTTGTGTGCTATGTTCACGGAATGCAACTTGGTAGGGAATCCAAGGGAATGGTGGATGGATTCTGGTGCCACACGCCATGTCTGCTCAAACAAAGAGTTGTTCTCGTCATTTTCTCCGGCTCAAGTAGAAGAAATGCTTTACATGGCCAACTCCGCTACTGCTAAGGTGGAGGAAACAGGAAAAGTTTGCCTAAAGATGACTTCCGGCAAGGTCTTGACACTGAACAATGTGCTATATGTTCCGGAGTTACGTAGGAACTTAATTTATGTTTCACTCCTAGATAAGAACAGATTCAAATGTGTAACCATTTCTGGAAAAATTGTAGTTAGCAAATGAGAAATGTATGTAGGAAAAGGCTATCTCACAGAGGGCCTTTATAAGATGAATGTAATGATTGTTGAAATGAATAAAAGTTCGAATTCGTCTTATTTGCTTGAGTCTTATGATTTATGGCATGAACGTTTAGGCCATGTTAATTACAAAATGTTACAAAAACTTATTAACTTAGAAGTTTTGCCAAACTTTGAGTGCAATAAATCAAAGTGTCAAACGTGTGTGGAATCGAAGTATGCAAAGTATCCTTATAAGTCCGTTGAAAGGAATTCCAATCCCTTAGACTTAATACATACTGACATTTGTGATATGAAGTCAACACCATATCGTGGTGGAAAAAAGTATTTCATAACTTTTATTGACAATTGCACTAGATACTGTTATGTCTACTTGCTAAATAGTAAGGATGAAGCAATAGATGCATTTAGACAATATAAAACTGAAGTTGAAAATCAGTTAGACAAAAAGATCAAAATGATAAGAAGTGATAGGGGCGAAGAATATGAATCTCCCTTTGCGCAAATATGTGTAGAGAATGGAATAATCCATCAAACTACGGCCACGTATTCACGTCAATCTAATGAAATTGCGGAAAGAAAAAACCGAACTTTGAAGGAAATGATGAATGCCTTACTTATAAGTTCTGGTTTACCGCAAAACTTATGGGGGGAGGCTATCCTTACGGCCAATCGTATACTCAATAGAGTTTTCCATAGTAAGACACAATCAATTCCTTATGAAAAATAGAAAGGAAGGAAACCTAACTTGAAATATTTCAAAGCGTGGAGGTGTCTAGCGAAGGTTCAAGTTCCTATACCTAAAAGGATTAGGATAGGACCTAAAATGGTGGACTGTGTGTTCATCGGATATGATAAAAGTAGTAAAGTATGTCGATTTTTGGTTCATAAATCCGAACATCCGGATATTAGTGAAAATACGGTAATTGAATCAGATAATGCTGAATTCTTTGAAAAAATTTACCCGTAGAAAATTAGACATGAACAATCTAGTGGAGGATCTAAATGACCTCGAGATGAACCAAGTGAGAATGCACATAATGAAGAAAATCCAAGACGTAGTACACATCAAAGAACGTCAACTTTATTTGAATCGGTTTTTGTAACATTTCTCTTAGAAAATGAGCCTCAATGTTTAAAGAAGCGATGTCGTCGTCAGACTCATCCTTTTGGAAAGAGACAGTCAATAGTGAGATAGATTCAATCTTAAGAAACCATACATGGGAATTGGTTGACCTTCCTCCCAGAAATAAACCTTTAGGTTCTAAATGGATCTTTAAAAGGAAAATGAAGGCGGATGGTACTATTGACAAACACAAGGCAAGACTTTTAGTAAAAGGATTCAAACAAAAAGAAGGCCTTGATTACTTTGATACAGACTCTCCAGTAACAAGGATAACTTCGATTCGAATGTTAATTGCCTTGGCGGCGGTATATGATCTTCAAATCCATCAAGTGGATGTGAAAACCGCATTCCTAAATGGAGATTTGGAGAAAGAAATATACATGGAACAACCTGAGGGATTTGTGGTTCCAGGATAGGAAAACAAGGTGTGTACACTTATCAATTCATTATATGGACTAAAGCAAGCACCAAAACAATGGCATGCGAAGTTTGACCAAACCATGTTTGCAAACAGATTTAAAATAAATGAATGTGATAAATGTGTTTATATTAAAGACACTCCAAATCACCAAGTCATTGTATGTTTATATGTGGATGATATGTTGATCATCAGTAGATACATTTTTGATATAAATGCAACAAAATGAATATTCGAGAGCAAGTTTGATAATGAAGGACCTTGGAGTTGCAGATGTGATCTTAGGAATAAGAATCCATCAAACTCCACAAGGGTTGGCATTGTCAAAGTCTCATTATATCAAAAAGTTACTTGACAAGTTCAAGTATATGAAATTCGGTATTGCTAAGACTCCATTGGATGCGAGCTTTGCACTTCGAAAGAATAAAGGTGAAAGTGACTCGCAATTGGAGTATGCAAGAGTATTGGGATGTTTAATGTATATAATAAACTGTACACGACCAAAAATAGCATGCGCTATCAGTAAATTAAGCCGGTACACTAGTAATCCCAACAAAACTTACTGGATGACAATGAAAAGAGTTTTGGGGTATCTTAAATACACTCAAAATTATGCTTTGCAGTATAATAAATATCATGCGGTACTTGAAGGATATAGTAATGCAAATTGGATCACCGAATCGAATGAAGTAAAATCCACAAGTGGATATGTATTTACTATCGATGGAGGAGTAGTTTCTTGGAAATCATCCAAACAGACTTGTATCGCTCGCTCTACAATGAAATCAGAATTTATCGCATTAGATAAAGCCAGTGAAGAAGCAAAATGGCTTCGAAATTTCTTGGAAGATATTCTGTATTGGCCCAAGTCAGTGGCACCAGTATGTATACACTATGATAGCCAAGCGGCAATAGGAAGGGCAGGGAGCATGATGTATAACGGTAAATCTCGTCATATAAGACGAAGATATAATACCATTAAAGAACTTCTCTCTAATGGGATTATCTCTGTAGACTATGTAAAGTCAAAGGATAATGTGTTGGATCCACTTACAAAAGGCCTATCTAGAGAAGAAGTAGAAAGGACATCCAAGGGAATGGGCTTAAGGCCTAGGACAAGTCAGCACGGCGGTAACTCTACCTAGCAGACTGGAGATACCAAGAGCTAGGTTCAAGGAGATCAAACAAAGTTGTTTCTGACAGGTTCAACATTGTCAATTACCCAACTCATTCTCATGATGTAGACAATGTATAGTAAACAAGGATAAGACTTAAGATAAAAAGTCTTTTAATGATTATCTAAATTTGAAAGATTTGACCAAATAGTTTAATCTATAGGATTGAATGTTTAGAAATCACCTATGTGAGAGTGAAGTGGAAGCCGCTTCAAAGAGAATGTTAGTAAAGGCCTATTCTCTAAGCTCTTATGAAAATCGGGACGTGTTCATGGCTGAAAGAAAAAAACCATAAGAACCATAAACGGTAAAAGGCTGGTTGTGTGACATGTGTTGTCTAGGTGAACATTAAAGCTCGACGGTTCAAAGATATCAAATATACCGATTGACCGAGTGCATCCGATGCATGTTCACTACGGAAAGTTCAAAGGGAAACCCACTTATCCAGATGCAATCAGTCTTTGCTTGATGATCACATACTTGTTCGTAGAAAGTTTTACGAAAAAATCGCCATTACCCATTCATGTGGGGGATTGTTGGGTTCATAGTATATGAATGAAGTGTGAATGGAAAAAATAGAGAGAAAAATGGTGGAGAAGAGGAGATACCAATTTGGAAAGAGTACTCCCAAAATTAGAAAGTTCACTAATTCTCCCACATTGGTGGGAGAAGAGAACTTTGTAGTGTTTATATTAATGAACACTAACTCCACATGGATAGTGAGGCAAGTACTAGGTTATGCCTCGCGCCGTCATCGTCGTCGCTCGCTCGGCTCAGCTTCGAATTTGGATTTGGTCAAGTGATCGATCGATGAGATCTATCTTTTTGGATAAATTTTATTTGACAGAAACAAATAAATTCAATCCAAAGCAATAACGTTCCATTTATTTATGCATGCATGCAGTGAACAGTTGCACTATTTCGATATGAAACAGTGTTGTGTTCGAACGGTGCAACGAAATACTGTACTGTTTCTGAATTAATACATTGTTTCGACTGAGCAGATGCAGATTTTTGAAATAGTATATACATTGGTTCAAACAGATGCAACTCTTCAACGAAGTGATGCACTGTTTCGAACTGGTGTACTTGTTCTTGAAAAGGTGTACTGTTTCAGAAAATTACTGCACTGTTTTAAATAAACAAATATGCATTTTCAAGAAAAGACACACCTATAAAATTGAACCAATGCCATCTTTTCGGAGGGGCATGTTGTGGCTATAAATAACCTGTTTTCTTCCATAGGTTAGAGGATGAAAAATTTCAGATTACACATAAATCTTCTTGTCTTCTAAATACTCTTTGTGATCAATCAAACCGAGAGTGAATTCGAAGAATTCAAGTATTTGAGGTACCGCTATACTTGAATTGTTGGCCATTTTATCCTGGGAGGAAAAATTCTGCAACCTTGGGTACAGTGAGGGGAATAATTTCCTTAAGAAAAATCCGTGAATTCGGACTACTTGGCCTTATTCCTTTCTACTTCATCTAATTTCTGAAAAATAAAATACACCTCTTGGAAAGATCATTTTGATCTTGTGTTGAGGGTGTTTGTGAACTTCATCGTGTTCTTGTTTTAAGACTTGAATTACGTTTGAAGTTGGTGTTGTACAAATACAGATTTTGCGTACCCGAATACATAGCGGGAAATAACATTAGATAGGTTTTATACTTTTCTCAAAGAAAGAGGAAAGATTGGCAGTTCAAGCTTTTAGATGGAAATCAAGGATAAATTAGCTCTTAGAAGAACAAATGTTAAAAGAAAGCATTTACGTAGTAATAGTAAGTAAGTAGTAGCGAGAACAGGAAAGATATAATTGCATTAGTCCTTTCAATTAAGCAAGCAACCAATGATTATCATTAAAGCGACCTACGATTGTTATTAAAGCAAGAAATATAGCCTATAGACTTGCAGGGTCAAATGGGACAGTTATGTTACAAGTGGGAACTTGACATTGAGCCTGACTAATTTGGATAACGCATTGTAGGGCTCAGTGGGAACTTGACATTGGGCCCGACTAATTCAGATAACGTATTGTAGGGATCATTCAGCAAGCGACCAACGTTTGTTATTAAAGCAAGAAATATAGCCTATAGACTTGCATGGTCAAATGGGACAGGTACAAGTGGGAACTTGACGTTGAGCCCGACTAATTCGGATAACGTATTGTAGGGCTCATTTTAGGGGTGGCGCTTCCAACAGGATTTTCTCCATATCCAGGCTCCGCATTGAAGCCCCAATTAATTCGGATCACACATTGTAGGGCCCATTCCGGGGATGGGAGTCTCGACTAATCAAGATCGCACATTGTAGGGCTCATTTTGGGGTGGCGCTTCCAACAGGATTTTCTCCATAGCCAGAATTGAACTCGAAACCTCTAATTAAGGGTGGAGTAGTCCACCACTACACCACAACCCATTGTAGTCAAATATAATTGTCGCAATAGTGAAGAAAATCGTCCAAGAAGCCCTATAAAATTGTAAGATTAAAACCCCTCAAATTGTTTTTCATCAAAATGTTAATTTGGCTAATAAAAGTAAACCGTCCTTGGAAATTGACTACAATGAGGTTATATATATATATATATATATATTATCTGCTTACCCTTTTCATCTCTCTCTCTTAACCTATGTTCTTAACAACTTACTTCTTTAACCACACCCCGAAAAATATTCACCTGACAACTGACACTCGGCCTTTCGTCTATTCTGCAGACAAGGCGGACTATCAAGGCCAGAATTCCTAGGAATTTACAGGTTAATCCATCATCGTTATTAAGAAGTTAAGAGGTTAACCATATACTAAGGGTAATAATAAACTCATTTTGATTTACATAATGTACAGAAAAACAAGTCTAAAAACATTTTTAGAAAAACATAAACATAAGCCTATTTTTAGTGGGGAAAAACTTTAAGCATAAATAAGAACTTACATGAAGTAACTTGGAGAGAGGTTTCCCTTTCGGGAACCCCCTAAAGGCTTTGGAAAACTAAAAACTTTATTATTCCACAAACTTTATATTACAAACTTCTGATTACTCAAAGAGGAAGAGTTGGTTGGAAAAGGATTTATACATAAGGGAAGAGGGATGAGTTGAGAGATTAAGAGGATTTTAGGATGGATTATTTTTTTCTACTCCACTCCTTCAATCTAACTTCAAGTCTTATATAGACGAGACTAAGAAAAAAGAACGAACTAGAAACAAGCTACGTGGCCTAAACAACATGGCCGACAATCACAGATAAGATTCTTTAATAATGCAAGTCGGGTGCTCATTGGGCCCCATCGTCACATGCATTATTATTCCTCTTTTACAGACGCGTGGTTCAACAGTTTTTCTTTCTTTTAAAAAGTAATGATAAAGGAAACACTCTGACACAGACTTGACTCACTTACAGGACTCGAAGTGGGCATACCCACATGATAATGTCTTCTCTTCTACTTGTCTTCTTTCTATTTTTGTCTGATTACGTATCCAAGTTACGCAGGGATATGGTATCGAAACTCATTCCAGAGTCATCATCTTCATAGGGATCCTGAGCATCTTGGAGAAGACTATATTCAAAGTCATCGTCTTTTTCGTCTGATGATCTTGGATTATTAGTGTATATTGTTCATGTTTGGATTATCTGTGCTTGTTCATGGCTTGTCTTTACTATCTATATGCTAATCTTGTTCTTGGCTATTAATTTTTTTTTTTAATGTTTGTTTTACAATAGTCTTGATTTGTTTATTTTTCTTTTTTGCAATTAATGTCTTTTTTAAGGTACTAATTCTAGCTGGTTTTGATGAAGATCCTACTTCATCTTCACTTTTTGACAAAGTGACAACCATTAACAGATTTGATTTGTCTTTATCGATTACCGTTTGAATCGGACTAGCTGTACCAATATCCGGTACAGTGGATTTCTGAGCATTCAGAGGGGAATGCACACCCTTCTCATCCATTTTTTGTGAAGATGAAGAACTCTGCGTCTGGGTACTTGCATTTGTCTTTATTGTCTAATATTTACTAAGCTTGTCTTGTAAAATCTGTATCTGCTCCGTGAGTCTGGTGTTTTCTGTAATAAGAGCCTCTTTCTGAAGATTTAGTCTTTTGAAGGCTTCAGTCATTGAGGAGCAATGGTCATAAAAAATTATCTTACCGGTGTCTCTTTGGATATTATACTGGGCTATTTGGTTTGAATTCTGTCTAAGAGCTGGTGATAAATAAAAATTAGGCCCAAGGTATCCTCTTGCATAGTCTGAAGCTTCGAAAAAATCATTAAAACCTTTGTAAAGAGGATTTTTTACACCATTTATAGAGTCTATTACTTATAACCAGGTTTGAAAAATTCCATTTGTCTTACCGTGTATAATTACATAATATTTGAATCTAGGCTTACTCTTATCTGATATATATTGACATAAAGCATTCATGGAGGCTAAAAAATGTTTGGGGTCTAGTTTATGGTGTGCTATCCAGCTATTATCTACCAAACATCATTGGAGTTTGTCTAAAATATGTTCTGGTCTAAGTTTGAATGAATAATTACTAGGTGGGTAAGCGATTAAATTAAAAGGTCCAAAATCTATTCTTTCTATTGGTTCTATGGAGTTTTGAGGTTCTATGTAATTCTGAGGTTTAAATCTAATATTACCTAGCATTGTCTGATAATAACTGTCTTGAGATGATGAAGATGCTACTCATTTGCCTTTTTCTGCTGTCTGTTGACCAGTTGGTGGCATGCTGAAACAAACATTGTTCTTAGTTAAACTGGTTTAGTTTTTAATTGTAATCTACTTAACTGATCTACTAATTCATTTTCTTTACCCTTAACATATTCGAAGACTAGATTTTTATAAACTGATATAGTGTTCATAAAGTTTAACCATCTTCTTCTACTACTGGCTTTATCATTTATTTTCTGACTAAACTTAACTATTGCTTCACAATCTGTCCTTACTAAAACTTCTTCTTTATTTAAAATATATAATTTAAAACTATTTAGACCATATATTATAGCTAGTACCTCCAAGTCTATACTAGACTTATTTCCTTTTTCTTTATATTGTCCACTTTGGTATGCACAAATTCTTTCTTCATTTTTATTACTATATTTATTAGGTTTAGCCTTTAGTACAGCTCCCCATCCTAATTGACTACTGTCAGTTTGGACTATTAGGTAATCAGATTCTAGTGGGATTTTTAAGTCTGGGATATTTTTAACTTTTTCTTTAATTTGTTGTACTAATTTGATATCCTTTATGTTAAAATGTTTCTGCCATTTACTGCCTGTTTTGGCATATAAAGGTCCTACTATTTTTCCTAAGTCTTGAATGAAATTTCTCGCGTAATTTACTAATCCTAAAATTTTTTGTAGCTCTTTAGTATTATTTAATTTATCTGACATTTCTAATACAATTTTTAGCTATATGAGGTTGGAGTTTAATCTTCCCATCACCTAAGGTTATTCCTAGAAAGTTAATATGAGTTTTACATAATTCCATTTTCTTTTCACTAATTATTATTCTGTGTTTAATAAATAGTCTGAATACCATCTGTAGGTGTTTAATCCAAACGGCATAACAAACCATTCAAAATGTCCTTCTGGACAGGTGAATATATATATAACTATTTTCAGTTTAAAAGGTTATATGAGCTACTATTTGAGTAAGTTTTTCTTTATTTGGAAAGAGAAAAATAATCACCATCAATCAAAATGCGCAAATTTATATTTTGATGAATTTATTTTGACATTTAATATCAAATAATCCCGGTAATATTGAGTGTCACCTAAAATTGAGTTTTATGATTTTTGGAGGAAGAAGAAGAAGTACACACTCGATAAGGAAAAAGAAAAAGAAGTACACCTAAAATTGAATCTATTTCCTTTGAAATATTATGATTAATTGCTACCATCAGTGTTGTCATCATCGCTAACTCTACCACCACAATGGTCAATTTCTATTATTCATCAATTATACAACTAATACGGCTTCCAACTATTATCAAAACCCTATTCATTTATCACACATTCTTTAACTATCACCACTGACTATTAATATTGACCAACTTTACCATTACCAACATGAACAGTTGATGTTCATGGCATAGACAAAATCCTTTGCTTTTGGAGTTTTTTTTTTCTTCCCATGTTCAAGTTATTGTCTGCACTTGTGCTTTGGATAATTTGTGCCATAGACACAAATTCCTACCTCTGAAATGAAGCTCCGTATTGTTGGAATTTAATTTGAGAAGCTAAGTACATTTGACAGTGGTTCCACCAAATGTCTATTTGATCGATGTTGATCCTTTAGTTTGTAACTTCCTTATTACTTGGCAAGAAAGCGACTTGGAGATATGAGACTTCATCTTAAGCAAGCACGTAGCCCATCTCATGATCCTTACAGCTTGGAGAGCAAGAATCTTGGAACTACTGTATTAGATCCTTTCGAGAGAAAGCATGTGGCGCAATTCATTCTTATGAATTTGGGAGATCATATTCCAACTTGTACATCAAATCCTTGTGGTCAAGTAAGAAAGGAGTTTTGAGCTTCCGTGTTTCATCCTAAGTGGGCGAGTACGTGGTACATGGTACATCTCATCTTTGAGGATTGACGACAAAAAGCTTCGAGTCACAACATTTCCTTCTTTATTTATATTTTTTAAACTCATATGACTGAACTTAGGGTAAAAGAATACTCTAAGCTACCTACGTACCTCAAATAAGAGGCTCAAGTCGTAGTTCAGGATGATGAGTTAATGTTTTTTTCTTTTTTTTTGAATAGCCGTTGATAGTTTAGACTAATGCGGGCTCAGAGTGATTTGACTTGCAGTTTAAGCTCATGAGTCTAGGCGTATCCTGGAGAAGAATTCTTGTAATGTAACTTTCCTCCCAACCCTTTGTAATGAAGTATTGTTGCACTGCAGTTTGGTATTTATTGCCCCCATTGGTTGGAGTAAAGACTTTTGAAAGTTGGAGTTTAGAAGTCCTTTGACATTTTTTTCTTTTGCGAGCAATCAGTGTCCAATGTCGCCCTTCTTGCTATTGGAGAAGTTATCTGACAGGAACTTGCTTGTTGTTTTCTTTATGGGGAAAACCTCAATTGGGTCAAAGCTCCCAAATTGTAGCATGATGATTCTTTTACCTTTTGATGATGCCACAGAACGCATGGGCCCATGATTTGGACCTTTTTTGTGGTCTAGTTCAGCGCTAACATTATTTGCATCAACTATATCGTCATTATCAATGATGATCTTTCGCTCTTGTATTACTGTCATGATATTTTCCTTTAAGTTGAAGCATTTTGTGGTGTGATGACTAATAATGCGGTAAAATTTGCAGTACTTAGGATCACTGACTTTGTTTGATTCTTCAAGTCTCTTTGACTTTGGGATTTTAATGACTTCTTAAGATAGTAACTCGTCAAGAATCTCTGGAACATCAGAGTCGGAAAAAGGATTACCCTTGCTTGTAACTCCTTCAAGATTGATTGCTTTTTCACCTCTCACATTTGTTGGTTTGGAGCTTCCTCTTTTAACTTTCATCTTGTGGAGGCCTTCGAAAAACTCACAGTTGTCGTCATAGATTTTTCAATTGATATTTAGACGAGTCTTTGAATTTTATGACTTCTTTCTTATGATAAAAACAGATAACATCATTCTATGACTTGCAATGCTTAGCTCCATGTCATTAACACGCGTAGCTAATTCTTCAAAAGTTTGAGGCTTAATTCCTTGGAGGGGATATACACAAAGCCCCAATGCATCCCTTGAATGCAAACTTCAATCGCAGAAATTTCAGAAAGTTGATCCTTGCAATCGAAGATCAATGTTCGCCAGCGATATATGTAGTCCATTACAAGCTCATGTTTACTTTGTCTTGTATTTGTCAACTCCATCATGCTGACCGTACGACGGTTGCTGTAGAAATAATTTAAGAACTAACTTTCTAGTTGCTCCCAATAATCAATTGATTTAGACTCCAAATCCAAGTACCAATCAAAGGCGTTGCCTTTCAAAGAGCAAACAAACTGTTTGACAAGAAGATCACCATGTGTGCCAGCACTGCTACAAGTTTCAGTAAAATAAGCGATGAGTTGCCTTGGATTTTTCTTTCCATTAAATTGTTGAAACTTTGGCAGTTGATATTCAATGGGCATTGGTAAGCCCTCGCTTCGTGTAGAATATGACTTTGAGTATCCTACGAAACTTTGTGATGGACCGCCATATTATGCCTTGATGGTGTTTGCAATCATATCTTGCAGTTGTTTAACTATTAGAATGGCCACTAAAGAAGATCGATCAATGCACTGATTGATACTTGACTTGATGAGAGATTCACTATCACCTTTTTCTTATGGTCTTAGATTACAATTTGACTCTCTAGGATTGTAAAGATCTAACTTGCTCATAAATCAGGTAATTTGATGATCTTTCTCATCAACAGACTTCTTCAAGGCTTCAATGGTTTACTCTATCATTGCAAACTTCTCATCCATGTCAACTGTACCAACCATGGTGTTGACTTTCATTGAAGTTGGAGAATTCGTTAAGTCCTAAGATTCTCCGAAGTTGCAAACAGTTTCAGACAGTTCATCTGAAAACATATATAGATCCAAAGTTGCCCCCAGAGGTTGCATTTACGGTCGAAATTTGAGATTTTCTTCTCTTCTTCATATCCAAAAAGGTGAAGTATTGAGATCCATCCAAAGCACAAGCATTGAGACTATGTCGATTGCTTGGGCCAACAAATTTGATCTCAGTAGATGTGGTAGTAATAGACTTCTTGCAATCATTGATTTTTCTAAAGTCCATTGCAATAGTTGAGTTTGTGATTTTTTAATTTTTAAAAGGAATAGATGAAGAGCAGAACTAGTCTCACTGGGCGTGCCAAAATTTATTGCGAATAAATTTTCATAGTGCTGAAAATTAGCTGCAAGCAAAAATAAAATAAACAAAAAAGAGTAATTTTAATTAAATGAGTCTTGTGAGTATAATTTTGTTGTTCTCTTAATTCTTCTTTCCTAAACTTAGAAATAATCCGAGGGCCTTCAGTAGCGTGTTTTTCAAATTGTTGGAAGATTTCGACTCCTAGAGATGTATTTCAATAGCCGAAAATATCGAAAAATATTTTGTCACTTTGAAATAATTTCGGGGAAGAACTTTGTTGATTGCTCCTTGCAAGAACTTACAGTCGACGACAATGTTGCCAATGCTTGTCAAAGTCTTCTTTTTGACTCCTCTTTAGAATGTTATGTTACCCCTATTTATAGTTGTAGGGAGTAGGCCTAGTTGTTTGTGATTGACCAAAATATATCACTTTGACACTGGTAACTTTTGACTAGTACTTGAATTTAAATGAGATTTCCATCTCATTTGTACATGTGGCATCGTCTCATTTGCTCTTGAATTTGACTGGGATGCCACGTGTCACTGACACGTGGCATGAGTTTGGGCTTCAAGGTGAGAAGAACCTTAATGATAAATAAAATGTGCTTATTATTTTTTAAGCCCAAAATAATTTTAGACTCAATAAAATATGAATCAAATTCAAATTTTATATAAATTTGATCCAATAAATTTTACGTGTCTATAGATTTTTAGTACAAGTTTATTTATTTTCAAGTTTTAAATTTATTAGATAAATTTATTTTAATTCATGCAAAGTTTTTACTTTTTTCTCTTGGATCAGATCGTCAATGTATATTCATATTCATATACGTTTCATCAATTTATAATTTTATATTAAACTTAGGAATAAATTAATCAAGCTAACACTATATCTTCTAATATAGCGATATTTTTATGTCTTTAATTAATACTAGTTTAGTATATATATATGATTTGTGTATCTCATTTGAAAACTATTATTAGTGAATAAATATGAAGGACGTGTCAGAAGTCCTAAATAAGTCAAATCTTACAACAAAAAAAGTAAATAGTTACATCTTATTAGGTCGTCCTATTAATAAAGTGATCAAAAGCAAGTTGCTTGCTTGGCTGCAAAGTTTTAAAAGAGAAGAATACATCTAAAAGCTAATTTATCTTTAAAGATTTATTTAAAAGTATCGTGTCTTTATCATTATTTTCTCTGATCTTCAATATTCCTTATATGATCAATATTAATATACTTAGCAAGCAAACAATAGATGTTATCGGATTTATTATTTTACAGTTAAAAACAAATGATTTTCCAAAAGAGAAAAAATGTATATATTGATACACAAAAATATATTCTAAACAATTAGATTGATGAAAGACGTATGACTTATAACAAATTAACTATAACAAAATGGACTATGATAAAGTTGAAGATTACAACTTAAAATTGTTATGAAATAATAAAATTCTCCTCAATCGATTTGTTTAAGAATCTAGCAATTCATGATAAACGATGGCTGGCTAATAAGACCATCAATGAATCATTTTTTAGTAGGAGAATGAAAAAATTTAAAATATTCTTTCAAAATATATCATGACCAATATTATGTATGAAATACATCAATCAAAAATTATAATATGAGCTATATAAGTTATATCATACATTGATAAGCATTGTACCTGCAATACATAGGTAGACACTATTAAGATAAAGGAATTATAAAGATTAATATCTTATAATTGTATCTATATATTAAGCGAAAAATTTGTAAACATGTCTCAAACTACATATATTCTCTCACAATATTAACAATGTAAAAGGTCCAATGGTAATTACAAGTATTATATCTATATGCGTCAGTTACAAACTTACATCAATTATATTGTGATATATATATATATATTGTGATTTATAACTTATAATACAACTACATCAATTATATTGTAACGTAAAAGTCAACCTTTGTTTGTTTTTTGGACTCTTTTTTTATTTTTTGACTTAAAAATCACAGGAAAATATCTTTCTTTCAAATTTATTTTGTATTAGGAGTTAGGACTCTTTTTTTTTTCTTAAAGAAAAAAAAAAAAAAGGAATATCTTTTTAATCTATCAATAATCTACATCTATAATTTATAGTACTAAGGCAAAATTATCTTTTTACACTATTCTTAAAATAAATATTCTACAAATTAAATTACTTTTACCTTTTCTACCTAAACATGGAAGTCTTATAATTCTAGCAAAGTTTAATTTGGATTAATGGTTCTTCTTTTTGAATTGTTTTCTTATTTTATATATCTTGAACAAGCCACTTTTAAAGAACTATTTTATTAATCACAGAGAGGAGGCATAATCGGCCTTTTGGTTTTACTATATTAAGAAGTGGATGTCTCAACAAAGAATACGTTACGTTATGCGTTATTGATATCTTGCTTATCCTTTTCCTCTTACACTAAATTAACTGAGGAGGAATATTATTGACTGTTACAAAATCAAATCTATCTAAATAGGTACTCAATATTTGGTAAAAGGCAATTACGTAAAGTAATAGTCATATTCTTTCGTAAATTATTTTATTTATTTATTATTGATCCTTCAATATAATGTTTTTTCGTCTCTTTCTTATGTTTTTATAACTGTCTAAAATTTTTTAATGATTTAATTTTGTGTTTAGATAACCCTGCAATTTCAAGTATCCAAATTTAACTGCACAATTTTGAATATACGGATCTTGAATCTTCATAAAATTCAGAAATAGACACTATTTTCATACGCAAAGAGAAAAGAAAATTAATTATACGAAAAGAAAAAAAAATCAAGCTTTTATTTATTATTTTTCTCAAATAATTATCATCTAATTATTTTTAAAATTAATTAAAGTTACAATGATTAAATTTTAACTGCAAGACATAAGAACTCTTAAGTAAATAAATGTGTCAAAGAATATTAGTTAAAAAACATATAACATTTATTTTAACATCAGTTGTTATTTCTTAAAGATTTTATTTAAAATATAGTTTATTGATTGACGCGAGACATACATGCAATACAATCGTACACTAAACTAGTCTAATTAAATATATTCGGATATATACGGCAGTTTGATTTCTCAACAAAAAATAATTATTGTAACTATAATTATATAAAAGAAAAAACCAAAACTCCTAAACGAAGAAAAAGTCAAAGAATCCTAAACCTAAATAAACATAGCAGTTTCGGTTTGTTAAAAAATAATTATAGTCATTTTATTGATAAAAAACAGTAAAAAACGTTTTTGTGCAGAGTTCAAATAAATATTATTGTAAGCAACATATCCAGTGTTTCACTTTGAAAAGGTTAACTCCTTTCTTTGTTGATTAGACTAATTCTGGTGAGTTACGTTGCTTATTTCCTTACTGCAATCTCTAATTATTCATTTTGATCAAAATTACGTATGCATACCTTATCTCTACCTTTGATTTAAGAAATTAAATCAATCACTTGTTATGATTATATATGATTCCAGTTGAAATCGATAGCCTACAAAGAGGAAACATTTGTTTGATCATAAACTTTTAAGTTATTGAGTTAATTGGAAAATGTTGGTGACATATTCTACTTATTGCTTTAAGAAAATCATATGCATGCACGTACATTTTTTTATCAGATCTTATCATTGTTGCTTGACACACTTCAAAATTGTTGTTTTTATAATAAAACTTTTAAACCAACTGTGCTATACCAAGTGTTATTGCTTTAAGATAATCAGATGCATGCACATACATTTATGTTGTTCGTGACTCTTTAAATTTGTTTTCTTGATTAGTAGGAGACTTAGAAAGAAAGAAAGAATGCACATCTCAAAGACGACATTCAATGGGAAGAAAAAGCAACATCATGTCAACATTTGTATACCCAAAGAAGTTATTGTTGAGATATTACAAAGAGTACCTTGCCAAGATTTGTATCAAACTTTAAAGAAAGTATGCATGCTGTGGTGTTCAATCATCTATAGTGGGAGGTTTGCTTAGTCACACGTCGAACGCGGAATATTAAAATCCTCATCATCATTCTCGCAACTGGAAGCACTTCTTATTAACATGACTGATGATAAGCGTTTTCTGCATTGGAATGGCATAGTCTTCCATCCTATGCACTCGAAGAACATGAAAGATATTGGGAGACTAAATACATATATACAGTAAATGATGTATTGATCAGCACTGTACATACCAATAGGGTAATGATGAGGGTGAATTCTGTGAATGGTTTCGTCTCTGGAGAGATGACGCTTGTCTCCATGTCTGCAATCCTATCACTACAGAGTATTTCACGACTCCACCATATTCTTATGATACTTATATCCCATCATTTCAGTTTGCTGCAGTTGGCTTTGGATTTTGCGAGCTTTCATATGAATACAAGGTGGTTGTTCTTTATAGAGATTCAGAATGTTTTAAATCTGGTGTAATTAAACCATTTGTTTTAACCGTTGGAACTGACCGTTCATGGAGGTCTCTGAAAGCAATTCCTGATGCACAAATTATTTCGGAAATGAAGACTGGTGCACATGTGAAAGGGGTATTATATTGGTGCAAGAAGAGTTATACTGATGAATTAGATTGGCAACGTCTCATATGTTTTGATCTGACTAAAGAAGAATTTGATATGATTATGATTCCAGATGAAATTGATGGCGTACAAGGAGGCGGCCAGTATGCAACTAGTATTGTAGAAAAGGAAGGAAATCTTTGTTTGATAAACCTAAGTCATGGTCGTTTTTGCTCCCTCTTGATCCAGGTATATGTTGTACTACTGCTGATTTGAGTAGCATAAATTCATGGAAGAAAGAGTTCACTGTAACCGTTCCTAATATGGCTTACAATATAAAACTCGAGAGTTTGTTCTTCTTAATTGTTAATGATGACATGTTGGTGATTCAACTTAGTGAGGCTCGAATTTATGGATTTATTAAAGTAGCAACTGGAGTGCTATTGGATATAGTAGACCTGAATTGGTCTAATATTTCTCATATTATTATCCCTTTATGTCCCAAGTTTGGTTATTCTTTTCCATCGCCCACAACAACTACAACATAACATATCAAGTGAAATCTCACTAAGTGAGGTCAAGGGTGGAAAGGATAAAGTATGCAACTTTACAGTTATCTAGGAGAGATAGAAAGGTTATATTTTTGACCACTACTTTTGAATTAGACTAGACTGCAATTCATGTTTTTTTCTTTGTAATAGATTTCGGTTTATTATAATAAATTCCAATTTTATTTTTTTTTTGGTTCTTTGATATCATGGCTATGTGACACATTTGAAAATTATGTATTACACAAGTTTCCAACCACTATGGAGTATAATGCTCTGAATGATCATATGTACATACATCTATGTTATTCGGACTCTTTAAATTTGTCGTGTGCGTGATTGATCCTTCTTAAGTTGTGCATTCAAGATCGTCAGTTTTAGGACAATGCGCAATTTGCCGGGAAAATGGAATTTTGTTTCTCCACGCGTGATCAGATTTCCGACCTCTATCAACTAATTTATTTTGGGCGGGAAGATCCCTAATTCTTCATTGATCCGTAAGACGTGGATTCCATACTAAGAGTACGCCTTGAACAATTTGAATTCAATCACCCAGCTCTACGTCAGGTCTTGGAAAGTTTGTGTTTCAAAAAATTAAAGAGGCGTTCCCATTCTATTCCAAAGTAAAAAGGACCCAGGCAGAGCATTTTCAGGGCTCCGAGACAAGCTTTTGGCATGTGTATTTTAGATATTCAATTTTAAAATTTGCTGGTCTAATTAATTCAAATTCACGTCGAACAAATCTACGAGCTAAGTTGAGCAGACTCTTCACTTTTGATGCTGCACCCGTGTCGGATTCTCTAAAAATACACTACTTTTGGAGAATCTAACACGCACCTATTGATTTTTTTGAAGAGTCCGAGCAACATAGTTGATAAAAGAAAACTAGGAATAACTCGCCTACTTACTAACATTCTACCCTTATTTTCAACGTCAAATCTTACTATTTAGGGTAGCTAACAGACTCTTATACTCTTATAGGAAATGTCGTTTCTTGATAGATCTACTCGATATGAATTTGTATTAGTCAGGCCGATGAATTTCGAATACCAAATATCTCAAGCAAAAACACATATGTAGCAACTTCCCATGAACAAAGTGTCCAACACAATACAACAAAAAGGCTAGAAAAAAATAGTGTTTTTTTGTATGGCAACTTTAAATGCAAAACTCAAACTCGAATGTTTTAGTTATAAATAAAAGAATGCTTACTGCTCCGTCCACTGCGACCTTTTTTAAACAGCATTGCATGGCTAGAGTTTGACGGGGAACCTTGGCGTAACTGGTAATGTTGCTATCATGTGACTAGCTAGAGGGTCACGAGTTCAAGCCTTGAAAATAGCCTTTGATAGAAATGTAAGGTAAAACTGCTTATAATAGATCCTTGTGGACGGACCTTTTTTTGTGCATGGCTATCATTTAATGTGTAGAGGGACCAAGCCAGAACCAATGCCATCTTAATTTGATAGACATATACATATAGGATAAAGTGATAAGAGTAAAAGTAGGACAAATAGAATTAATTTTTGATACTAAAAGAACAAATATGATCCTTTTTCGTATATTACTATATATTAATTGAATCAATTGAAAAAAAATAAAAAAAAATCCATGTACATAAGACTTGATCTAGGGAAATGAACTTGTGAAACATATTCAATAAGTGGCAAAAAGTTATCCTATTTACCAAAAAAAAGTGAGTGTTAGAATTTGGATGGTAGTGTTTAACTTATATACATCGACAATGAAACATTACATTAATACTTTCTCATAATATTAGTATAGTAGCAACTAGCAAGGGGGTGACATTGGTTTGGTATTGTTGAAAAAAACATGTAGTACCAAAGTTGAATTTAATGAAGTCTACTATCATGAAATCACCAAATTTAATTCTTCCATGCATGCATGGGGACATGGTTCCGCGCACCCCCCACCCACGCACCCACAAACACAACACACACGGAGACCACAAAAGATCTATATTCATTATAAGTAATAGGGTTATATATAGTGTTGACGGATCCAGAATTTAGATATCGTGGATGCATGGAAGATTCAGACACACATATTGATGTCCAACGCTTTAAGGCGTTCCGTCTAGAAACTAAAACATCCAATTATCTTCTCGGCTTACTGGTTGTTTTTCTAAATTTTACACCATATTTTATATATTTTTCAAACCTATTTTTCATTTCCAAATATAAATAACTCAACATGGATGAAATGAAATGAAATGAAATAATCAAAAACCATTATTTATACTGAATATATATAATTTACATATATATATATATATATATATATATATATATATATATATATATATATACATACATATATTTGATTTTCGATTTAATCAATTGTTTTTTTGAAAAAATAAAAATCGAACCGATTAACCGAATTTTTAAAAGTTGAAACCGAAATCAATCCGAAAAATCGAAAAACCAAAATCAAAATTAAATTTGATTTAGTTTTTTTTTTTTTTTTGTTTGAACCAAAATATGTCCAGGAGAAGTGTCATTTGAATATTTACCCTTCATTAGATCTGCAATAGAAAGAAATTATCTTTTCACTTTTTCTCTAAATTATTATCTAATCTATATATTATTAAAAGGAGAGGACAAAGCCTCTCCATTTAGCCAAGTGGCAGAATTAAATATTGACACATGTAATCTATAGTTAATTAGTTAGGAAATAGCTATTGTTGTTTGCAATGTTTCCGTTAGTTTACAATTTTGAAGTTGTTCTTTAAATTTAAAATTCAAATTTTCAGTTACTTCATATTTTTATATTTTTAGTTCGAAAGTTTGTATGTTAGTTGGTTATAATTGTTACCCCTTTACTCATTAATATACTACACTTTAAAAATGCAAACCTCCTAGACTATTTTTTTATTTAACAAAATTTATGTTGAATTTGGATTATGAAACTGCACTATTTTTTTTCATGATCATAACTACACTATTATCAATAAAAACTTACAAGTGCTAACATACACAGTTTATTACAAATCTCTGACTTGAAATTCACATTCACTAATTAAAAATTCAAATAAAATCAAATTACATCACATAAACTGCTTATACATTTAGTATATATCGGCATCACTTCAAACACATTCTCATTCTTATACAACCTCCTCATTAAACCATGTCATTATATATACAATATTATAAACAAATTCATATGTTAGTAATTCATCATTATATTATGTTTTAAAAATTTTATCCAAAAATTATACTTTTAACTAATTAGAACATATAAACAAGTTAATTAGTTGAATTAAAAAATTCATATTATAAGTACATATTGCCTTTCTAATATTAAATCTTAATACATACTGCCCTTCAAATATTAAATGTTAATTAAAAATTAAAATTTTAAATTCAAAAAATCAGTTTTATAACTTCTTAAATAAAACATGCTAAAAAAATGAATTTGGTGGTAGAAGTTCACCACTTTCAGTTAATGACTACAACTACTTCACAGATAATTGTAAAATCTTTTGTACAATTATAGAGTTAATTTAATTCAATAACTATTCTTTTATCACCATCATATTTATCCAGTACACATCTATCTACATTCTACGTAATACTCAATCAATCCTTCTTATCTGATTATGTAAACTTTCCTTACGAATGATTCATTCCCTCCTTCTATAAATACAATTCAAATTCGATATATATTCTCTTCAACTCTTAAATTTCCTACAATATTCTAATATATTCCACAGATTCCTTTACATACTCATGTAAACATTGTTTCCTTCTTAAACTTCTTCTATTCTGTTGGTCTTTACCACAATCTACGTATACCTACATACTCTTTATCATAAATGACTGATGAAAAGTCTTGGTTGTTCGCCTGTGGGAAGTGAATGATCAATTTAATCCTGATGCTTTGTACGCAATTGAAATGATTCTGCAGGATGAACATGTATGCAACATTTTCTACTTTATTTATATTTCTATTTCTATCTTAGTCTGATTCATTATTCTAAACTTTATTTTTTTAATACGGTGATCGGATACAAGCATCTATATGTAGTTCTGTTCTCAAACAACCCAAATCTGATATCAAAGAACGTGGTTTGTATGTTATGGAAAATTTTATTGTGTGCAAGAATGCTGCCAAGATAAGGGCCACAACTCATAAATTAAAGCTTAATTTTAAGCTACGAACCATTGTTACTGAAAAAACTGATCCATCTTTTCCGATGAAGTTCTTTTCTTTCCGATCTTATTTACATAAGGTTTCCGTGAATGAATCAGAGTTATTTGGTAAGCAAAATTACACATCAACATTCAATGAATATTAATTTACTTGATGATGTAATATGAACAAATTAAAATATTCTAGATGTTATTGGAGAAATAATTAGTTTCGGTCAGATCCAGACTCACAATGTTGGAGGAAGTTCCAGGAAGTTCATAACTATTGAACTTGAAGATGCTGAGTAAGAAAAAACACTTCTATGTTGATTATTTATAAATTTATATTTTAATTATAATATTGATAATCTTCATTATATTTTGCAAAAACAACTGGCTATCCTCGATATTTTGGGGAGAATTTGTTGAACAAATTATTCCTCAACTTCTACGTTTTGATAACCAACCTGTTGTTGTTTTTCTACAACTCATTCAGGCACATAAATTTCAAGGTAAAATTTATATTGAAATTGATTTTATAAAAAAATATCAGTGTCGCTTACATGTTTTATGCGACAAATTCCTATACCGTGCGCAATGCCTGGAATGCCTCAAAGTTGTGGATTAATCCAACTGATGATCAGTCTGAAGAGTTTAAATAGCGGTTAGTTTTCCTTTTATGTCTTATACATCTCTCTCTCTCTCTCTCTCTCTCTCTCTCTATATATATATATATATATATATATATATATATTCAAAAGACAAAGTAATATATTCCTGTAATGTCTTACATTTTCTTTCTTTTATGTATGCAGACTACTTTACGTTCGTGATAGAAACTTTGACAGAATAACTCATACTATTTCACAGCAAAGTAACTCTGTGCTGGATGATTTATCTAATGGCACTTTAAAGTCAAGACAATAGCTAAGTTGTTAGAGATTAGGGAAGTGAGTATACTATTTATAACACTGTTTTTAAGTTTTTTCTTTTTTATTTTGTTATATATTATTATCACAATATATTCTGTTTTATTAACCATTATTCTTTCATCCAATGTTTAACTTTTCACTTTTTTTATCATTCTCTTTTTCTTAACAAATTACCTTTATATTTTTTTTGCCCAAATTTAGTTAGAAATGCAACAACAAAAACTATTACATGTAAATAGTCCTACCAGGACTATTTTTTAAAAAATATATCTATTTCATTGTATAATTCTACACTGACATATTTTTTCAATCATTAAACAAGAAGGTTCTCACTGTTGCATTGTTGCTACTACTGAATTGTTAAACCTAGATAATGGGTGGTCTTATACTGGATGCATTAAGTGTCAGAAAAAAGCAAAAAAAATGAAAAACACTTATGTTTGCTCAAACAAAAAATGTAATCATGAAGATTCCACTGTGGTCTACAAGTTAATATACAAACTTTTTCACTAATGCTTTATACAAAATATTATATTTAAATAGAAACATACAACTATTTAGGTATAGAATTCAAGTTACGGTCATGGACGGTACTGGCTCAATATCACTTATACTTTGGGATACTGATGCCATGTCTCTAATTGGCAAGTCCACAAATGACTTGAAGGAGGAATTACTTCATGTATATATAATACATAGAATTCCTCATTTATGTGAGCTATTAAACTAATTATTAACACATATATTATTCCTAGAATGTTGGAAATGATGATGGCCCTTCTTATCCAATGGAACTGAATAATATTCTTCAGAGAAAATTCATTTTTAAGGTGATTGTCAAAAACGAAAACATTCAGAACCATGATAAGGTGTACAGTGTTGTCAAAATTCTAGATGATGAAGATTTGATCAAGAAATATTCTCCTAATGAATCTGATACTTCCAGTGTAAGTAACCTTTCTTCAAACACATCTAATCATTTCATATAATTTTATACTTATACTTTTCTGAACTGTGTTTATAGGACCATGATTTTACCAATTCTAAAGAATTACATGCTGAGAAGGATTACAAGGTGATTAAATTGTATAACTTTATATATATATATATATATATGGTCACTAAATGTTTTTTAAGGATTTTGATAATATATTGTTTTTCTAACTTTTATATTTTGAATTGTTTTCTTTTGAATTCTGTAGGAATCCCACCAAAGACAGTGACATGTTGACTTCTTTGAAGACGTATGCAAAGAGAAATAGATCTTCCAAAAAGGATAAATCTATCATAGTTGATGAAAATGTCCATGGTCAACTCTCAATCAACAAGATCCACAAAGGAGCTAAAAAGAAAAAGAAATCGTCATCAACAACCTCTAAATGACTTATCTTACGATGTGTCAGTAGTATAATACTTTATATTAATCTAGCAGTTTGTTAGGGTTAGTGACATTTATCATAAGTTATTTATATCATGTTAAGGTGATGCATTTCACTCCTTTTTATATTACATATAAATAAGTGTTTTTTACGTTCCATCTATGCTCTGTGATTTACAAACACAACTTTCAATCATTTATTACATAATATACATGCAACACTATCAATATGATAAGTTGACAAATAAATTGAAAAATAATTTAGATTAATCGTCAACCGCAATATACCTGAATGACTGATGACAAGTTATGCTTCCTTCAAGTAGTCAGCCATATTCGATGAAATCGCCTTCCGCACTTTACCTGAATGAGTGATGCTAAGTGATGCTTTGTTCAAGTAGTCAACTATACTTGATGAAAATGTAAGAATTCCAGAATTGCAGATCCCATTTCAACAGTCGACTGAAAAAATAACGATATAATAAGTTGACAAATAAATTGATAAATAAGTTAAGCTAATCGTCATTCGCAATATACCTGAATTTTTTATGACAAGTAATGCTTCCTTCAAGTAGCCAGCTATAATCGATGAAAATGTAAAGTACTCCGGAATTGCAGGCCCAATTTCAATTGTTTATTGGAATGTTCATAAAAAAAAAAAAAAAAAATACTAAATGTGCAGATGAGACATTAGCACCTATAATAATTAAGACAAATAAAAAAAATCATATCAGGGAAAATTATATCCTTTTATCTTACATACACTACGCGCATATAATCTCAGATTCTCAAGTAATTGAATCCCAATACACTAAGGTGTATTCTACAATCAAGGCCTGAATGTTGCTCCTCACTGCTAAAAATGATTAATTTAAAGGTTGATCTTTGTTGTTAACGAATGTAGAATCACATGAAAATATTTAAATATCTGCCCCAAAACATCAACCATTGCTATGTCTAAGTTGGTAAAGATGTAATGATTCACTTGGCCCTTCCAATTTGAATGCTCCACAGCACGAGTATCAAGAAATACCTGCAACACAAAACTATTAGCCAAAAGGAATGCCATGCAAGATACAAAAGATAAATCATCTACAATTTTCTAAGGTAACTAGACTTGACAGATCGACATAAATACATAACTGATGACAAATTTCGCAAAACAGATACCAAGTAAGATAATATCTGCAGGATACAAAAGACAAATCATGTAAAATTTTATGAGGGAACAAGACTTGACAAATTGATAGAAATAAAAAAATGATGGCAAATTCTGCAAGAAATTTACCAATATCATTTCTGGACATCAATACTTAGATGACACCTTCTAACTAAGTTCCTTTAACTATATATTTACATGTCATCATTATAGACAGTTGCTTGCCAATTTCTGGTAACATAGAGAATTTTATGTGAAGTTTAATTAAACTTTCAGTTTTAATTAAAAAAATAGTTACATTACATCAGAAAAACTGTATTTTTATATTAAACTTTAAAAATTGTCCTTTCAACATTTTCATTTCTAAGTAGGATAGTTGCAGCAATATACATCTATTGATCATCTCTGTCTTTAACAATTTACTATTTCCAAATTAGTACCAAAGATATACTGCCTCCTGGTTAACCCAAGTGTCATCCGTCAATTGGCATATTATTATAATATTAATTAAGTGACTGTTACTTCATTTCAAACTTTATCTGTAACTTTTCATTTCATATTCAGTTACGATGTAGTTTGATATGGACAAAGAAAAGAAACTTGTGAGAATGAATAGAATAAGCATACGGATTCAAAAACAATGTAAAACATCCTCCAATATATATATATATATATATATATATATATATATATATATATATATATATATATATATATATATATCATGATTCACTACAAAAATATTGACAGACATTTTTTTATGTATGCGTGGAAGTTAGCTCTGACAATATTGATGAAGATGTACCAGGTATATCTATTTTAGATAATAAATGATTTAAGACATAAAAATATTCAATTTCAATTGATTTTATTTTAGTTTAAATAAGTAAAGGTGAATTTGTTGAATTCTCTACTTATGATATTTTATTACAAGTGCAGAAAATAATGATATGGATGAAAATGTAGATGTTTATGAAGGTATGTCTATAATAACGCAAATTAAAACAATTTCATAAGCATACTTTCTATGTCTATATGTATTAAGTGTCATTAATATGATTCTTATATTCATTTTATAGAGGTTGGTGTAGAAAATGCATTGATTGATAATGAAGGTGAGAAAATCTGTAATGATCTTTTATATATAATAGATAGTCATGAAAATTTGACAGTTCAAAACAATCTTATATTTGACTATTTGATTTATAGATTACTGGGATATAGGAGATCCAATTTTTGAATGTGTACATTGTGGTGGTTACTTCTGGTATGAAGAAAGGATTAACAAGAAATTAAAATCTAAAAGACCAGAGTTCTCTTTGTGTTGTCTTCATGAAAAAATAAATTTACCAAAGACAAAAGAACCTCCTCCAATTTTAAGATAATTATTATTTGGATTAGGTGACTAAATCTTTTTACCATACTTGAATAATAATTATAATCAAGTATACATCTTCATTCACCAATTGTTATTTATTCAGGTCCAAAGAGTAACCAGTTCAAAGATAATATTAGAAGTTATAACTCCATGTTTTCATTTACATCAATGGGAGAAAAGTTGATGCTTCAATTAATCAAACAAGGGGATCAAAAACATTTACACTATCTGGACAAAACTATCATCAAATTGAAAGTTTATTACCTCCGGAAGGATCCACTTCAAAACTTGCACAATTATACATATATGATACTGAAAATGAAGTGCAAAATAGAATTCATGCATTGAGGTTAGTATTCAATCAATCTTTATTTATTATCCTATGAATAATCGAATTATTTAAATAACCACTTAATTTTATTTCCTAATCTTATGTAGTCGAGGTGAGAGTATGAACAGAAATCATGCTGAAATTGTTCAAGATTTGAAACAAATACTTGATGATCAAAATGTCTTGACTAAGTCATTTAGAATGGTAAGAGATACATTTCAAGAAGATTCTCACACTAATGTTAGATTCAGATTGATAGGAAAGCAAAACTACGATGGAAGAAGATATAATTTGCCAACTATTTCGGAAGTTACAGCTTTGGTGGTTGGAGATTTTGAAGTATCACAATGTGATAGAGATATTGTTGTTGAAACTCAAACTGGATTGCTTCAAAGAATAAATGAGTTAAATTTTTTCTATTTAGCTCTTCAATATCCATTACTTTTTCCTTATGGTGAAGATGGATATAGAGAGGATATTGTTTTAAATGGAAAAGATGAATCAAATCGAGGAAGAAAATTCATTAGCATGCGTGAATTTTTTTCTTACAAAATACAAGAAAGGAATGGTGAAATACCAATAATTGTGAACTCAAAAAGATTATTTCAACAATTCTTGGTAGATGCATTTACAATGATTGAATCATGCAGGCTGAAGTATATTAGAACTCATCAAAAACAATTGCGTGTTGCAATGTATAAAGGATTAGAAGATGCAGTTTTACATGGAGAAATTGATCCTTCTTCTCATGGTAAAAGGATAATTCTATCATCAACCTTCACCGGAGGTGCACGATATATGATTCAGAATTATCAAGATGTTATGGCAATTTGCAAATGGGCTGGATATCCAAATCTGTTTATCACATTTACTTGCAATCCAAAATGGCCTGAAATTATCAGATTCTTAAAGAGTAGAGGCTTACAACCAGAAGATCGGCCAGACATTTTGTCAAGGGTATTCAAAATCAAATTAGATCGCCTAATAAAGGATTTGAAAGAGAGACAAATATTTGGAGAAGTTAAATCAGGTATTAAATTCACTTTTTATAATATATTATTATTCTAATTATAAAATTAATTATTTTACTATTCAAATTTATGATGGTAAGCCTGTTTTGTATCCTAAATTTTAGATCGGTTCGCTATTACATTTTAAATATTATATCTAAAATATTACATATAATTTTTACATTTGATGCAGTAATTTATACTATTGAATTCCAGAAACGAGGGTTACCATATGCGCACATATTGTTGTTTCTTCTTAATAAATGTCCAACTGTGAGAGACATAGATAAAATAATTTCAGCAGAAATACCAGACGAAATGGATGATCCTCATTATTACAAGGCCGTGAAAAAATTTACGATACATGAACCGTGTCGTCTTGCTAGGAAATCATCTAATGCATGCAGAATGGTCGATGTTCAAAACACTTTCCAAAGATGTATGTTCAAAACACCATAATCGATGAAGATGGATATCCTATTTATAAAAGGAGAGAGGATGGTAGAACTATCAAAAGAGAAGGTATTCATTTGGATAACAGGTATGTGGTACCACATAATAGGTATTTGTTATTGAAGTATAGGGCACATATTAATGTTGAATGGTGCAATCAAGCAAAATCAATAAAGTACCTATTTAAGTACATAAACAAAGGAAATGATCGTGTGACCGCGGCTTTTACACAAAGTGTGCATGAGAAAGATTCAATGAATATTGATGAAATCAAAATGTATTATGATTGTCGATATATTTCTCCGTGTGAAGCTGCTTGGAGAATTTTTGGATTTTCAATTCACCATAGAGAACTTGCAGTGGAAAGGCTTTCTTTTCATCTACCTAATGAACAATCAGTTATTTTCTCTGATGGTGATCCCATTGATGTTGTTGTCAATAAACTAAGTGTACAAGAATCACAATTTTTAACTTGGTTTGAGGCGAACCAGTCAAATGAAGAAGCAAGACATTTAACTTATGCAAAATTTTCTCTTAAATTTGTGTGGAATAAAAAATTAAAAGAGTGGAAAGAAAGAAATAATTCTGCATTTTCTATTGGTAGAATAATTTTTGTACCGCCAGGTAGTGGAGAGTTATATTATCTCAGAATGTTGCTTAATATCATTAGAGGTCCTAAGTGTTATGAAGATATACGCACAGTAAACAATAAAGTTCATCTCACATTTAGAGATGCATGTTATGCATTGGGTTTATTAGCTGATGACAAAGAGTATGTAAATGCCATAAAGGAGGCAAGTAACTGGGGAATGTCGTCTTATCTAAGGCAGTTATTTGTTATGCTTTTGTTATCCAATTCAATGTATCGGCCAGAATTTGTTTGGGAGGCAACATGGCTTTTACTATCTGAAGATATCCTACATGAAGTACGACGAGTTATGGACAATCCAGATGCACAAATTTATCATAATATATAATTTATATAAACATTTGTTAAAATTTTGCTGTTCATATTTTGCAAAAGTATCATTAGTATTGATAGATGTCTCTAAATTAAATAAAACAATATCAACCTTTTCTCACAGGGGTTGAGCTAACAAATGATGAACTGAGAAATTGTTGTCTGCAAAAGTTGGAAAATTTATTAAAAGATTGTGGAAGAAGTTTGCAGAATTTCCTAACAATGCCAAAACCAACTAATAATGCAGAACAAGTTGATGTTACCAATAGACTAATCCCTGAGGAACTACGTTACAATAAAAGCTCTTTGTCTTAGGAACATGAAGATCTTCTAAATAGATTAGCAGAGGAGCAAAGGACAGTTTATGAAAGAATCATAACAGCAGTGACGTGCAACAATGGAGGTTTTTTCTTTTTATATGGTCACGGAGAAACTGGGAAGACTTTTATTTGGAGGACTTTATCATCGGCAGTAAGATCTAAAGGAGACATAGTCTAAACAATTGCGTCAAGCGGGATTGCATCACTTTTATTACCTGGAGGTAGAACAGCACATTCAAAATTTGCTATCCCACTCAATGCAACTGACGATTCTACATGTAATATAAAACAGGGAAGTCCTCTTGCAAGTTTAATTGTGAAGACAAAGTTAATTATTTGGGATGAGGCACCAATGATGCATAGATATTGTTTTGAAGCTCTTGACAAAACTTTAAGAGATATTCTTAGATTTGAAGATGTATCTAATTTAGATAGGCCTTTTGAAGGTAAAACAGTTATTCTTGGTGGTGACTTTAGACAAATTCTACCGGTCATTACAAAAGGTAACAGACAGGATATTGTAAATGCTGCCCTTAATTCTTCATATTTGTGGGATGACTGTCATTTACTAAAGCTAACAAAGAATATGAGGTTAGAAAGTAATCATGAATCAAATTTGAATGATCGAACAGAATTTGCAGATTGGATTTTAGCAGTTGGAGATGGTATGATTGGTAATTCAGTGGATGGAATTGGAAAAGTTCCTATACCTGATGATGTTCTTATTAGTGATTGTGCAGATCCGATTTCTGCCATTGTCAATAGTACATACCCAGATTTTTATTTACATTGCAGTGACGTAACATACCTACAGAAAAGAGCAATTCTTGCTCCCACTCTTGACATGGTAGAATCAATCAATGAGCATATGGTATCACTCAATCAAAGTGAAGAAACAACCTTCTTCAGTTCAGATACAATATGTCTGATAAATCGAACACTAAGATTTGATGGATTCAAAAACTCTTAGCTTGTATTACCTTAAGTGACTTATATGAACATGCTTAATGTATCATAAGTTATCTTATCACTAGGATACTCATTGTAAGTCATGTACTAAAATGCTACTCACAGGATAGGAGGTTTCATACGTAGGAAAAATGGTTCGTCTCCTAGCTTAGAAACACTCGGGGTATTACAAAGACTGAGAGCCAAATGACACAACATGTCTGATAAATGAGAAGGCCGAAAGGTTCTTGGCTCATATCACAGACCAATAACACAACACTTTTGGGGTTTTCTTATTTATTAATTTCAAGCAAATTCTCCTAAAATACAACAATAAAAAATGACGAATTTCATTTGCATGCATGTTCACAATCGAAAATGAAAAATAATATCACATGAAGAGGAGAGCTTACCAGAATTTAAAAGATCCCAAAATCAGATCTAAAGTCAAATTCACAAAAATTAATCATCCATTTCACTTGCATGTACAGATCTAAAAAAAAATAAATGAATCAATAATCACAAAAATTGATAGCTTACCTACCATACATTAACAAGACACCAAAATCATAAATCATATATCTAGATACTTGAAAAATGGAGCTTATTTTCTAACAGCAGGAAATTTATTAAAGAAACTAAGAACATAAATAATAGAGTTTCTTCGTCTTTTCAGATTCTATTTTTTCTTCAAATAGCGACATATTTTATTCTTACAAAATAGAATATGGAGTGTTTGTGATAACGTTGGAAATGAAAAGGTAACTTTCTGTTGTTCAGACAAGATAAGCTTGCAACAGTACTACTGTACTTATTTCTACATTATTCTATAAATTGTTTTTTTTTTTTTTTTATAGATATTTTAAAACTTTTGGGCTGGACCTCTATTTCATTTTTTACTTTGGGCTGGGTTTTACATTTAATTGGTTAGATCAATTTTTCTTAACAAAAATCAATATCTTTAAATAGATAACACATTGTATTTTTATTTTACAAACTAATATTTCCATGGCCCACATACAACTTTAAATAATATTTGAATCTAACATTATTACAACTTTTAATTAAAATTGTTGCGAAGGAGTATTCTAAGAAAGCTTTGTGTTTCTTGATGAAAACTTGAGTGGTCTTAAGGAAACTTTATGCCTTGAGGTTTATTTTCAGTATGTTGATGTGACTGTCATCTTACTAAAATTTTGACTTAAATGCACAAGAATATCGCAAGGCTTTTGCTAAGCCAACTTGAAGTTCTTTATCTTTATTTAATTGTTAAATGTTTCTGTTTTTATTTTATCAACGCATAATGTTTTTAATGATTAATTTATTTTAGATGCGCCGGTACATTACTAGTTATTATTATATAAGAAACTATCTTTTCACTTTCTCTCTAAATTATTATCTAATTATTATTATAATATTATCTCTAAAGATTGACGACTCCTAAAATATATAGTAACAAGAATATATATGGAGAACTAATGCTGCTAGATTTTCTTTTCTTGTGTACCCCAAAAAAGAATTTCTAAAATATATAATAAGTGGAGGGAAAAAAAGGAAAATTTAATAATGATTTTATTTCTTAAAAATTAAAATAAGGTATAAGGTATATAACAAAAGAACAACAATTTTTTTTCTCCAAACTTTGTTAGTTTTTGGACTCTTTATATTTTCTTATTTTTGACGTAAAAATCACATGAAGATATCTTCCTTTCAAATTTATTAGGTATTAGGACTCTTTTTTTTTAAAAAAAAAAAAGGTTAACCGGTAAAAATCACATGAAAATATCTTCCTTTCAAATTTATTAGGTATTAGGACTCTTTTTTTTTTTGAAAAAGATTAACTGGTTTGTTTATTGATTAGACTAAACTTGGACTACGAATTCCAGATTCTAGTGAGTCACGTTACTTATTTTCTTTACTACAATCTCTAATTATCCATTTTGACCAAAATTGGGTACGCATATTTTACCTTTACCTTTGATGTAAGTAATTAAATCAGTCACTCGATATGTAACTAAAGAAGAGATGTTGTTGCTATGATTATATATAACATATGATTCCAGTTGAAATTAATAGTCTATAAGGAGGAAATCTTTGTTTTATAGACGTAATAAATTTCGTTTTTTCTTTTTTCAGAATCTTTTGATATGTAACACGCTCCAAAATTGATGTTTGTAATAAAACTTTTCAGCCAAGTATTAATGCACATACATATTTGTTGTTCGGACTCTTTAACTTTGTTAGTTGGTACGAGACTCTCGTCCTTTTAAGTAGTGCATTTTTGGAGTATTCGAGACAATCATTTTGATGGAAAGTCTAAGCAACCTAGCTTACTATATATAGTATCCGGTAATTCCTTGATATGGAGAAGTTACAGCTTACGGAGGTCATGACCTTTGATAGGAAGGTGTTGATAGGAAGGTGTGGAGGACGCGGATTAGGGTAGAGGGTTAGGGGGTGGGAGTGCGTCAGTAACAGTAAGTGAGCGTTCTTTTGTGTCTGTAGTTTCTTGTTCGTGGTGTTGTGTGATGTCTATGATTTCGGTTAGATAGTTCTTAGTATTATCTTTTGTTCTTAGTATTATCTTGTGGCTCATGTAGTATTATTTTGCATACCGTACTAGTTTATATGCACTTATCTTTTATATTTGTTATACTATTATCGGTTCTAAGTCGGGGTATATCGAAAACAGCCTCTCTACTTTACCTAAGGTAGTGGTATGGTCTGCGTACACTCTACCTTTTACCTAAGGTAGTGGTATAGTCTGCATACACTCTACCTTCTCCAAACTTGAGTATGTGCAAACACACTGGGCATGTTGTTGTTGGTAATTCCTGTTAATTTAGAAAAAAATGCTCTGTATATATTTGCAAGTATGATAAATTTTGCTAGTTTCTCATGTGATCAGGTTCGAGGAACTATATTATGACTGATTTCGCTCATACTAAGTGACATTAGTTTTCTTGATTCGTAGGGGACATAGAAAGGAAGAATGCAGATCTCAGATTCAACGTCCAAAAGAAAGAAACAGCAACATGTCAACATTTGTATACCCAAAGAAGTTGTTTTTGAGATATTACAAAGAGTACCTTGCCAAGATTTGTATCAAACTTTAAAGAAAGTATGCATGCATTGGTGTTCAATCATCTATAGTGGGAGGTTTGCTTACTCACACGTTGAACGCGGAATATTAAAATCCTCATCATCATTCTCGCAACTGGAAGCAGTTGTTATTAACATGACTGATGATAAGCATTCTATCATAGTTTCTGCATTCGAATGGCATAGTCCTCCATCCTATAAACTCGAAGAACATGAAAGATATTGGGAGAGTACATACATATATACAGTAAATGATGTATTGATCAGCACCGTACATAACATCAGGGAAATGATGAGGGTGAATTCCGTGAATGGTTTCGTCTGTTTCTGTAGCGATGACGCTTGTCTCCATGTCTGCAATCCCATCACTACAGAGTATTTCACGACTCCACCATATTCTTATGATACTAATATGGCATACTTTCGGCTTGCTGCAGTTGGCTTTGGATTTTGCCATCTTTCGTATGAATACAAGGTGGTTGTTCTTTATAGAGATGCAGAATGTTTAAAATCTGGTGTGATTAAACCATTTGTTTTAACTGTTGGAACTGATCGTTCATGGAGGTCTCTGAAAGCAATTCCTGATACAAAAATTATTTCGAGAATGAAGACTGGTGCACATGTGAAAGGAGTATTATATTGGTACAAGAAGAGTTGTACTCGTGAAGATTGGCCACGACATAGTAAGAGAATTGAACGTCTCATATGTTTTGATCTAACTAAAGAAGAATTTGATATGATTATGGTTCCAGCTGAAATTGATGGCGTACAAGGAGGCGGCCAGTATGCAACTAGTATTGCAGAAAAGGGAGGAAATCTTTGTTTGATAAACGTAAGTGAAGGTTGTTTTTGGTCCCTCTTGATCCAGGTATATGTTGCACATAGTACTACTGATTTGAGTAGCATAAAATCATGGAAGAAAGAGTTCACTGTGACCGTTCCTAACATGGCTTACAATACAAAAATCAATCATTTGTTATTCTTAATTGTCACTGATGACATGTTGGTGATTCAACTTAGTGAGGCTCAAACATATGGATTTCTTAATGTAGCAACTGGAATACTATTGGACATAGTAGACCTGCATTGGTCTCATATTATTATCCCTTATGTCCCAAGTTTGGTTACTCTTTTCCATCGCCCACAACAACTACAACATACCAAGTGAAATCTCACAAGTGAGGTCTGGGAAGGGTGGGGAGAGTAAAGTATGCGCAGACTTTTCAGTTATCTCGTGGAAATAGAAAGGTTATTTTCGACCACTACTTTTGAACTAGACTAGATTGCAATTCATGTCTTTTTCTTTGCATCAGATTTCGGTCTATTATAATAAATTTCAATTTTTTTTTTATTCTTTTGATATCATTGTTATGCAACACATTTCAAAATTAATGTATTACACAAGTTTTCAACCACTATGGAGTATGACGTACCAGTAGTAATGCTACGTATGTAAATACATCTATGTTATTCGGACTCTTTAAATTTGTTGTGTGCTTTACTGATCCTTGTTAAGTTGTGCATTTTTCAAGGATTCGAGACAAGCTTTTCGAGGAACAGTCTAACCAACCTAGCCTTTATATATATATATATATATATATATATATATATGTTGTTCATGGGATTAGTAGCTACAAGATTTTGGTATGTGTATTTTTAGATATTCAATATTAAAATTTACTGGTCTAATTAATTCAAATTCACACCGAACAAATCTACGAGCTAAGTAACACGGACTATTCACTTTTGATGCCACACCCGTGTCGGATTCTCCAAAAATACACTACTTTTGGAGAATCCAACAGGCACCTATTGACTTTTTTGAAGAGTCCGAGCAACATAGTTGATAAGAGAGAACTAGGAATAACTCGACCACTTACAAACCTTCTACCCTTATTTTCGACGTCAAATCTTCCTATTTAGGGTAGCTAACAGACTCTTATACTCTTATAAGAAATGCGTTTTCTTGATAGATCTACTCGATATGAATTTGTATTAGTAAGGTCGATGAATTTCGAATACCAAATGTCACAAGTAAAAAACACATATGTAGCAACTTCCCATGAACAAAGTGTCCAACACAATACAAGTTGTGTCAACTCATCCTCATTCATCACAGTAAAACCAAAAAGGCTGGAAAAAATATTGTTTTTTGGTATTTATCTTCTAATTCTTGAATAAAAAAAAAAAAGCAAATAGTATTACTTTGTACTGAAAACTGAGTCTATAACTATAGATCCATTGTACAAGTTGTTCAACTATAAATTTTTATTTGATTTTTCATATTCAATTGAAACAGAATATCAAGAATGGCTTTCAGTCTATCATTCTTGCAAATGCAGATAATTTTTTTTTTCCTACACTTTTCTCCTCTTTGGGCTCAGAATGAAATCATCACCATCGTCGTCGTCATCACTACTATCACTTTTTAGTCGTTTCTTTGCCTTTATGTCGCCGTTCTTTGATACTTGCTGTTGCTTTTTTGAGCTCTCGCTTTGGTTATGATTGGTCGCGGAGGAGGAGATTTCATTGGAGTCCCCGTACGAATTTGCTTTTGCTTTCTTTGCTTTTTCTCAAACGCCTTCTTTGATCTCTCCGGTGATAACAAAATGCTCCATCAACCTGCATTTACAAGCCTCAAAAGTATTGTTTCAACTCTATTTAAAAACTCGAAAGAGCTAAAGGACACTAAAAACGATAACTATGCATATAAAGCTGCAAATGTGTTGTCTTTTCATGTCGGAACAAAAAAAAGTTATGATATTAATTGAGGTGCATGCAAGTTGATCCGGACGTTGCCTCAAAACAAAGTTCATTTTATTGCAGCAAAATGCATTCTTCAAGGAAAATAAATCATCTTAGACTTAAGTGAAAGGAGAAAACGAAAGAAAAAAGAATCTAAGCTAGTTGGATCAAAGACTACAAGTATCAAATTCTATATCCAGGGGAAGTACCTCAGCATGTTGTGGCGGAGATCACTCAAAAGAGTTCCTCGTCCATTTCAGTATCACCTGAAAGAGATAGATAAGAGGGGTACACCGTAGAAATCGGATGCAGATCCTTATCTTTTATATATCCCGAAAGCTTCATATCTTCTTTTAGTAGACTCAATATGAAGCATATCCTGTCTGCATCCACATGTGATACGTCTCCCCTTACAAACTCATGCACTGCAGAACCCAACTCAATCCAGCTAGATCCCCGATTTTTTTTGACGTGATGCTCTCTAATCAGTGCCCTTACTCTAGCTACATCACGCCATTTTCCCGCAGCAGCATAAATATTGGACAAGAGAATGTAATTTCCGGAATTCTCAGGCTCAATCTTGAATAACTCAGATGCTGCAATTTCAGCCATCTGGACATTACGGTGAACATTGCTAGCTGCAAGCATTGCACCCCAAACGGCTGACGTGGGCGCCAAATGCATACTCAATATCATTTCATGCGCCTCCTCAAGGAACCCACCACGGCCAAGGATATCAACCATGCATGCGTAATGTTTATCTGTGGGCTCGATTCCGAATTCTTCAGTCATTTGTTTGAAGTACCTCCTCCCTTCATCGACAAGTCCTCCATGGTTGCAAGCACTCAAAACCCCAAGAAAAGTTACTTCATCAGGCTCAAAGTTCTTTCTTTGCATATCCTCAAATAAAGACACTGCTTTTTCAACTAAGCCATGATTAGCAAACGCAGCAATCATTGTACTATAACAACAGAAATCTTTTTTATCCGCCGCTTCAAATACTTGTGAGGCTTTCTCAATATTTCCACACTTCGCATAGAGGTCTATTAGACTGTTAACAACACGTGAATCAGAAAAATATCTCGATCCAACTACATCATCACTTATTACTGACTCAACTGCATCTACAATCCCTAACTGAGAGCAAGCCGAGATGACACTTAAAATAAAAGTCTCATCCAGTTCAAGTGAACTCTGCTTTCGGAAGTTTTTGAACAATTCTAAGGCAGCAGAAGGCTTCCCATTCTTAGCATAACCACTAATCATGGTAGACCATGTAACGAGATTTTTCTCCGGCATTTCATCAAATAAACACTTTGCTTCGTGCAATTTCCCAGACTTAACATAGCCATCTATCATCATAGTCCACGACACCACATTCCTACGGGGCATTTGTTCAAAGTAGTCCTTTGCTTTTTCCAACTGACCCGCCTTACAATACCCCGATATCATCAAATTCCATGTTCCAGTGTCGCGATGTGGCATTGCCCGAAACAGAAAGCTCGCTGTGTGCACATCACCAACATCAATGTACCCTGAAATCATCACATTCCAAGCAGCCATATCCTTAGTCGGCATAGCGTCAAAAATATTCCTAGCCTCTACCATATCTCCCTTCCTAACATAGCCACATATCACACTAGTCCAAGAAACAACATTTTTCTCATCCATGCCATCGAACAACTCGAGTGCAATTTCAAGTCTTCCATTATTCACGTAACCCGATATCATTGAGTTCCAAGAAACAACATCCTTTTCCTCCATCTCATCAAATACTCGTCTCGCAAAGTCAACTCCCCCACATCTCATGAAACAGTCAATCACAGAATTCAGCACTATCAAATCAAAACCAAACCCACATTTCCAAATAAACCCAAACATCCCCTCGCCATCCCTCGACCATTTCAGCCGTCCAAACACCTTCAGTATAGATGATATAGTGAAATTCAAAGGCGTGACATCTAGCGAACGCATATCCCGGAAAAGATAAAAAGCTTCAGTATGCTGAGAATTTTCAACATACCCATGAATCATAGAAGTCCAAAGAAAAGGGTTTCGTTCAGTAATTTCATCGAACACCTTACGAGCATAATCTGTGGCACCAAAACGAGAGTAAAGACGAATGATTTTGTTCAATATGAGGTCTGACGAGGCAATGGAACCACATACTAACAAATGAGCGTGGACTGATTTTAACCTATTTAGAGTTTTGCAAGTTTGGAGAAGATGGAAAATAACTTGATTCATCGTTACATTTCATCGTGCCAACGGCAAAGGATTTAAATTTACGGACTCATATAAATTCAAGTTTGGATTTCTCAAAGGCCTGCCTTTGGTCATATTATATTATTAATATAATATAAGAAGTCACAATAAATAGTTGAAGCAGGTGGCTCATGTTTGACATGTTTGCCTCAGCTGTTTCAATCATTACGTATTAAAAAAATTAATAATATTTAATAAAAATTAATATTATTATTAAAAAATTAATAATATTGACTGATTTGTGTGTGTTTGTACTATGATTGATCTGTTTGTTTAGCTATCATTTTTAAGTTGTTTTTTTGTTATTTTTATGCTGTCTGGAAAACAAGTCCTTAATATATGTAATTCACGCCTTATTTAACTTCCTTGCATCTTTATTTATGAATCGTGAGTAATGTTTTTTTTGAATAATGCAGCCCGAAAGATCGAGTGAAAGAGTTATTTCAAGTGGCACGACACTAAAGGATGCATCATTGATTGATTTGGGGTTCAAGCCACCTCGTTTGAAATGGAAAGGAAAAGATGCAGTGACTGAAAATCGACTTCAACATATGCAATAACGTAAGAAGCTGAAAATTAGATTCTAGAGTCGTCGTGTTAAATTGGGCTGCTTCTTTTTGTTTTTGATGTATATTTTGTGAAGGCCTTTTGTGAATGCTAATTTCAAGTCCAACAGTGGTAATGACATGTAGATATGTCAAACAATTAAAATGTTGGTTATTGTAGATATGTTTGTTTTGTCTTCAGACAAATTTTCTGGTTGGCGGGCCTTTTAGCTAATTAAAGTGGTGACTTTTTATTGTTCAATTAATTTTATTCTTGAAGATGGTTTTGGCTCTTTACATTGTTACTTAACCCCTTATATTGATCTTGTACTCTTTACATTACGTTAAGTTGATAAATATCGAAAATGGACATGCCACTGTGTTAGGACTTTCTTGTTAACATATTTTGCACTCAATAGATGTACAAATAACGAATTTGAACTCATTTGATCTAATATCAAAAAGTCTTTATTGACATAAGTTGGCGTATTACAATAGCTACTACATAAATAACTTTCTATAAATCCAAGATATTATCACAATGATCAATAAAACTTGATACTTCCTCCTGATTTTCTCCTTTTCTTCATCATGTTTTTTGATCCATTTTTGTAATCCTGAAATAATAATTCTAGCATGTTCAGGATAATCAACTTCATACCATCTAAAATACTTGCATCCAACCTGTTTAAGAAGAACAAAAGAACCATAAAAATTTAATCTTGAATGAAAAGAAAAAGACAAAACTCATCTACAATGCAACCTTACCCGACCATCTTCACATCCAAGTAACCAACGACCTGGATTGTTTACAGACCAAGAAAGATTCAATGTTGCTCTTTTTCACAATGACAAAAGAAATTAAATGTCATTTTCATCAATGAGCTGATAATAATGAAAAAATATTAGAGAAAAGTTGTTGGAGAAGTGGAAATTTGATTTGTAAAAGGGAAGGTATATAAAAAAGAATTAGTAAGGGTATTATAGTCAATTAACTAGTTTTTTATAGTTGAAAAGCTCAAATTTTAAGCTGGACACGCACCGTTTTGCGTGTAACACACGCGTTTTGCCACATAGGATCGGAGGTCATAGTTGTACAGTTTTGAATAGTTAAAGATCATATTTGTGCACTATCAAAGTTCAAGATCAAAGTTATAATTTTGTGTCAAGTTTAAGATCATATTTATTTATTGTATTATGCCGCTATTAATATTAGCCCAACTTTACCACTACCAACATAAACAGTTGATGTGTTTGTTGAAAAGTGAAAGCACTATATTATGTTAGAACTACCAAAATACTTTTAAAATCGTTAACACTAAAACTGAACTAATTATTGATTTTTTGTATAAAAAAAATTTAAATTGATTTTTAGTACAAGTTTATTTATTTCAAGTTCTAAATTTACTAGATAAATTTATTTTAATTCATGCAAAGTTTTTACTTATTCTCTTGGATCAGATCGTATGGGTTGACATTCAAAACTTTATGATAAAGTTTTGTTTCCAGCTTATGTTTATTCTTTCTAAATAATTAACACATCCTTGTTGCTTTTCTAGTTATTTGAATCCATTTATCTATGGAGCAATTGAAGGCTCGTATCGATGAGATAAGACAAGAGAATCTCGGCCTGTCTACTTGGGACATACACGAGATGATCGGGAAGCTGAAAAAAGCAAAGTACTATTTGATAATTGAAGCAAAGTGTTATTTGATGATTGGGACTATTAATATGTTATATTGTTTAAATAGCCATACGCAGTGCGGTGATGGGCTGTAACAGGTGGTTTCTGCATTTGCGGGTTCCTCCTGTGGGCACTTCTTCTGCGTGGGATTGGGTTTGAATCTCTCAATTGCAACAGACTTCTTCTGTGTCTCAATTGCAACTGACTTTTCTGTTTAGAGTTTTGCAAGTTTGGAGAAGATGGGAAATATTCATTGCATTTCATGACACCAACTGCCAAGGGATTTAAATTTAGGGACTCGTATAAATTCAAGTTTGGGTTTCTCAAACGGGCTGACCTGTTTGGTCATGCCATATAATATCATACTATGAAATCATTTGAGACAACAAAGGCAAGGCTACTATACGTAGCTCCTAGGTTGCGTGGCAGGAAAAAGTTATGAAAATTTGCTTATAGTTTGTATTTAGTATAGTATTCTTAAAAAATCTTAAAGAATAAGATTATTATTTATAAAAGTAAGGATTGATTGTGGTTAATATGATGTTACTTATTTGTTTGCAATGCATTACCTTGGAAATTGTTGCAAAAATTTTATGCCATAATATGAAATTTGTGTAGTTCAATTAAAAGTTCTAAAGCATTTGTAATTAAAAGTAATAGATAGTTTTCTTTTTTAAAAAAAAATATTTTAATTTGGTACCTTTTTTTTTTTGAATCTCCAATATTATTTTAAGTAAAATTAAAATTGTATAAGTCGCAATTAAAATTCTTTTGGGCCTCAAAATATTGTGATGTGTCAATTATTGTCCCACATCGAATAAACGGAGAAATCTTAATAAGTTTATAGGCTAAATGAGTTCTCTAACCTATTATACTAGTCTTTTGAGTTGGGCTCTCCCATTTGGTCTATAACATTGGTCTCAGTGGATCAATCCAGGCACGAGGCTGCGACTCGGAGTGGTGGGTGCATGCCAATTGTGACCAACGAGGTTGTTGGTTCTCAAGTCATACATCGGATAGTAGAGTAGAGAAATGTTTCTTTAGTTCTAAAGCGGGGGCAATTGTTATGTGTCAATTTCTCATATTGTTGCTAATAGAGAATAGCTAATGCCAATTTAGAACGCACTCAAAGTCGAGGATAGCTACTATACGTAGCTCCTAGAGGCGTGGCCTAGCGGGAAAAAAGTCATGAGGTCTCAAATTCAAAATCTTCGCGAAAACAAAAATTTGCTTATAGTTTGTATTTAGTTAATCAATTCGAACAACGTACACATTTGCTAATATTAAAACAATAATTTGCGCTTAACAAAACTATTAAAAAGTTCTCAATAACAACTTGTGTTTATTACCTTGTACGAGATGAAAAAATTGAGATACGTGTAAGCTGATATAGCAAACTACTGCCACATGCCATTAATACTAGCTCAGTAATGACAAAGGGATAGGTGATAACATGTAAGACCATATTATGATCAAGTGTCCATTAAATAGCATGTGGATCATAGTATTTTAGAGGGAATATAAGTTCTTGTTTAATTTTATAAAGAGAAAAGACATTAAGATATTATTAAAGTTATTTCGAATAACTGTGACAGAACGCTTATCATCAGTCATGTTAATAACAACTGCTTCCAGTTGCTAGAATAAGGAGAATTTTAATATTCAGTGCTCAACGTGTGAGTAGGAAAACCTCCTACTACAGATAATTGAACCCCACTGCACGCATACTTCCTTTAAAGTTTCATACAAATCTTCCTATCTAGGGTCAATACCAATCAATTTTGAATATCAAATGTCTCAAGAAAAAACACCTATAGTTCTAAATTTATTTTAATTCATGTGAAGTTTTTACTTTTTCTCTTGGATTAGATCGTCAATGTATATTCATATACATTTCATCAATTTAAATTTTATTTTAAACTTAGGAATAAATTAATCTTTAAACTTTATTTTAAACTTAGGAATAAATTAATCAAGCTAACGTAACACTATACGCTTCTAATATAATGATATTTCTATGCTAGTTTAGGTGTACGCGCCTTGTGCGTGTATCTCACTTTAATGAGTTCAACTATTACACTCAATAGGATATTTGTTTAAATAATAAAAATAAATATAATAATTAAATTTAATATCTTTTGAGTAGGTAAAGATAGAGAATTTATTTATTAAACCTAACTTTTACTAAAAAAATATCTTTAAAAGTCGATTGACATTCATCTACCATCTGTAAGTTGCAACAAAATAATATAATGATAGAGACATCAAAATAATACAATTAAATATAATCTATACACACAAAAAAAAATTCAAAGTCATCTAACACTCATCTACCACATGTAAACAATAACAAAATGATACAATAATAGAGATATCAAAATAATACAACTAAACCTAACCTTTACATAAAAAAATCCCTCAAAGCCGACCAACACTTATCTATCATCTGTAAAATGCAACAAAATAATATGATAAAAGTGATATCAAAACAATACATATTAAACTTAAATTTTACACACAAAAAATTTTCAAAATCGATCGAGATTCATCTACGAATTGTAAACTACCACAAAATAACAAACTAATAGAGATATTACGATAATACAATTAAACTCAATCTTTACACAAGAAATTCTTCAAAGCCAACTGACATTCATCTACGACCTGTAAACTATAAAAATAAAATAATATACTAGTGATCGCAAAGCTTTGATTTTGATCCAACTAATTCTTATCTGAGCAAAATTTTTGACCCTAAAGAATTATTTTGAATGAAAACAAAGAAGATATATATATATATATATATACACACACACATGTTGAATTCTATTATGTTGACAAAAACAATGAAGAAGTTGAGGGTTAGAAAATCAATCATCCACCAATCTAGACATACAATCGAATCAAGTTAGATGAGCATCAATCATATTCTCCGAATAGGCGAAATTGTTTGTTCTCTAGTTTAACGTACCTTTCAATATTTATAAAAGTATTTTCTTAATAAAGTCTTATTTTAGGAGTATTTTTTCAATTGAATAGTAGAAAGAAAAATATTAATTAATTATTCTATCATATATTTTAGGAGTTCCATATATTTTAGGAAGTCTAGTAGAAAGAAAAATATTAATTAATTCTCCTACCATATATTTTAGAAGTTCCATATATTTTAGGAAGTCTAGTTAATATAATAAAAAATAATTAAATAATAAATTAAAAAATAGTGAAAAGACAGTTTTGTTTAAAGAAGAGTTTTTTAATGAAGGACAAAAAGTTCAAATCACTTTTTTAAGGGTTTTTACACTTTTAATATATTATAGATATAGATTATAAATTATAGATATAGATATAGATTACATATATAGATTATAGATGTACTTAATTAGCCAAATATGATAAATGTAGAATTTTCATTAGGTGTTTGAAAAATAAAACTGTAGTCATAGTCAATTTTGATACCCTAAAATTGACAACCTAAAACCCTCATATCTTATCATATCATATCATATCATATCATATCATATCATATCATATTATATTATATTATATCATATCATATCATATTATATTATATTATATTATATCATATTATATTATATTATATTATATTATATCATATCATATTATATCATATAATATTATGTTATGTTATGTTATGTTATGTTATGTTATGTTATGTTATGTTATGTTATGTTATATTATGTTATATTATATTATATTATATTATATTATATTATATTATATTATATTATATTATATTATATTATATTATATTATATTATATTATATTATATTATATTATATTATATTAGACTAAACTTGGATTACAAATTCCAGATTATGATGAGTTACATTGCTTATTTTCTTTACTTCAATCTCTAATTATTCATTTTGAAAATTAATAATATTAGATTAGTAAACGTTCTTTGTATGTATATCTCATGTCAGTTAATAAATTTCAAAAATTATTATTAGTGATTAAATATGGGAGATGTGTGATAAGTCCTAAATACTAAGAACCCAGAGCCAAATCTTATGACAAAAAAGTAAATTGTTGTACATATTATCAGGTCATCTTATTAATAAAGTCATCAAACGCAAGTTCCTTACTTGACTACAGAGCTTTAAAAGAGAAAAATACCTTTAAAAGTTAATCTGTCTTTAAAAATTTATTTTGTGATATCGTGTCTTTATCATTATTTTTCATGATCTTCAATAATCCTTATACGATCAATATTAATGCACTTATCAAGCAAATAATAAATGTTATATCTGCGTATTTTTTTACAGTTAAAAACAAAAGATTTTCCAAATTTAGCATCAACAAGTGTTGAGTCAAAAGAGGAAAAAATGTATATATTGATACAAAAAACATATTCTAAACAATTAGATTGATGAAAGATGTATTACTTTATAACAAATTAACTATAATATATGGTAACAAGAATATATATGGAGAACTAATGCTGCTAGATTTTCTTTCCTTGTGTACCCCAAAAAGAATTTCTAAAATATATAATAAGTGGAGGGAAAAAAAAAAAGGAAAATTTAATGAATAAAATTTAATAACGATTTTATTTCTCAAAAATTAAAATAAGGTATAAGGTAAATAACAAAATCACAACAATTTTTTTTCTCCAAACTTTCTTAGTTTTTGGACTCTTTTTTTTTTTTACGTAAAAATCACATGAAAATATCTTCCTTTCAAATTTATTAGTTCCAGTGAAGGCATCAAACTATAAATAAGTCTACATGGGAGGTCGAGTCTGATATTCATAGTGTGTATCCCCAGCATTTGTTGATTCGCGTACTTCTATTATCCTTAGTTCGAAGACGAACTAGATTCTTAGTGGTGGATGATGTAGTGACCTGATTTTGATGATTTGTGTGAAATATTCATAACTGTGTGATTTGACCATTTTAGCCCTCCTTGTGGTTGCTTTGTCGTATTTTCCGTGTGGGGATGACTGGGACGATTCCCAATGCAATTTGGTATGATTTGTATGAGATTGTGGTTTTTGGTTGTTATAAAGGCTTTATAGTTGACTTTGGTTGATATTTATTGATCTATGCATTGGATGGAAAAACAAACTATGCCAACAGATTCAAAATGTCAATTTTAGACTAGTAACATGGTTGGTATGGTTTTATAACTTTTATATCTTATGTCGACCCTCAGTTCAAAAAGTTATGAAATCGGGTCTCGAGGGTCAATTTTGTAAAAATGACATTTTTTCTAAAATTTGATATGATCATTGAGTCTGAAGCATCAAATTTGATAGTATAGCATAGTTTTTTTGCATTCTTGGGATTATAAATGAATTCCGAGGTGTACACAGAGACTTGAAATTTTCCACGTCTCCATAGTTAGTGCACCAGTCAGTAGGTTCAACCACTAAAGCACCACATTGGTTGTTTTGGCATCGCCGCTAAAGCACCGCTTGGCCGCTTTAGTGACCGACTACCAGCTGGGCAAGGGCGCTTTAGCTGTCCTCGTCCGCTTCAGTGGAGGGTGCTAAAGTGTCCCTTGTCCTCTTTAGCAGTCTGGCACTCTAAGAAGGTATCGCTAAAGCGGCCAGTTGGCTGCTTTAGCGGCACCTAGCACCTGGGTATAAATAATCCTTTTCTTGATTTTTCTTCACCATTTTCAAGACTTGGATCTTGGGGATCGAGTTTTTGGGCATTTTCTTTCATTTCTAAACTTGGGTAGCTCCAAATGCCTATTTCAACTACTTTTCTCCGATTTTATCATTTAAGTCTTGTTTAAATGTGACACAACCTAAAACCGGTCCATGTTGTATGGGTACCTCACACCCACATGAACCAGAGGTTGCCCCGATAACCCAACCTAACCATCACATCAATCACGAGGGTCGAATGAATCTCGACCATAAATAAGATAGCAGAAAACATACTACAAGTTGTACCTTAAATATGTCTAAGCACTTCATTAGATTCATCAAACTAACCAATATACCGAAGTCCATAGTCATCCACAATACCTCTATACAAACCGATGTTTAGAAATGTATATGTCGGGACAAGACCCCAACAATAGTAAAAACAAGTCAAAATGAGACTCTCAAATATCTTCACACAAAAAAAAAGAATAAGAAAGAATGCCTTTTTAAATTTATCTATAATCTATATCTATAATTTATAATCTATCTATATATACTGTGAAAACCTTTAGACTCAAAGATTTGTCTCTAAACCTCCAATTTATCATTCACATCCCTCGCGTCTCATCAATCAAAATTACATCATCTGCAAAAAATATATACCAAGGCACCTCTCCTTGAATACGCCGCGTCAACACACCCATCACCAACGAAAATAAAAATAGGTTAAGAGTCGATCCCTGATGTAACCCTGTCAAGACAGGAAAATGCTCTGAATCTTTGCTCCATTATACATGTCCTTAATCAATCTAACGTACGCCACCGGGACCCCACTCACCTCCAAGCTTCTCCAAAGAATCTCCTAGGGACTTTGTCGTACGCCTTCTCCAAGTCAATAAACACCATGTGTAGATCCTTCTTCCTTTCTCTATACAGCTCCACCAATCTCCGAAATAGACATTATCCTCGTCAACCTCCGCTCGACCACCCTCTTCCAAATCTTCATAGTGTGACTCAACAACTTAATACCCCTATAGTTGGCTCTGGATGTCACCTTGGTTCTTATATAAAGGAATCATAGTACTCCATCTCCAAGCCTTAAGCATTTTCATTTTCATTTTCGACGGAATACGAGTGCAACGGGCATATTCAAAGATTTGCACCGTTAAGAAATGCCAATATTGCTAATATGATCTAAGCCTATATGTATTGCTCGAACTTTTTAAAAATATTTTAATTGGCCAAAATTAATTATTATTTAAAAAAAAAAAAAAAACAGATCGTGTTTTTGAATAAAATTGTAATCACCTAATTTTTTTTACCTCCAATTGATACCCATAAATGAATTTTCCTTGATTAATTTTGTATTTAGTATTCTTAAAAGATTTATACTTTTTGTTATGTATTTCGACTTTCGGATTTAATCATTTTTAATTCTTAATTAATTAGTACATATAGGTTAATTAAGTAGAGAAGAAGATTCCTGCACAAATAGCCATTGGGCCGTGCATTTATTTATGGGCAAATAACATAGGTGTCGATAATTTAAAGTTTAGTTAAATAAAATTTTGACGTTTTGTATAATTAGGAAAAATTTGAGTCTATCGAGATACATAATTAGCTCTTAATAAATTTAATTAAAATATATTTTTTTCTTTTAAAGATATAGTATAATAATTAGCTCCAATACACTTTTTATGATTTTGAGTTTATCGAGATACATAATACGTCTAACGAAGATACCTTTTTTATTTTGTAAAGATACATCATTAACTCTCTCGATATATATATATATATATATATATATATATATATATATATATATTTTATTTTTAATTTTGAATTTGTCGAGTTATATAATTAATACCCGATACATTCCCTGAAGATAGATAATTAGTTGATTTTATTTTTTTTTGTAATTACTTTATACATTAGGTAGGTAATTGATAAATTAATGTGTATTTTTATGTAATCGTTCGTTATTATCAAACTACGTCGTTGAGAGTTTAAGATGAGAAGACCTAGAAGATATCAAAATTTTAATCATAACCGTCCATCGAATCTCATCCAACGTTCATTATTATTCGTTGTACTTACTATATAAGGCTTTGGTCAGAAAGTTTATTCATTTTATCATCAAAAAGAAAAAAAAAAAAAGCCCTCTCCAATCTCCTCCCCTCCTCCGTCGGCTGTGGTGGCCGGGAATCACACCACCACCACCGCCATACGCTTATTCCATATGAATAGATCGATGTGTGTTGTTTAATTTGCAGAGGAGGATATATATATATATATATATGTGTGTGTGTGTGTGTGTGTTATAACCGGTCTCCTAATCCTCTTTGATGCTCTTTGTTTGACACCAAACCGCACCACCTGTGGTGGTGGTGGTGGTGGTTGTCAAACGGAGTATCAGTGAAGATGACGGAGTCCGATTTATCGGATTAATAACTCAATCTATCCGGCCTACCTTGAGGTATGGAAGCTTAGTTTTTCATGTTTATTTATCTTAGATAGATTAAATATTTTTATATCAATAGTATAATTTGATGAATTAGTAGTATAATCTAACCTATTATAGTAAGTGGTTGTGCAAGCTTTGTATTTCTGAATTCCTGTGTTTAGGTTTAGCTAGTGATGTCCAATATCCATCTTATTATGTTCCCCCCCCCCCAAGTAGCTGCAAATAGCTTCGAGTTATAGAGTATTTTCCACTAGTAGTCAACGGATACACACCTCTTCTGTACCAATTGGCCATCAGATCCTTCAATGTGTTTAATTTCCTCCAATACCAACTGCTGCTATATCCTGTGGTGCTATGTGAGTTCAAATGCTAGTTGCAGCCTTACTCCATGAACCCATCTCACCCATAGAGAGTCTTTATCCACCACTAACTGCCACAACAACTTCCCTACAGAGTCTGCAATCTTTATATATACTATGTTGAGCGAGGAGGTCTCCAGATCACAAACTTCCGTTGTTCAGCCTTATACTCTTTTGAGTCGAACCATGCTAAACAACGGCTTCCGTAGTCGATTAGAAACCTCACGATGTAAAAATATATGACTGCAAGTTCTGTTTTAGCTTGAGACCGATGTAAAACAGCTTATACGCATGGATACCTATGTTTTTGTACCAGCATTATTCTATGATGTTACTACTTACTTTGTCTACTAATATCCTGGTAAAGGAAAAAAATAAATTAATTCCAGTCTCAGTTGTATGTGGACAGAGTTGAACCTGTCTTAGTGTCATTATCGTGTCCATACTGTTGGGCCATTTAATTAGTAAGTTTTAATCGATGAAGTGGTGTAGATGAGTTCTAATTTGCTGATCTCCCAGTCCATACGGTTCCCTTCCCATCCTCTATTGAGCAATTATGTTATTCTGGATTCCTCACATCTCTAATTATAGATGATTGCCCATTCTGAAGGTTTACACTCTCCCTGGATAGTCAACGACTTCTGCGTTTCAGTCAACACCTGTGGGAATTCCTCCTTTAAATTTGTTCTTCATGCACACGTCCAACTTATTCTCTCTGTCTTTAGCTAAAATTTTCATTCATTTGTGATGATTTTTCTTTTTTCCCTTTCCTTTTGTTTCCTAGATTATCCATGGAGCAGTTGAAAGTTCAAATTAATCAAATGATAGAGCAGCTGAAACAAAGGAGCGTGGGTCGGTCTACTGTGGACCCGCATGAACTGATAGGGAAGCTTGAGCAAGCAAAATCATATTTGTTTGCTGAAGGTAAAATATAGTTGTAATTCTTAAGATGTTTTATTTATCAAAACTAGTATCTTATCTTATGCTGTTTTAATAGCTATACGTGGTGAGCCCTTGATGGGTATGCCTCCAATTTCCCCGACCACTGCCCATGTTGCTGCTTCGTCTATGGTGTCTCTCCCTAGGGGTGTTTTAGATATGACCTATCCAATACTACCACTACCCCCTACGCTTCAACCACGACTGGCCCCTCGTTTTGCTGAATTTCAAGTACCACCACCACTGCCACAACAGCCCCCTCTCAACTGGGACGTTACGTGGGGTTCGACTGATGAACAACTTTTTGTTCCTGTGAACAACTTTATCAGCTATTGGTTTACCACAGTGGTGGCTAATTTAGAAGCTATATTAGTTGATCAGGACTGTTATGACTACTTACGGGAAAATAGTCCCACTTATAGCTTCATCAATTCACCGTACGTCGGTGCAATTGGGATTCCTGTGACAATAATGAGCAGAGAGTTACATAGAGAAATCAATCCATCGTCTTGTCCGGGTTTGTTATCTCGCACACACTCTTCCGAATGGAAAGTGTTTTGGCCATCACTGGGGAGAAGATTTTATGTGGGATTGAGAATTCGGATATCTTATCAATGGAAGAGATCTGGATCAAAATACATGCTTTTTATTTTCATCGATAACGAAGGTATCTATTTTTTTATAAATGTTTTTTACCTTATGAATTAACATATTTTTCATTTTCATTCTAATTATTTTTTATGTACATTTTGTACTGTCGGAAGAAGCGGATGGTTCTTATCCGATAGAGTCACACGGAGCGGGTCCCTCTAACCTAGATGTTCGGCGTCGGATGGTGTGATCAACTTTACAAGGTATTTAGCTAGATTACTTGCGTTTTGTAAATCTTATATGAACCAGTTGAGTTACTCTCAAACTCACAAATTCATTTATGTATACATATATAGAGTGCTTTCTACTACTTTTTTTTCTGCCTCACTCTTTTGCGCTAAGAGAGAGAGCTAAAGGATGGCGGACAAGGCAGTCATTATTCGTACCCGCAAGTTCATGATCAACAGGCTTCTCTCCAGGAAGCAATTCATTATCTATGTGCTTCTTCCTGGAAGAGCCAATGGCTCAAAGGCTGAGCTGAAGGAAAAGTTGGCTATAATGTATGAGTTGAAAGACCTGAATGCTATTTTTGTTTTAAGTTTGGCACACATTTTGGAGGTGGGAAATCAACAGGATTTGGTTTGATTTATGATTCTGTTGAGAATGCTAAGAAGTATGAGCCAAACTATAGGCTCATCGGGAATGAGCTTGACACCAAGGTTGAGAAATCTAGGAAACAAATGAAGGAAAGGAAGAATGGGACCAAAAAGGTCTGCGGGGTAAAGAAGACCAAGGCTGGTGATGCCAAGAAGAAATGAGTCTTATGCAAAAAAAAAAAAATCTCATTGTGGGATTCTTTGGGGGACCTTTGTTTTCTTCTTTTGGCGTTGTGTGACCCATGCTTTACCATTGATATGTCTGACTTTGGGGCAATTCAGTTTTGTGTATCCTTAGGAGTATGGGATAGAGTACTTGAGAGTTCTTATTAGTTAGTGTTACCTGTTACCTGATACTATTACTTTGGTAGAGTTCTTATCTCCCGTGGAAGTTTGTTACAAATTTTTATTTACCAATAGGATGAGCAGTACATCTCAAGGAGGGGAGGAAAAAAACACTAAGAAAATAATCTGGGCAGTATACTGTCTAACATGGATCAGTTACATGCCTCAAACACATCCTACCAGAAAGCTGCTACACCACCTGTCAGCTTTTGTTGTCTCTACTAACCCCTTGCCAAACTAGTAATTTTTTCCATATGCTGCCAGTAAAGGGGCAAGCAAAGAAGAGATGGTTGAGCGTCTGGTTCTCCCCGACATGAGCGACAAGTCTGATCAATTTCGGGTCTCCATTTAGCAATTCTATCTTTGGTTTGCAACCTACCATGGGCAGCTAGCTAGCCATAGGATGAAGCAACATTTAGGTCAACCTTGGTTGCTAGAGACAATACTCCTCCATGCTACTTTAGGCAGAATCCCCGGGAGCTTGTACCTGCTACGGCAACCCTCCCAGCATACGACAAGTACCAGTTGGTGTGCCTGTTGTTAGCCATGTATTTCTACTATTATAGAAGTATGGGTGATACTTGGGTTTCGACATGTCTGTTTAAAAGACATTTTATCTTTGTTTAAGGGTACTATAAACTTTTCAAACTAGACCAAATTACTACGTGTCATTACCCTAAAATTGAAGTGTCACCGCAGCAGGATATCTAGAAATTTCTCATTCTCTCTCGATCATAGAAGCTGCTCATCATCTTTGGTTCTCTAATTCTCTGTCGTGCGGTCATAGAATGTGTAGAATTGTCTCTTTTCTTTGCTCAATTTTTATGAGGTATTATTGTAGTTCTGTTTCCTTTTCATTTCGTTTATGATTTTCATTAGATCTGATTCTTGCATAAATGGGTCGTTCAATTTAATTATAGTTCATGTGCGTTGTTTTTTTCTGTCATATTCATCCATTTACTTTTCACTGCGTAGCAATCCTTCTGGTCCAAATTGCCGCATGATTTGTTGTGTTTCGTAATGAAAATTATTGAGTTTTCTAGCCTGCTATGTATTTATGTGCAGTATAAACAGAAACTGGGAATGAGAACTAAATATATAGTAGGGCTGGTTGGTTGGCCTGTCAGGCCAATAATTTTTGCTTCCCAACTTACTAAGACTGGTAATCAACCTATAATGTTAAACGCGATTAGCACACACATTTCAGTCAATTAATTAATTTATTAGATGTTTCTGATCTCACACAACTTACCTTCACTAATTTTTTAAGTACTTTCCTTATGATTAAGATTTTCCTTATTTAGTTTTCAAATATATATCCCTGGCCAGGTGATTGTTTTCCCTAATAGATGTACATTTGTCTCTAAAAGGTTTCTTAAAGCAAATAAAAAGGATAAATAACTAGAAAGACAGCATTCCAGTATGATCATGCACAAATAAAGGCACAACCCCTATATTCTCATTTGATGAGTTTTTAACTTGAGGGGAGGAGGAGAAGGTAGCAACATGTATTCCCGTTAATTGCTTGATCCATCTTCACAATTTTAAAACTGATGGAATCATTTGTAATATGAAGAATGATAGTAGTCTGTTTGAATTAACTTGGCAAAAATTTACTGATAATAATTCTGGATATATTCCATGTGTTTTGAAGGGGATGTTTCTGTCTTGGCTGACATCAATGATTCTGCAAGCAAGGCCCCCGCCCTGTGTTGATTCCGACAACATCTTTAAATCAAGAGAGACTCTCCAACTCTTCTTTCTGTGTTTCTCTTTGGCCATTGGATCAAATCCTTATCTTTTATCGTAAGTTTTATAGTTCAAAGATATATGTGCTTGACACGGTGAAGCCTCGACTATATTTGCGTATGTATTATGTATGCCTGCACTTTTTTCTCTTGTTTCAGTATTGTGGTGTGACATGTTCTTGTGAAAGATGTGATAATACAATGCTCGCTTTCATCTTTATATTCATGATCTCTATGAAGTTTTTGATTTGCGTTGTTCTTACTTATTTCAATTTTATGAAGTAAAACATATTTTAAGTGTGTCTCACCTTATACTCTTTTTTGGATAATATTTCTAGTGTATGTTCCTTTCATCCGTTTGGTTAAATCTGTTGTAGACATTGATATCCCTCTTAGAAATGTAAAATAAAGTTGGATAATTTTTTAATTTTTTTTTTTAAAAGAATACAACGAAAAGGGGAGAATGGTACAATATCTTTGGCTTTCTTGAACTTCTCTATCTATGAATTCTTTGAGCCTTTGTTTCCAATTTCCTCTGCAGTCCTTTCCTAATAATGTATGTAGGATCTACAGGATTTCAACTCAACACAAGATTGGATATGTAATGATGCCATCTAACACATCAACATTTAATTTAAAATAGTAGAGTAGTATTATTTTTATATTTTAAAATCAAACAAGGCACAATTTCTTTAAATGAAAATTATCTATGCCATGCCAATACATACCTAACTCTTAGCTTGAAAAGAAATTTCATTATAGGAAAACAATGTGTTGTTAAAGTGAAAGGCTGCATACCTTGATCAGTAAGACACTTTTCAAGGTGGGGGCTAGTTTTATGAGGTTCGTGTAAATTTCTATGGCCCACATAATTAATTAATTAATTTATTGTTTTAATAATAATTGAATAAGTTAAATCCTTAATTAAACTATATGGAAAGTTTCCTAGTAGGATAATTACTGACTGACTCCTAGTAGGATTGTATCCACAATTACAGACTCATAGTAGGATAATGATTGTATTCACCAATCACGTTGATGGAACGTGAAAACATAACTGACTATTTTCATTATAAAGGGTTCTCTCTGGCAAAAGAAGAATAAGCTCCATCACAATTATTCTGAAAGTAAGGTAAAGAGAGAGAAACAATTCAGTGTTTCTGCTATTATGCTTTTGCTTCCGCTAAAACCATAGAGAATTCAGGTAAGTAATTCTTTATTGAATTACTGTTATTATGTGTATGTGAAAATCATTAAGTTCAACGTTCCTGAATAATACAAAGGATTATGGATAAGATGGTTTATGTATAAGAATGTTTAAGTTTATATAATCCGTTTTATGCTTACATGTGGCATCAAAGCCTGGTTTTCAGAACAAGTGATTTTCCATTAAAATTAATGTTTCTCCACATATTGTCAATTTTAATTTTGTTTGTTAGAAATTTCACAATTATTGAATAATGAAATTTGAAATATTGATATTATTATAATTGATTCTATTTAAAATAATATGAGTTTAATCTTTGTTATTTTAAATATTAAAGAAACAACTCTTTGTTGTTAGAACGTTGAAGTATGCAATAATAAAAATTTATTGTTTCTTAATATAACTTGGAATCATATATGTAAGATTCGTTAATCACCAAAGTGGTCGAATCTTTATGAAATTAATTTCAAAATAAAGGTTAAAGTTTAAATTAATTACCCATTAATCTTGATGCTTACAATTGATCTAATAATTATGGATAAATTAAATTTTTGGTCATAAGACATTTGTGAATCACCCAAAGGTTGATTGTTTGTTCGTATGATCAATAAATATTAAAGAGATAATTTTGATGTATCGTTAGTTTTATTTATTTATCCAAAGATGATAAATATTATTAATTGAGGCATTAAATATTATCGTTTTGTGTTAAATATATTTTAAGCATCATTATGTTTAAAGTTGTATTTTGATGTTGGTCGAATCTTTATGAAATTAATTTCAAAATAAAGGTTAAAGTTTAAATTAATTACCCATTAATCTTGATGCTTACAATTGATCTAATAATTATGGATAAATTAAATTTTTGGTCATAAGACATTTGTGAATCACCCAAAGGTTGATTGTTTGTTCGTATGATCAATAAATATTAAAGAGATAATTTTGATGTATCGTTAGTTTTATTTATTTATCCAAAGATGATAAATATTATTAATTGAGGCATTAAATATTATCGTTTTGTGTTAAATATATTTTAAGCATCATTATGTTTAAAGTTGTATTTTGATGTTGGTCGAATCTTTATGAAATTAATTTCAAAATAAAGGTTAAAGTTTAAATTAATTACCCATTAATCTTGATGCTTACAATTGATCTAATAATTATGGATAAATTAAATTTTTGGTCATAAGACATTTGTGGATCACCCAAAGGTTGATTGTTTGTTCGTATGACCAATAAATATTAAAGAGATAATTTTGATGTATCGTTAGTTTTATTTATTTATCCAAAGATGATAAATATTATTAATTGAGGCATTAAATATTATCGTTTTGTGTTAAATATATTTTAAGCATCATTATGTTTAAAGTTGTATTTTGATGTTTCGCCCAAAGGAGAACATCAATATACATTTAAGTAAATTATTCCTGAATTTGATAATGTGTTTAATCTAATAACTCAAATCATTAACAAATGAACATATTCTATTTTCAGCACTTGCCCTTCATTCTCACTCTGCCTCTGTTACGATTTTTAATGGACTTAACTTTTCAGATTGGTGCGAACAGATCAAATTTCATCTTGGAGTTTTAGATCTTGATGTTGCATTTTACTCTGAAAAGCCAACTACTATTACTGAAGCTAGCAGTGATGAAGAAAAGTCCTATTATAAGCACTGGGATTGGTCTAACAAATTAGGCCTAATGTTCATGCGAATGAATATTGCAGGCAACATTAAGGCTACTCTTCCCAAAACTGAAAGTGCGAAAGAATTTCTGAAACTTGTGGAAGAGTCTTCCCAAACTGCTGATAAGTCTCTTGCTGGGACACTAATGGGTACTTTGACCACCTTGAAGTTTGATGGTTCACGTATTATGCATGAGCATGTCATTGAAATGACAAACATAACAACAAGACTTAAGTCATTGGGAATGAAAGGGGAACAAAATTTCCTTGTGCAGTTCATCATTTACTCATTACCGTCTGAGTATGGTCCTTTCCAAATGAGCTACAACACCATGAAAGACAAATGGAACGTGCATGAATTGCATGGTATGTTGGTTCAATAGGAAACGAGGCTAAAGAATCAAGGAACCCACTCCATTAATTAAGTAAATCATCAAGGAGCTGAAAAGAAAGGAAAGAAACATGGTAAGGGACAACATAAACAACTTAATGTTAATCAGTCCTTATCTCAAGTACATAAGAAAGGGAACAAGAATGGAAAGTGTCATTTCTGTGGAAAATCTGGACACTTTCAGAAAGATTGCCTGAAACGTAAGGCATGGTTTGAGAAGAAAAGGTAAGCCTTGTGCTTTTACATGTCTCGAACCAAATTTAACTAAAGTTCCTTATAATACTTGGTGGATTGACTCTGGTTGTACTCTTCATGTTTCTAATACTATGGAGGGATTCCTTACAATCCAAACTATGAACAAGAATGAAAGATTTGTTTACATGGGGAATAGAGTGAAGGCTCCAGTTGAAGTTGTCAGGACTTATCGTCTGATTCTCGATACTGGGCGTCACTTAGATTTAGTTGAAACTTATTATGTTTCTTCTCTTTTGAGAAATTTAGTTTCATTGTCTAAGTTGGATAAGACTGGATATTCTTTTAATTTTGTTAATGGATGTTTTAGTTTGTTTAAGCATAATTATCTCATTGGTACTGGTACACTTTGTGATAATTTATACAAACTGAATCTTGATAATCTTTTTGACAAAACACTCTTAACTCTGCATCATAATGTTGGTACCAAATGAAGTTTGGTGAATGAACAATCTGCTTGCTTGTAACATAAACGTTTAGGTCACATATCTAAAGAAAGGCTGGAAAGATTAGTTAAGAATGAAATTCTTCCAGATTTAGATTTTACTGACCTTAATATTTGTGTAGATTGTATTAAAGAAAAACAAACAAAACACACAAAGGAAGGAGCCACAAGATGAACACAGCTTCTTAAAATTATACACACTGATATATGTGGTCCTTTTGATATCACATCTTTCAATAAAGAAAAATATTTTATCATTTTTATTAATGACTTTTCACGTTATAAATATATCTATTTGTTGCCTGAAAAATCTCAAGCGATTAATACCTTAGAGGTATTTATTACTGAGGTTGAAAGACAACTAGATAGAAAGGTGAAAATAATCAGGTCTGATAGAAGTGGTGAATATTATGGAAGATATGATTAAAGTGGACAACACCCAGGTCCATTTGCTAAATTCCTCGAAAAGTGTGACGTAGGTGCTCAATACACAATGCCCGGCACACCACAACAAAATGGTGTGGCAGAAAGGCGTAATCGTACATTAATGGATATGATTAGGAGTATGTTAAGTAATTCATCTTTACCTCCTTTGTTATGGATGTATGCTTTAAGGACTGACGTTTACTTGCTAAATAGGTTCCTAGTAAAGCAGTCCCAAAGACACCTTTTGAACTGTGGACTGGTAGGAAATCTAGTTTGAGGCACCTGCATGTTTGGGGTTGCCCGACAGAAGTTAGAGTTTATAATCCACAAGAAAAGAAACTGGATTCAAGAACAATCGGTGGTTTCTTCATTGGTTATCCAGAAAAATCAAAGGGGTATAGATTTTACTGTCCTAATCATAGTATGAGAATAGTTGAAACTGGAAACACTAGATTCATTGAGAATGGCGAAGTTAGTGGGAGTGAAGAACCACGTAATGTGAAAATTAAAGAAGTTAGGGTGCAAATTCCTCTACCCTATACTTCTTTTAAATTTATTGTTCCTGAAGATGTTGTACAACAAAGTAATCCACAAGAACAACAAATTAATATTCCTACTAATGAAGCCATAATTGAAGAACCTGTAGTAGATGAACCCCAAGATTAGATGAACACAATTTTTAACTTGGTTTGAGGCGAACCAGTCAAATGAAGAAGCAAGACATTTAACTTATGCAAAATTTTCTCTTAAATTTGTGTGGAATAAAAAATTAAAAGAGTGGAAAGAAAGAAATAATTCTGCATTTTCTATTGGTAGAATAATTTTTGTACCGCCAGGTAGTGGAGAGTTATATTATCTCAGAATGTTGCTTAATATCATTAGAGGTCCTAAGTGTTATGAAGATATACGCACAGTAAACAATAAAGTTCATCTCACATTTAGAGATGCATGTTATGCATTGGGTTTATTAGCTGATGACAAAGAGTATGTAAATGCCATAAAGGAGGCAAGTAACTGGGGAATGTCGTCTTATCTAAGGCAGTTATTTGTTATGCTTTTGTTATCCAATTCAATGTATCGGCCAGAATTTGTTTGGGAGGCAACATGGCTTTTACTATCTGAAGATATCCTACATGAAGTACGACGAGTTATGGACAATCCAGATGCACAAATTTATCATAATATATAATTTATATAAACATTTGTTAAAATTTTGCTGTTCATATTTTGCAAAAGTATCATTAGTATTGATAGATGTCTCTAAATTAAATAAAACAATATCAACCTTTTCTCACAGGGGTTGAGCTAACAAATGATGAACTGAGAAATTGTTGTCTGCAAAAGTTGGAAAATTTATTAAAAGATTGTGGAAGAAGTTTGCAGAATTTCCTAACAATGCCAAAACCAACTAATAATGCAGAACAAGTTGATGTTACCAATAGACTAATCCCTGAGGAACTACGTTACAATAAAAGCTCTTTGTCTGAGGAACATGAAGATCTTCTAAATAGATTAGCAGAGGAGCAAAGGACAGTTTATGAAAGAATCATAACAGCAGTGACGTGCAACAATGGAGGTTTTTTCTTTTTATATGGTCACGGAGAAACTGGGAAGACTTTTATTTGGAGGACTTTATCATCGGCAGTAAGATCTAAAGGAGACATAGTCTAAACAGTTGCGTCAAGCGGGATTGCATCACTTTTATTACCTGGAGGTAGAACAGCACATTCAAAATTTGCTATCCCACTCAATGCAACTGACGATTCTACATGTAATATAAAACAGGGAAGTCCTCTTGCAAGTTTAATTGTGAAGACAAAGTTAATTATTTGGGATGAGGCACCAATGATGCATAGATATTGTTTTGAAGCTCTTGACAAAACTTTAAGAGATATTCTTAGATTTGAAGATGTATCTAATTTAGATAGGCCTTTTGAAGGTAAAACAGTTATTCTTGGTGGTGACTTTAGACAAATTCTACCGGTCATTACAAAAGGTAACAGACAGGATATTGTAAATGCTGCCCTTAATTCTTCATATTTGTGGGATGACTGTCATTTACTAAAGCTAACAAAGAATATGAGGTTAGAAAGTAATCATGAATCAAATTTGAATGATCGAACAGAATTTGCAGATTGGATTTTAGCAGTTGGAGATGGTATGATTGGTAATTCAGTGGATGGAATTGGAAAAGTTCCTATACCTGATGATGTTCTTATTAGTGATTGTGCAGATCCGATTTCTGCCATTGTCAATAGTACATACCCAGATTTTTATTTACATTGCAGTGACGTAACATACCTACAGAAAAGAGCAATTCTTGCTCCCACTCTTGACATGGTAGAATCAATCAATGAGCATATGGTATCACTCAATCAAAGTGAAGAAACAACCTTCTTCAGTTCAGATACAATATGTCTGATAAATCGAACACTAAGATTTGATGGATTCAAAAACTCTTAGCTTGTATTACCTTAAGTGACTTATATGAACATGCTTAATGTATCATAAGTTATCTTATCACTAGGATACTCATTGTAAGTCATGTACTAAAATGCTACTCACAGGATAGGAGGTTTCATACGTAGGAAAAATGGTTCGTCTCCTAGCTTAGAAACACTCGGGGTATTACAAAGACTGAGAGCCAAATGACACAACATGTCTGATAAATGAGAAGGCCGAAAGGTTCTTGGCTCATATCACAGACCAATAACACAACACTTTTGGGGTTTTCTTATTTATTAATTTCAAGCAAATTCTCCTAAAATACAACAATAAAAAATGACGAATTTCATTTGCATGCATGTTCACAATCGAAAATGAAAAATAATATCACATGAAGAGGAGAGCTTACCAGAATTTAAAAGATCCCAAAATCAGATCTAAAGTCAAATTCACAAAAATTAATCATCCATTTCACTTGCATGTACAGATCTAAAAAAAAATAAATGAATCAATAATCACAAAAATTGATAGCTTACCTACCATACATTAACAAGACACCAAAATCATAAATCATATATCTAGATACTTGAAAAATGGAGCTTATTTTCTAACAGCAGGAAATTTATTAAAGAAACTAAGAACATAAATAATAGAGTTTCTTCGTCTTTTCAGATTCTATTTTTTCTTCAAATAGCGACATATTTTATTCTTACAAAATAGAATATGGAGTGTTTGTGATAACGTTGGAAATGAAAAGGTAACTTTCTGTTGTTCAGACAAGATAAGCTTGCAACAGTACTACTGTACTTATTTCTACATTATTCTATAAATTGTTTTTTTTTTTTTTTTATAGATATTTTAAAACTTTTGGGCTGGACCTCTATTTCATTTTTTACTTTGGGCTGGGTTTTACATTTAATTGGTTAGATCAATTTTTCTTAACAAAAATCAATATCTTTAAATAGATAACACATTGTATTTTTATTTTACAAACTAATATTTCCATGGCCCACATACAACTTTAAATAATATTTGAATCTAACATTATTACAACTTTTAATTAAAATTGTTGCGAAGGAGTATTCTAAGAAAGCTTTGTGTTTCTTGATGAAAACTTGAGTGGTCTTAAGGAAACTTTATGCCTTGAGGTTTATTTTCAGTATGTTGATGTGACTGTCATCTTACTAAAATTTTGACTTAAATGCACAAGAATATCGCAAGGCTTTTGCTAAGCCAACTTGAAGTTCTTTATCTTTATTTAATTGTTAAATGTTTCTGTTTTTATTTTATCAACGCATAATGTTTTTAATGATTAATTTATTTTAGATGCGCCGGTACATTACTAGTTATTATTATATAAGAAACTATCTTTTCACTTTCTCTCTAAATTATTATCTAATTATTATTATAATATTATCTCTAAAGATTGACGACTCCTAAAATATATAGTAACAAGAATATATATGGAGAACTAATGCTGCTAGATTTTCTTTTCTTGTGTACCCCAAAAAAGAATTTCTAAAATATATAATAAGTGGAGGGAAAAAAAGGAAAATTTAATAATGATTTTATTTCTTAAAAATTAAAATAAGGTATAAGGTATATAACAAAAGAACAACAATTTTTTTTCTCCAAACTTTGTTAGTTTTTGGACTCTTTATATTTTCTTATTTTTGACGTAAAAATCACATGAAGATATCTTCCTTTCAAATTTATTAGGTATTAGGACTCTTTTTTTTTAAAAAAAAAAAAGGTTAACCGGTAAAAATCACATGAAAATATCTTCCTTTCAAATTTATTAGGTATTAGGACTCTTTTTTTTTTTGAAAAAGATTAACTGGTTTGTTTATTGATTAGACTAAACTTGGACTACGAATTCCAGATTCTAGTGAGTCACGTTACTTATTTTCTTTACTACAATCTCTAATTATCCATTTTGACCAAAATTGGGTACGCATATTTTACCTTTACCTTTGATGTAAGTAATTAAATCAGTCACTCGATATGTAACTAAAGAAGAGATGTTGTTGCTATGATTATATATAACATATGATTCCAGTTGAAATTAATAGTCTATAAGGAGGAAATCTTTGTTTTATAGACGTAATAAATTTCGTTTTTTCTTTTTTCAGAATCTTTTGATATGTAACACGCTCCAAAATTGATGTTTGTAATAAAACTTTTCAGCCAAGTATTAATGCACATACATATTTGTTGTTCGGACTCTTTAACTTTGTTAGTTGGTACGAGACTCTCGTCCTTTTAAGTAGTGCATTTTTGGAGTATTCGAGACAATCATTTTGATGGAAAGTCTAAGCAACCTAGCTTACTATATATAGTATCCGGTAATTCCTTGATATGGAGAAGTTACAGCTTACGGAGGTCATGACCTTTGATAGGAAGGTGTTGATAGGAAGGTGTGGAGGACGCGGATTAGGGTAGAGGGTTAGGGGGTGGGAGTGCGTCAGTAACAGTAAGTGAGCGTTCTTTTGTGTCTGTAGTTTCTTGTTCGTGGTGTTGTGTGATGTCTATGATTTCGGTTAGATAGTTCTTAGTATTATCTTTTGTTCTTAGTATTATCTTGTGGCTCATGTAGTATTATTTTGCATACCGTACTAGTTTATATGCACTTATCTTTTATATTTGTTATACTATTATCGGTTCTAAGTCGGGGTATATCGAAAACAGCCTCTCTACTTTACCTAAGGTAGTGGTATGGTCTGCGTACACTCTACCTTTTACCTAAGGTAGTGGTATAGTCTGCATACACTCTACCTTCTCCAAACTTGAGTATGTGCAAACACACTGGGCATGTTGTTGTTGGTAATTCCTGTTAATTTAGAAAAAAATGCTCTGTATATATTTGCAAGTATGATAAATTTTGCTAGTTTCTCATGTGATCAGGTTCGAGGAACTATATTATGACTGATTTCGCTCATACTAAGTGACATTAGTTTTCTTGATTCGTAGGGGACATAGAAAGGAAGAATGCAGATCTCAGATTCAACGTCCAAAAGAAAGAAACAGCAACATGTCAACATTTGTATACCCAAAGAAGTTGTTTTTGAGATATTACAAAGAGTACCTTGCCAAGATTTGTATCAAACTTTAAAGAAAGTATGCATGCATTGGTGTTCAATCATCTATAGTGGGAGGTTTGCTTACTCACACGTTGAACGCGGAATATTAAAATCCTCATCATCATTCTCGCAACTGGAAGCAGTTGTTATTAACATGACTGATGATAAGCATTCTATCATAGTTTCTGCATTCGAATGGCATAGTCCTCCATCCTATAAACTCGAAGAACATGAAAGATATTGGGAGAGTACATACATATATACAGTAAATGATGTATTGATCAGCACCGTACATAACATCAGGGAAATGATGAGGGTGAATTCCGTGAATGGTTTCGTCTGTTTCTGTAGCGATGACGCTTGTCTCCATGTCTGCAATCCCATCACTACAGAGTATTTCACGACTCCACCATATTCTTATGATACTAATATGGCATACTTTCGGCTTGCTGCAGTTGGCTTTGGATTTTGCCATCTTTCGTATGAATACAAGGTGGTTGTTCTTTATAGAGATGCAGAATGTTTAAAATCTGGTGTGATTAAACCATTTGTTTTAACTGTTGGAACTGATCGTTCATGGAGGTCTCTGAAAGCAATTCCTGATACAAAAATTATTTCGAGAATGAAGACTGGTGCACATGTGAAAGGAGTATTATATTGGTACAAGAAGAGTTGTACTCGTGAAGATTGGCCACGACATAGTAAGAGAATTGAACGTCTCATATGTTTTGATCTAACTAAAGAAGAATTTGATATGATTATGGTTCCAGCTGAAATTGATGGCGTACAAGGAGGCGGCCAGTATGCAACTAGTATTGCAGAAAAGGGAGGAAATCTTTGTTTGATAAACGTAAGTGAAGGTTGTTTTTGGTCCCTCTTGATCCAGGTATATGTTGCACATAGTACTACTGATTTGAGTAGCATAAAATCATGGAAGAAAGAGTTCACTGTGACCGTTCCTAACATGGCTTACAATACAAAAATCAATCATTTGTTATTCTTAATTGTCACTGATGACATGTTGGTGATTCAACTTAGTGAGGCTCAAACATATGGATTTCTTAATGTAGCAACTGGAATACTATTGGACATAGTAGACCTGCATTGGTCTCATATTATTATCCCTTATGTCCCAAGTTTGGTTACTCTTTTCCATCGCCCACAACAACTACAACATACCAAGTGAAATCTCACAAGTGAGGTCTGGGAAGGGTGGGGAGAGTAAAGTATGCGCAGACTTTTCAGTTATCTCGTGGAAATAGAAAGGTTATTTTCGACCACTACTTTTGAACTAGACTAGATTGCAATTCATGTCTTTTTCTTTGCATCAGATTTCGGTCTATTATAATAAATTTCAATTTTTTTTTTATTCTTTTGATATCATTGTTATGCAACACATTTCAAAATTAATGTATTACACAAGTTTTCAACCACTATGGAGTATGACGTACCAGTAGTAATGCTACGTATGTAAATACATCTATGTTATTCGGACTCTTTAAATTTGTTGTGTGCTTTACTGATCCTTGTTAAGTTGTGCATTTTTCAAGGATTCGAGACAAGCTTTTCGAGGAACAGTCTAACCAACCTAGCCTTTATATATATATATATATATATATATATATATATGTTGTTCATGGGATTAGTAGCTACAAGATTTTGGTATGTGTATTTTTAGATATTCAATATTAAAATTTACTGGTCTAATTAATTCAAATTCACACCGAACAAATCTACGAGCTAAGTAACACGGACTATTCACTTTTGATGCCACACCCGTGTCGGATTCTCCAAAAATACACTACTTTTGGAGAATCCAACAGGCACCTATTGACTTTTTTGAAGAGTCCGAGCAACATAGTTGATAAGAGAGAACTAGGAATAACTCGACCACTTACAAACCTTCTACCCTTATTTTCGACGTCAAATCTTCCTATTTAGGGTAGCTAACAGACTCTTATACTCTTATAAGAAATGCGTTTTCTTGATAGATCTACTCGATATGAATTTGTATTAGTAAGGTCGATGAATTTCGAATACCAAATGTCACAAGTAAAAAACACATATGTAGCAACTTCCCATGAACAAAGTGTCCAACACAATACAAGTTGTGTCAACTCATCCTCATTCATCACAGTAAAACCAAAAAGGCTGGAAAAAATATTGTTTTTTGGTATTTATCTTCTAATTCTTGAATAAAAAAAAAAAAGCAAATAGTATTACTTTGTACTGAAAACTGAGTCTATAACTATAGATCCATTGTACAAGTTGTTCAACTATAAATTTTTATTTGATTTTTCATATTCAATTGAAACAGAATATCAAGAATGGCTTTCAGTCTATCATTCTTGCAAATGCAGATAATTTTTTTTTTCCTACACTTTTCTCCTCTTTGGGCTCAGAATGAAATCATCACCATCGTCGTCGTCATCACTACTATCACTTTTTAGTCGTTTCTTTGCCTTTATGTCGCCGTTCTTTGATACTTGCTGTTGCTTTTTTGAGCTCTCGCTTTGGTTATGATTGGTCGCGGAGGAGGAGATTTCATTGGAGTCCCCGTACGAATTTGCTTTTGCTTTCTTTGCTTTTTCTCAAACGCCTTCTTTGATCTCTCCGGTGATAACAAAATGCTCCATCAACCTGCATTTACAAGCCTCAAAAGTATTGTTTCAACTCTATTTAAAAACTCGAAAGAGCTAAAGGACACTAAAAACGATAACTATGCATATAAAGCTGCAAATGTGTTGTCTTTTCATGTCGGAACAAAAAAAAGTTATGATATTAATTGAGGTGCATGCAAGTTGATCCGGACGTTGCCTCAAAACAAAGTTCATTTTATTGCAGCAAAATGCATTCTTCAAGGAAAATAAATCATCTTAGACTTAAGTGAAAGGAGAAAACGAAAGAAAAAAGAATCTAAGCTAGTTGGATCAAAGACTACAAGTATCAAATTCTATATCCAGGGGAAGTACCTCAGCATGTTGTGGCGGAGATCACTCAAAAGAGTTCCTCGTCCATTTCAGTATCACCTGAAAGAGATAGATAAGAGGGGTACACCGTAGAAATCGGATGCAGATCCTTATCTTTTATATATCCCGAAAGCTTCATATCTTCTTTTAGTAGACTCAATATGAAGCATATCCTGTCTGCATCCACATGTGATACGTCTCCCCTTACAAACTCATGCACTGCAGAACCCAACTCAATCCAGCTAGATCCCCGATTTTTTTTGACGTGATGCTCTCTAATCAGTGCCCTTACTCTAGCTACATCACGCCATTTTCCCGCAGCAGCATAAATATTGGACAAGAGAATGTAATTTCCGGAATTCTCAGGCTCAATCTTGAATAACTCAGATGCTGCAATTTCAGCCATCTGGACATTACGGTGAACATTGCTAGCTGCAAGCATTGCACCCCAAACGGCTGACGTGGGCGCCAAATGCATACTCAATATCATTTCATGCGCCTCCTCAAGGAACCCACCACGGCCAAGGATATCAACCATGCATGCGTAATGTTTATCTGTGGGCTCGATTCCGAATTCTTCAGTCATTTGTTTGAAGTACCTCCTCCCTTCATCGACAAGTCCTCCATGGTTGCAAGCACTCAAAACCCCAAGAAAAGTTACTTCATCAGGCTCAAAGTTCTTTCTTTGCATATCCTCAAATAAAGACACTGCTTTTTCAACTAAGCCATGATTAGCAAACGCAGCAATCATTGTACTATAACAACAGAAATCTTTTTTATCCGCCGCTTCAAATACTTGTGAGGCTTTCTCAATATTTCCACACTTCGCATAGAGGTCTATTAGACTGTTAACAACACGTGAATCAGAAAAATATCTCGATCCAACTACATCATCACTTATTACTGACTCAACTGCATCTACAATCCCTAACTGAGAGCAAGCCGAGATGACACTTAAAATAAAAGTCTCATCCAGTTCAAGTGAACTCTGCTTTCGGAAGTTTTTGAACAATTCTAAGGCAGCAGAAGGCTTCCCATTCTTAGCATAACCACTAATCATGGTAGACCATGTAACGAGATTTTTCTCCGGCATTTCATCAAATAAACACTTTGCTTCGTGCAATTTCCCAGACTTAACATAGCCATCTATCATCATAGTCCACGACACCACATTCCTACGGGGCATTTGTTCAAAGTAGTCCTTTGCTTTTTCCAACTGACCCGCCTTACAATACCCCGATATCATCAAATTCCATGTTCCAGTGTCGCGATGTGGCATTGCCCGAAACAGAAAGCTCGCTGTGTGCACATCACCAACATCAATGTACCCTGAAATCATCACATTCCAAGCAGCCATATCCTTAGTCGGCATAGCGTCAAAAATATTCCTAGCCTCTACCATATCTCCCTTCCTAACATAGCCACATATCACACTAGTCCAAGAAACAACATTTTTCTCATCCATGCCATCGAACAACTCGAGTGCAATTTCAAGTCTTCCATTATTCACGTAACCCGATATCATTGAGTTCCAAGAAACAACATCCTTTTCCTCCATCTCATCAAATACTCGTCTCGCAAAGTCAACTCCCCCACATCTCATGAAACAGTCAATCACAGAATTCAGCACTATCAAATCAAAACCAAACCCACATTTCCAAATAAACCCAAACATCCCCTCGCCATCCCTCGACCATTTCAGCCGTCCAAACACCTTCAGTATAGATGATATAGTGAAATTCAAAGGCGTGACATCTAGCGAACGCATATCCCGGAAAAGATAAAAAGCTTCAGTATGCTGAGAATTTTCAACATACCCATGAATCATAGAAGTCCAAAGAAAAGGGTTTCGTTCAGTAATTTCATCGAACACCTTACGAGCATAATCTGTGGCACCAAAACGAGAGTAAAGACGAATGATTTTGTTCAATATGAGGTCTGACGAGGCAATGGAACCACATACTAACAAATGAGCGTGGACTGATTTTAACCTATTTAGAGTTTTGCAAGTTTGGAGAAGATGGAAAATAACTTGATTCATCGTTACATTTCATCGTGCCAACGGCAAAGGATTTAAATTTACGGACTCATATAAATTCAAGTTTGGATTTCTCAAAGGCCTGCCTTTGGTCATATTATATTATTAATATAATATAAGAAGTCACAATAAATAGTTGAAGCAGGTGGCTCATGTTTGACATGTTTGCCTCAGCTGTTTCAATCATTACGTATTAAAAAAATTAATAATATTTAATAAAAATTAATATTATTATTAAAAAATTAATAATATTGACTGATTTGTGTGTGTTTGTACTATGATTGATCTGTTTGTTTAGCTATCATTTTTAAGTTGTTTTTTTGTTATTTTTATGCTGTCTGGAAAACAAGTCCTTAATATATGTAATTCACGCCTTATTTAACTTCCTTGCATCTTTATTTATGAATCGTGAGTAATGTTTTTTTTGAATAATGCAGCCCGAAAGATCGAGTGAAAGAGTTATTTCAAGTGGCACGACACTAAAGGATGCATCATTGATTGATTTGGGGTTCAAGCCACCTCGTTTGAAATGGAAAGGAAAAGATGCAGTGACTGAAAATCGACTTCAACATATGCAATAACGTAAGAAGCTGAAAATTAGATTCTAGAGTCGTCGTGTTAAATTGGGCTGCTTCTTTTTGTTTTTGATGTATATTTTGTGAAGGCCTTTTGTGAATGCTAATTTCAAGTCCAACAGTGGTAATGACATGTAGATATGTCAAACAATTAAAATGTTGGTTATTGTAGATATGTTTGTTTTGTCTTCAGACAAATTTTCTGGTTGGCGGGCCTTTTAGCTAATTAAAGTGGTGACTTTTTATTGTTCAATTAATTTTATTCTTGAAGATGGTTTTGGCTCTTTACATTGTTACTTAACCCCTTATATTGATCTTGTACTCTTTACATTACGTTAAGTTGATAAATATCGAAAATGGACATGCCACTGTGTTAGGACTTTCTTGTTAACATATTTTGCACTCAATAGATGTACAAATAACGAATTTGAACTCATTTGATCTAATATCAAAAAGTCTTTATTGACATAAGTTGGCGTATTACAATAGCTACTACATAAATAACTTTCTATAAATCCAAGATATTATCACAATGATCAATAAAACTTGATACTTCCTCCTGATTTTCTCCTTTTCTTCATCATGTTTTTTGATCCATTTTTGTAATCCTGAAATAATAATTCTAGCATGTTCAGGATAATCAACTTCATACCATCTAAAATACTTGCATCCAACCTGTTTAAGAAGAACAAAAGAACCATAAAAATTTAATCTTGAATGAAAAGAAAAAGACAAAACTCATCTACAATGCAACCTTACCCGACCATCTTCACATCCAAGTAACCAACGACCTGGATTGTTTACAGACCAAGAAAGATTCAATGTTGCTCTTTTTCACAATGACAAAAGAAATTAAATGTCATTTTCATCAATGAGCTGATAATAATGAAAAAATATTAGAGAAAAGTTGTTGGAGAAGTGGAAATTTGATTTGTAAAAGGGAAGGTATATAAAAAAGAATTAGTAAGGGTATTATAGTCAATTAACTAGTTTTTTATAGTTGAAAAGCTCAAATTTTAAGCTGGACACGCACCGTTTTGCGTGTAACACACGCGTTTTGCCACATAGGATCGGAGGTCATAGTTGTACAGTTTTGAATAGTTAAAGATCATATTTGTGCACTATCAAAGTTCAAGATCAAAGTTATAATTTTGTGTCAAGTTTAAGATCATATTTATTTATTGTATTATGCCGCTATTAATATTAGCCCAACTTTACCACTACCAACATAAACAGTTGATGTGTTTGTTGAAAAGTGAAAGCACTATATTATGTTAGAACTACCAAAATACTTTTAAAATCGTTAACACTAAAACTGAACTAATTATTGATTTTTTGTATAAAAAAAATTTAAATTGATTTTTAGTACAAGTTTATTTATTTCAAGTTCTAAATTTACTAGATAAATTTATTTTAATTCATGCAAAGTTTTTACTTATTCTCTTGGATCAGATCGTATGGGTTGACATTCAAAACTTTATGATAAAGTTTTGTTTCCAGCTTATGTTTATTCTTTCTAAATAATTAACACATCCTTGTTGCTTTTCTAGTTATTTGAATCCATTTATCTATGGAGCAATTGAAGGCTCGTATCGATGAGATAAGACAAGAGAATCTCGGCCTGTCTACTTGGGACATACACGAGATGATCGGGAAGCTGAAAAAAGCAAAGTACTATTTGATAATTGAAGCAAAGTGTTATTTGATGATTGGGACTATTAATATGTTATATTGTTTAAATAGCCATACGCAGTGCGGTGATGGGCTGTAACAGGTGGTTTCTGCATTTGCGGGTTCCTCCTGTGGGCACTTCTTCTGCGTGGGATTGGGTTTGAATCTCTCAATTGCAACAGACTTCTTCTGTGTCTCAATTGCAACTGACTTTTCTGTTTAGAGTTTTGCAAGTTTGGAGAAGATGGGAAATATTCATTGCATTTCATGACACCAACTGCCAAGGGATTTAAATTTAGGGACTCGTATAAATTCAAGTTTGGGTTTCTCAAACGGGCTGACCTGTTTGGTCATGCCATATAATATCATACTATGAAATCATTTGAGACAACAAAGGCAAGGCTACTATACGTAGCTCCTAGGTTGCGTGGCAGGAAAAAGTTATGAAAATTTGCTTATAGTTTGTATTTAGTATAGTATTCTTAAAAAATCTTAAAGAATAAGATTATTATTTATAAAAGTAAGGATTGATTGTGGTTAATATGATGTTACTTATTTGTTTGCAATGCATTACCTTGGAAATTGTTGCAAAAATTTTATGCCATAATATGAAATTTGTGTAGTTCAATTAAAAGTTCTAAAGCATTTGTAATTAAAAGTAATAGATAGTTTTCTTTTTTAAAAAAAAATATTTTAATTTGGTACCTTTTTTTTTTTGAATCTCCAATATTATTTTAAGTAAAATTAAAATTGTATAAGTCGCAATTAAAATTCTTTTGGGCCTCAAAATATTGTGATGTGTCAATTATTGTCCCACATCGAATAAACGGAGAAATCTTAATAAGTTTATAGGCTAAATGAGTTCTCTAACCTATTATACTAGTCTTTTGAGTTGGGCTCTCCCATTTGGTCTATAACATTGGTCTCAGTGGATCAATCCAGGCACGAGGCTGCGACTCGGAGTGGTGGGTGCATGCCAATTGTGACCAACGAGGTTGTTGGTTCTCAAGTCATACATCGGATAGTAGAGTAGAGAAATGTTTCTTTAGTTCTAAAGCGGGGGCAATTGTTATGTGTCAATTTCTCATATTGTTGCTAATAGAGAATAGCTAATGCCAATTTAGAACGCACTCAAAGTCGAGGATAGCTACTATACGTAGCTCCTAGAGGCGTGGCCTAGCGGGAAAAAAGTCATGAGGTCTCAAATTCAAAATCTTCGCGAAAACAAAAATTTGCTTATAGTTTGTATTTAGTTAATCAATTCGAACAACGTACACATTTGCTAATATTAAAACAATAATTTGCGCTTAACAAAACTATTAAAAAGTTCTCAATAACAACTTGTGTTTATTACCTTGTACGAGATGAAAAAATTGAGATACGTGTAAGCTGATATAGCAAACTACTGCCACATGCCATTAATACTAGCTCAGTAATGACAAAGGGATAGGTGATAACATGTAAGACCATATTATGATCAAGTGTCCATTAAATAGCATGTGGATCATAGTATTTTAGAGGGAATATAAGTTCTTGTTTAATTTTATAAAGAGAAAAGACATTAAGATATTATTAAAGTTATTTCGAATAACTGTGACAGAACGCTTATCATCAGTCATGTTAATAACAACTGCTTCCAGTTGCTAGAATAAGGAGAATTTTAATATTCAGTGCTCAACGTGTGAGTAGGAAAACCTCCTACTACAGATAATTGAACCCCACTGCACGCATACTTCCTTTAAAGTTTCATACAAATCTTCCTATCTAGGGTCAATACCAATCAATTTTGAATATCAAATGTCTCAAGAAAAAACACCTATAGTTCTAAATTTATTTTAATTCATGTGAAGTTTTTACTTTTTCTCTTGGATTAGATCGTCAATGTATATTCATATACATTTCATCAATTTAAATTTTATTTTAAACTTAGGAATAAATTAATCTTTAAACTTTATTTTAAACTTAGGAATAAATTAATCAAGCTAACGTAACACTATACGCTTCTAATATAATGATATTTCTATGCTAGTTTAGGTGTACGCGCCTTGTGCGTGTATCTCACTTTAATGAGTTCAACTATTACACTCAATAGGATATTTGTTTAAATAATAAAAATAAATATAATAATTAAATTTAATATCTTTTGAGTAGGTAAAGATAGAGAATTTATTTATTAAACCTAACTTTTACTAAAAAAATATCTTTAAAAGTCGATTGACATTCATCTACCATCTGTAAGTTGCAACAAAATAATATAATGATAGAGACATCAAAATAATACAATTAAATATAATCTATACACACAAAAAAAAATTCAAAGTCATCTAACACTCATCTACCACATGTAAACAATAACAAAATGATACAATAATAGAGATATCAAAATAATACAACTAAACCTAACCTTTACATAAAAAAATCCCTCAAAGCCGACCAACACTTATCTATCATCTGTAAAATGCAACAAAATAATATGATAAAAGTGATATCAAAACAATACATATTAAACTTAAATTTTACACACAAAAAATTTTCAAAATCGATCGAGATTCATCTACGAATTGTAAACTACCACAAAATAACAAACTAATAGAGATATTACGATAATACAATTAAACTCAATCTTTACACAAGAAATTCTTCAAAGCCAACTGACATTCATCTACGACCTGTAAACTATAAAAATAAAATAATATACTAGTGATCGCAAAGCTTTGATTTTGATCCAACTAATTCTTATCTGAGCAAAATTTTTGACCCTAAAGAATTATTTTGAATGAAAACAAAGAAGATATATATATATATATATATACACACACACATGTTGAATTCTATTATGTTGACAAAAACAATGAAGAAGTTGAGGGTTAGAAAATCAATCATCCACCAATCTAGACATACAATCGAATCAAGTTAGATGAGCATCAATCATATTCTCCGAATAGGCGAAATTGTTTGTTCTCTAGTTTAACGTACCTTTCAATATTTATAAAAGTATTTTCTTAATAAAGTCTTATTTTAGGAGTATTTTTTCAATTGAATAGTAGAAAGAAAAATATTAATTAATTATTCTATCATATATTTTAGGAGTTCCATATATTTTAGGAAGTCTAGTAGAAAGAAAAATATTAATTAATTCTCCTACCATATATTTTAGAAGTTCCATATATTTTAGGAAGTCTAGTTAATATAATAAAAAATAATTAAATAATAAATTAAAAAATAGTGAAAAGACAGTTTTGTTTAAAGAAGAGTTTTTTAATGAAGGACAAAAAGTTCAAATCACTTTTTTAAGGGTTTTTACACTTTTAATATATTATAGATATAGATTATAAATTATAGATATAGATATAGATTACATATATAGATTATAGATGTACTTAATTAGCCAAATATGATAAATGTAGAATTTTCATTAGGTGTTTGAAAAATAAAACTGTAGTCATAGTCAATTTTGATACCCTAAAATTGACAACCTAAAACCCTCATATCTTATCATATCATATCATATCATATCATATCATATCATATCATATTATATTATATTATATCATATCATATCATATTATATTATATTATATTATATCATATTATATTATATTATATTATATTATATCATATCATATTATATCATATAATATTATGTTATGTTATGTTATGTTATGTTATGTTATGTTATGTTATGTTATGTTATGTTATATTATGTTATATTATATTATATTATATTATATTATATTATATTATATTATATTATATTATATTATATTATATTATATTATATTATATTATATTATATTATATTATATTATATTAGACTAAACTTGGATTACAAATTCCAGATTATGATGAGTTACATTGCTTATTTTCTTTACTTCAATCTCTAATTATTCATTTTGAAAATTAATAATATTAGATTAGTAAACGTTCTTTGTATGTATATCTCATGTCAGTTAATAAATTTCAAAAATTATTATTAGTGATTAAATATGGGAGATGTGTGATAAGTCCTAAATACTAAGAACCCAGAGCCAAATCTTATGACAAAAAAGTAAATTGTTGTACATATTATCAGGTCATCTTATTAATAAAGTCATCAAACGCAAGTTCCTTACTTGACTACAGAGCTTTAAAAGAGAAAAATACCTTTAAAAGTTAATCTGTCTTTAAAAATTTATTTTGTGATATCGTGTCTTTATCATTATTTTTCATGATCTTCAATAATCCTTATACGATCAATATTAATGCACTTATCAAGCAAATAATAAATGTTATATCTGCGTATTTTTTTACAGTTAAAAACAAAAGATTTTCCAAATTTAGCATCAACAAGTGTTGAGTCAAAAGAGGAAAAAATGTATATATTGATACAAAAAACATATTCTAAACAATTAGATTGATGAAAGATGTATTACTTTATAACAAATTAACTATAATATATGGTAACAAGAATATATATGGAGAACTAATGCTGCTAGATTTTCTTTCCTTGTGTACCCCAAAAAGAATTTCTAAAATATATAATAAGTGGAGGGAAAAAAAAAAAGGAAAATTTAATGAATAAAATTTAATAACGATTTTATTTCTCAAAAATTAAAATAAGGTATAAGGTAAATAACAAAATCACAACAATTTTTTTTCTCCAAACTTTCTTAGTTTTTGGACTCTTTTTTTTTTTTACGTAAAAATCACATGAAAATATCTTCCTTTCAAATTTATTAGTTCCAGTGAAGGCATCAAACTATAAATAAGTCTACATGGGAGGTCGAGTCTGATATTCATAGTGTGTATCCCCAGCATTTGTTGATTCGCGTACTTCTATTATCCTTAGTTCGAAGACGAACTAGATTCTTAGTGGTGGATGATGTAGTGACCTGATTTTGATGATTTGTGTGAAATATTCATAACTGTGTGATTTGACCATTTTAGCCCTCCTTGTGGTTGCTTTGTCGTATTTTCCGTGTGGGGATGACTGGGACGATTCCCAATGCAATTTGGTATGATTTGTATGAGATTGTGGTTTTTGGTTGTTATAAAGGCTTTATAGTTGACTTTGGTTGATATTTATTGATCTATGCATTGGATGGAAAAACAAACTATGCCAACAGATTCAAAATGTCAATTTTAGACTAGTAACATGGTTGGTATGGTTTTATAACTTTTATATCTTATGTCGACCCTCAGTTCAAAAAGTTATGAAATCGGGTCTCGAGGGTCAATTTTGTAAAAATGACATTTTTTCTAAAATTTGATATGATCATTGAGTCTGAAGCATCAAATTTGATAGTATAGCATAGTTTTTTTGCATTCTTGGGATTATAAATGAATTCCGAGGTGTACACAGAGACTTGAAATTTTCCACGTCTCCATAGTTAGTGCACCAGTCAGTAGGTTCAACCACTAAAGCACCACATTGGTTGTTTTGGCATCGCCGCTAAAGCACCGCTTGGCCGCTTTAGTGACCGACTACCAGCTGGGCAAGGGCGCTTTAGCTGTCCTCGTCCGCTTCAGTGGAGGGTGCTAAAGTGTCCCTTGTCCTCTTTAGCAGTCTGGCACTCTAAGAAGGTATCGCTAAAGCGGCCAGTTGGCTGCTTTAGCGGCACCTAGCACCTGGGTATAAATAATCCTTTTCTTGATTTTTCTTCACCATTTTCAAGACTTGGATCTTGGGGATCGAGTTTTTGGGCATTTTCTTTCATTTCTAAACTTGGGTAGCTCCAAATGCCTATTTCAACTACTTTTCTCCGATTTTATCATTTAAGTCTTGTTTAAATGTGACACAACCTAAAACCGGTCCATGTTGTATGGGTACCTCACACCCACATGAACCAGAGGTTGCCCCGATAACCCAACCTAACCATCACATCAATCACGAGGGTCGAATGAATCTCGACCATAAATAAGATAGCAGAAAACATACTACAAGTTGTACCTTAAATATGTCTAAGCACTTCATTAGATTCATCAAACTAACCAATATACCGAAGTCCATAGTCATCCACAATACCTCTATACAAACCGATGTTTAGAAATGTATATGTCGGGACAAGACCCCAACAATAGTAAAAACAAGTCAAAATGAGACTCTCAAATATCTTCACACAAAAAAAAAGAATAAGAAAGAATGCCTTTTTAAATTTATCTATAATCTATATCTATAATTTATAATCTATCTATATATACTGTGAAAACCTTTAGACTCAAAGATTTGTCTCTAAACCTCCAATTTATCATTCACATCCCTCGCGTCTCATCAATCAAAATTACATCATCTGCAAAAAATATATACCAAGGCACCTCTCCTTGAATACGCCGCGTCAACACACCCATCACCAACGAAAATAAAAATAGGTTAAGAGTCGATCCCTGATGTAACCCTGTCAAGACAGGAAAATGCTCTGAATCTTTGCTCCATTATACATGTCCTTAATCAATCTAACGTACGCCACCGGGACCCCACTCACCTCCAAGCTTCTCCAAAGAATCTCCTAGGGACTTTGTCGTACGCCTTCTCCAAGTCAATAAACACCATGTGTAGATCCTTCTTCCTTTCTCTATACAGCTCCACCAATCTCCGAAATAGACATTATCCTCGTCAACCTCCGCTCGACCACCCTCTTCCAAATCTTCATAGTGTGACTCAACAACTTAATACCCCTATAGTTGTTGCAGCTCTGGATGTCACCTTGGTTCTTATATAAAGGAATCATAGTACTCCATCTCCAAGCCTTAAGCATTTTCATTTTCATTTTCGACGGAATACGAGTGCAACGGGCATATTCAAAGATTTGCACCGTTAAGAAATGCCAATATTGCTAATATGATCTAAGCCTATATGTATTGCTCGAACTTTTTAAAAATATTTTAATTGGCCAAAATTAATTATTATTTAAAAAAAAAAAAAAAGCAGATCGTGTTTTTGAATAAAATTGTAATCACCTAATTTTTTTTACCTCCAATTGATACCCATAAATGAATTTTCCTTGATTAATTTTGTATTTAGTATTCTTAAAAGATTTATACTTTTTGTTATGTATTTCGACTTTCGGATTTAATCATTTTTAATTCTTAATTAATTAGTACATATAGGTTAATTAAGTAGAGAAGAAGATTCCTGCACAAATAGCCATTGGGCCGTGCATTTATTTATGGGCAAATAACATAGGTGTCGATAATTTAAAGTTTAGTTAAATAAAATTTTGACGTTTTGTATAATTAGGAAAAATTTGAGTCTATCGAGATACATAATTAGCTCTTAATAAATTTAATTAAAATATATTTTTTTCTTTTAAAGATATAGTATAATAATTAGCTCCAATACACTTTTTATGATTTTTAGTTTATCGAGATACATAATACGTCTAACGAAGATACCTTTTTTATTTTGTAAAGATACATCATTAACTCTCTCGATATATATATATATATATATATATATATATATATATATATTTTATTTTTAATTTTGAATTTGTCGAGTTATATAATTAATACCCGATACATTCCCTGAAGATAGATAATTAGTTGATTTTATTTTTTTTTGTAATTACTTTATACATTAGGTAGGTAATTGATAAATTAATGTGTATTTTTATGTAATCGTTCGTTATTATCAAACTACGTCGTTGAGAGTTTAAGATGAGAAGACCTAGAAGATATCAAAATTTTAATCATAACCGTCCATCGAATCTCATCCAACGTTCATTATTATTCGTTGTACTTACTATATAAGGCTTTGGTCAGAAAGTTTATTCATTTTATCATCAAAAAGAAAAAAAAAAAAAGCCCTCTCCAATCTCCTCCCCTCCTCCGTCGGCTGTGGTGGCCGGGAATCACACCACCACCACCGCCATACGCTTATTCCATATGAATAGATCGATGTGTGTTGTTTAATTTGCAGAGGAGGATATATATATATATATATATGTGTGTGTGTGTGTGTGTGTTATAACCGGTCTCCTAATCCTCTTTGATGCTCTTTGTTTGACACCAAACCGCACCACCTGTGGTGGTGGTGGTGGTGGTTGTCAAACGGAGTATCAGTGAAGATGACGGAGTCCGATTTATCGGATTAATAACTCAATCTATCCGGCCTACCTTGAGGTATGGAAGCTTAGTTTTTCATGTTTATTTATCTTAGATAGATTAAATATTTTTATATCAATAGTATAATTTGATGAATTAGTAGTATAATCTAACCTATTATAGTAAGTGGTTGTGCAAGCTTTGTATTTCTGAATTCCTGTGTTTAGGTTTAGCTAGTGATGTCCAATATCCATCTTATTATGTTCCCCCCCCCCAAGTAGCTGCAAATAGCTTCGAGTTATAGAGTATTTTCCACTAGTAGTCAACGGATACACACCTCTTCTGTACCAATTGGCCATCAGATCCTTCAATGTGTTTAATTTCCTCCAATACCAACTGCTGCTATATCCTGTGGTGCTATGTGAGTTCAAATGCTAGTTGCAGCCTTACTCCATGAACCCATCTCACCCATAGAGAGTCTTTATCCACCACTAACTGCCACAACAACTTCCCTACAGAGTCTGCAATCTTTATATATACTATGTTGAGCGAGGAGGTCTCCAGATCACAAACTTCCGTTGTTCAGCCTTATACTCTTTTGAGTCGAACCATGCTAAACAACGGCTTCCGTAGTCGATTAGAAACCTCACGATGTAAAAATATATGACTGCAAGTTCTGTTTTAGCTTGAGACCGATGTAAAACAGCTTATACGCATGGATACCTATGTTTTTGTACCAGCATTATTCTATGATGTTACTACTTACTTTGTCTACTAATATCCTGGTAAAGGAAAAAAATAAATTAATTCCAGTCTCAGTTGTATGTGGACAGAGTTGAACCTGTCTTAGTGTCATTATCGTGTCCATACTGTTGGGCCATTTAATTAGTAAGTTTTAATCGATGAAGTGGTGTAGATGAGTTCTAATTTGCTGATCTCCCAGTCCATACGGTTCCCTTCCCATCCTCTATTGAGCAATTATGTTATTCTGGATTCCTCACATCTCTAATTATAGATGATTGCCCATTCTGAAGGTTTACACTCTCCCTGGATAGTCAACGACTTCTGCGTTTCAGTCAACACCTGTGGGAATTCCTCCTTTAAATTTGTTCTTCATGCACACGTCCAACTTATTCTCTCTGTCTTTAGCTAAAATTTTCATTCATTTGTGATGATTTTTCTTTTTTCCCTTTCCTTTTGTTTCCTAGATTATCCATGGAGCAGTTGAAAGTTCAAATTAATCAAATGATAGAGCAGCTGAAACAAAGGAGCGTGGGTCGGTCTACTGTGGACCCGCATGAACTGATAGGGAAGCTTGAGCAAGCAAAATCATATTTGTTTGCTGAAGGTAAAATATAGTTGTAATTCTTAAGATGTTTTATTTATCAAAACTAGTATCTTATCTTATGCTGTTTTAATAGCTATACGTGGTGAGCCCTTGATGGGTATGCCTCCAATTTCCCCGACCACTGCCCATGTTGCTGCTTCGTCTATGGTGTCTCTCCCTAGGGGTGTTTTAGATATGACCTATCCAATACTACCACTACCCCCTACGCTTCAACCACGACTGGCCCCTCGTTTTGCTGAATTTCAAGTACCACCACCACTGCCACAACAGCCCCCTCTCAACTGGGACGTTACGTGGGGTTCGACTGATGAACAACTTTTTGTTCCTGTGAACAACTTTATCAGCTATTGGTTTACCACAGTGGTGGCTAATTTAGAAGCTATATTAGTTGATCAGGACTGTTATGACTACTTACGGGAAAATAGTCCCACTTATAGCTTCATCAATTCACCGTACGTCGGTGCAATTGGGATTCCTGTGACAATAATGAGCAGAGAGTTACATAGAGAAATCAATCCATCGTCTTGTCCGGGTTTGTTATCTCGCACACACTCTTCCGAATGGAAAGTGTTTTGGCCATCACTGGGGAGAAGATTTTATGTGGGATTGAGAATTCGGATATCTTATCAATGGAAGAGATCTGGATCAAAATACATGCTTTTTATTTTCATCGATAACGAAGGTATCTATTTTTTTATAAATGTTTTTTACCTTATGAATTAACATATTTTTCATTTTCATTCTAATTATTTTTTATGTACATTTTGTACTGTCGGAAGAAGCGGATGGTTCTTATCCGATAGAGTCACACGGAGCGGGTCCCTCTAACCTAGATGTTCGGCGTCGGATGGTGTGATCAACTTTACAAGGTATTTAGCTAGATTACTTGCGTTTTGTAAATCTTATATGAACCAGTTGAGTTACTCTCAAACTCACAAATTCATTTATGTATACATATATAGAGTGCTTTCTACTACTTTTTTTTCTGCCTCACTCTTTTGCGCTAAGAGAGAGAGCTAAAGGATGGCGGACAAGGCAGTCATTATTCGTACCCGCAAGTTCATGATCAACAGGCTTCTCTCCAGGAAGCAATTCATTATCTATGTGCTTCTTCCTGGAAGAGCCAATGGCTCAAAGGCTGAGCTGAAGGAAAAGTTGGCTATAATGTATGAGTTGAAAGACCTGAATGCTATTTTTGTTTTAAGTTTGGCACACATTTTGGAGGTGGGAAATCAACAGGATTTGGTTTGATTTATGATTCTGTTGAGAATGCTAAGAAGTATGAGCCAAACTATAGGCTCATCGGGAATGAGCTTGACACCAAGGTTGAGAAATCTAGGAAACAAATGAAGGAAAGGAAGAATGGGACCAAAAAGGTCTGCGGGGTAAAGAAGACCAAGGCTGGTGATGCCAAGAAGAAATGAGTCTTATGCAAAAAAAAAAAAATCTCATTGTGGGATTCTTTGGGGGACCTTTGTTTTCTTCTTTTGGCGTTGTGTGACCCATGCTTTACCATTGATATGTCTGACTTTGGGGCAATTCAGTTTTGTGTATCCTTAGGAGTATGGGATAGAGTACTTGAGAGTTCTTATTAGTTAGTGTTACCTGTTACCTGATACTATTACTTTGGTAGAGTTCTTATCTCCCGTGGAAGTTTGTTACAAATTTTTATTTACCAATAGGATGAGCAGTACATCTCAAGGAGGGGAGGAAAAAAACACTAAGAAAATAATCTGGGCAGTATACTGTCTAACATGGATCAGTTACATGCCTCAAACACATCCTACCAGAAAGCTGCTACACCACCTGTCAGCTTTTGTTGTCTCTACTAACCCCTTGCCAAACTAGTAATTTTTTCCATATGCTGCCAGTAAAGGGGCAAGCAAAGAAGAGATGGTTGAGCGTCTGGTTCTCCCCGACATGAGCGACAAGTCTGATCAATTTCGGGTCTCCATTTAGCAATTCTATCTTTGGTTTGCAACCTACCATGGGCAGCTAGCTAGCCATAGGATGAAGCAACATTTAGGTCAACCTTGGTTGCTAGAGACAATACTCCTCCATGCTACTTTAGGCAGAATCCCCGGGAGCTTGTACCTGCTACGGCAACCCTCCCAGCATACGACAAGTACCAGTTGGTGTGCCTGTTGTTAGCCATGTATTTCTACTATTATAGAAGTATGGGTGATACTTGGGTTTCGACATGTCTGTTTAAAAGACATTTTATCTTTGTTTAAGGGTACTATAAACTTTTCAAACTAGACCAAATTACTACGTGTCATTACCCTAAAATTGAAGTGTCACCGCAGCAGGATATCTAGAAATTTCTCATTCTCTCTCGATCATAGAAGCTGCTCATCATCTTTGGTTCTCTAATTCTCTGTCGTGCGGTCATAGAATGTGTAGAATTGTCTCTTTTCTTTGCTCAATTTTTATGAGGTATTATTGTAGTTCTGTTTCCTTTTCATTTCGTTTATGATTTTCATTAGATCTGATTCTTGCATAAATGGGTCGTTCAATTTAATTATAGTTCATGTGCGTTGTTTTTTTCTGTCATATTCATCCATTTACTTTTCACTGCGTAGCAATCCTTCTGGTCCAAATTGCCGCATGATTTGTTGTGTTTCGTAATGAAAATTATTGAGTTTTCTAGCCTGCTATGTATTTATGTGCAGTATAAACAGAAACTGGGAATGAGAACTAAATATATAGTAGGGCTGGTTGGTTGGCCTGTCAGGCCAATAATTTTTGCTTCCCAACTTACTAAGACTGGTAATCAACCTATAATGTTAAACGCGATTAGCACACACATTTCAGTCAATTAATTAATTTATTAGATGTTTCTGATCTCACACAACTTACCTTCACTAATTTTTTAAGTACTTTCCTTATGATTAAGATTTTCCTTATTTAGTTTTCAAATATATATCCCTGGCCAGGTGATTGTTTTCCCTAATAGATGTACATTTGTCTCTAAAAGGTTTCTTAAAGCAAATAAAAAGGATAAATAACTAGAAAGACAGCATTCCAGTATGATCATGCACAAATAAAGGCACAACCCCTATATTCTCATTTGATGAGTTTTTAACTTGAGGGGAGGAGGAGAAGGTAGCAACATGTATTCCCGTTAATTGCTTGATCCATCTTCACAATTTTAAAACTGATGGAATCATTTGTAATATGAAGAATGATAGTAGTCTGTTTGAATTAACTTGGCAAAAATTTACTGATAATAATTCTGGATATATTCCATGTGTTTTGAAGGGGATGTTTCTGTCTTGGCTGACATCAATGATTCTGCAAGCAAGGCCCCCGCCCTGTGTTGATTCCGACAACATCTTTAAATCAAGAGAGACTCTCCAACTCTTCTTTCTGTGTTTCTCTTTGGCCATTGGATCAAATCCTTATCTTTTATCGTAAGTTTTATAGTTCAAAGATATATGTGCTTGACACGGTGAAGCCTCGACTATATTTGCGTATGTATTATGTATGCCTGCACTTTTTTCTCTTGTTTCAGTATTGTGGTGTGACATGTTCTTGTGAAAGATGTGATAATACAATGCTCGCTTTCATCTTTATATTCATGATCTCTATGAAGTTTTTGATTTGCGTTGTTCTTACTTATTTCAATTTTATGAAGTAAAACATATTTTAAGTGTGTCTCACCTTATACTCTTTTTTGGATAATATTTCTAGTGTATGTTCCTTTCATCCGTTTGGTTAAATCTGTTGTAGACATTGATATCCCTCTTAGAAATGTAAAATAAAGTTGGATAATTTTTTAATTTTTTTTTTTAAAAGAATACAACGAAAAGGGGAGAATGGTACAATATCTTTGGCTTTCTTGAACTTCTCTATCTATGAATTCTTTGAGCCTTTGTTTCCAATTTCCTCTGCAGTCCTTTCCTAATAATGTATGTAGGATCTACAGGATTTCAACTCAACACAAGATTGGATATGTAATGATGCCATCTAACACATCAACATTTAATTTAAAATAGTAGAGTAGTATTATTTTTATATTTTAAAATCAAACAAGGCACAATTTCTTTAAATGAAAATTATCTATGCCATGCCAATACATACCTAACTCTTAGCTTGAAAAGAAATTTCATTATAGGAAAACAATGTGTTGTTAAAGTGAAAGGCTGCATACCTTGATCAGTAAGACACTTTTCAAGGTGGGGGCTAGTTTTATGAGGTTCGTGTAAATTTCTATGACCCACATAATTAATTAATTAATTTATTGTTTTAATAATAATTGAATAAGTTAAATCCTTAATTAAACTATATGGAAAGTTTCCTAGTAGGATAATTACTGACTGACTCCTAGTAGGATTGTATCCACAATTACAGACTCATAGTAGGATAATGATTGTATTCACCAATCACGTTGATGGAACGTGAAAACATAACTGACTATTTTCATTATAAAGGGTTCTCTCTGGCAAAAGAAGAATAAGCTCCATCACAATTATTCTGAAAGTAAGGTAAAGAGAGAGAAACAATTCAGTGTTTCTGCTATTATGCTTTTGCTTCCGCTAAAACCATAGAGAATTCAGGTAAGTAATTCTTTATTGAATTACTGTTATTATGTGTATGTGAAAATCATTAAGTTCAACGTTCCTGAATAATACAAAGGATTATGGATAAGATGGTTTATGTATAAGAATGTTTAAGTTTATATAATCCGTTTTATGCTTACATGTGGCATCAAAGCCTGGTTTTCAGAACAAGTGATTTTCCATTAAAATTAATGTTTCTCCACATATTGTCAATTTTAATTTTGTTTGTTAGAAATTTCACAATTATTGAATAATGAAATTTGAAATATTGATATTATTATAATTGATTCTATTTAAAATAATATGAGTTTAATCTTTGTTATTTTAAATATTAAAGAAACAACTCTTTGTTGTTAGAACGTTGAAGTATGCAATAATAAAAATTTATTGTTTCTTAATATAACTTGGAATCATATATGTAAGATTCGTTAATCACCAAAGTGGTCGAATCTTTATGAAATTAATTTCAAAATAAAGGTTAAAGTTTAAATTAATTACCCATTAATCTTGATGCTTACAATTGATCTAATAATTATGGATAAATTAAATTTTTGGTCATAAGACATTTGTGAATCACCCAAAGGTTGATTGTTTGTTCGTATGATCAATAAATATTAAAGAGATAATTTTGATGTATCGTTAGTTTTATTTATTTATCCAAAGATGATAAATATTATTAATTGAGGCATTAAATATTATCGTTTTGTGTTAAATATATTTTAAGCATCATTATGTTTAAAGTTGTATTTTGATGTTGGTCGAATCTTTATGAAATTAATTTCAAAATAAAGGTTAAAGTTTAAATTAATTACCCATTAATCTTGATGCTTACAATTGATCTAATAATTATGGATAAATTAAATTTTTGGTCATAAGACATTTGTGAATCACCCAAAGGTTGATTGTTTGTTCGTATGATCAATAAATATTAAAGAGATAATTTTGATGTATCGTTAGTTTTATTTATTTATCCAAAGATGATAAATATTATTAATTGAGGCATTAAATATTATCGTTTTGTGTTAAATATATTTTAAGCATCATTATGTTTAAAGTTGTATTTTGATGTTGGTCGAATCTTTATGAAATTAATTTCAAAATAAAGGTTAAAGTTTAAATTAATTACCCATTAATCTTGATGCTTACAATTGATCTAATAATTATGGATAAATTAAATTTTTGGTCATAAGACATTTGTGGATCACCCAAAGGTTGATTGTTTGTTCGTATGACCAATAAATATTAAAGAGATAATTTTGATGTATCGTTAGTTTTATTTATTTATCCAAAGATGATAAATATTATTAATTGAGGCATTAAATATTATCGTTTTGTGTTAAATATATTTTAAGCATCATTATGTTTAAAGTTGTATTTTGATGTTTCGCCCAAAGGAGAACATCAATATACATTTAAGTAAATTATTCCTGAATTTGATAATGTGTTTAATCTAATAACTCAAATCATTAACAAATGAACATATTCTATTTTCAGCACTTGCCCTTCATTCTCACTCTGCCTCTGTTACGATTTTTAATGGACTTAACTTTTCAGATTGGTGCGAACAGATCAAATTTCATCTTGGAGTTTTAGATCTTGATGTTGCATTTTACTCTGAAAAGCCAACTACTATTACTGAAGCTAGCAGTGATGAAGAAAAGTCCTATTATAAGCACTGGGATTGGTCTAACAAATTAGGCCTAATGTTCATGCGAATGAATATTGCAGGCAACATTAAGGCTACTCTTCCCAAAACTGAAAGTGCGAAAGAATTTCTGAAACTTGTGGAAGAGTCTTCCCAAACTGCTGATAAGTCTCTTGCTGGGACACTAATGGGTACTTTGACCACCTTGAAGTTTGATGGTTCACGTATTATGCATGAGCATGTCATTGAAATGACAAACATAACAACAAGACTTAAGTCATTGGGAATGAAAGGGGAACAAAATTTCCTTGTGCAGTTCATCATTTACTCATTACCGTCTGAGTATGGTCCTTTCCAAATGAGCTACAACACCATGAAAGACAAATGGAACGTGCATGAATTGCATGGTATGTTGGTTCAATAGGAAACGAGGCTAAAGAATCAAGGAACCCACTCCATTAATTAAGTAAATCATCAAGGAGCTGAAAAGAAAGGAAAGAAACATGGTAAGGGACAACATAAACAACTTAATGTTAATCAGTCCTTATCTCAAGTACATAAGAAAGGGAACAAGAATGGAAAGTGTCATTTCTGTGGAAAATCTGGACACTTTCAGAAAGATTGCCTGAAACGTAAGGCATGGTTTGAGAAGAAAAGGTAAGCCTTGTGCTTTTACATGTCTCGAACCAAATTTAACTAAAGTTCCTTATAATACTTGGTGGATTGACACTGGTTGTACTCTTCATGTTTCTAATACTATGGAGGGATTCCTTACAATCCAAACTATGAACAAGAATGAAAGATTTGTTTACATGGGGAATAGAGTGAAGGCTCCAGTTGAAGTTGTCAGGACTTATCGTCTGATTCTCGATACTGGGCGTCACTTAGATTTAGTTGAAACTTATTATGTTTCTTCTCTTTTGAGAAATTTAGTTTCATTGTCTAAGTTGGATAAGACTGGATATTCTTTTAATTTTGTTAATGGATGTTTTAGTTTGTTTAAGCATAATTATCTCATTGGTACTGGTACACTTTGTGATAATTTATACAAACTGAATCTTGATAATCTTTTTGACAAAACACTCTTAACTCTGCATCATAATGTTGGTACCAAATGAAGTTTGGTGAATGAACAATCTGCTTGCTTGTAACATAAACGTTTAGGTCACATATCTAAAGAAAGGCTGGAAAGATTAGTTAAGAATGAAATTCTTCCAGATTTAGATTTTACTGACCTTAATATTTGTGTAGATTGTATTAAAGAAAAACAAACAAAACACACAAAGGAAGGAGCCACAAGATGAACACAGCTTCTTAAAATTATACACACTGATATATGTGGTCCTTTTGATATCACATCTTTCAATAAAGAAAAATATTTTATCATTTTTATTAATGACTTTTCACGTTATAAATATATCTATTTGTTGCCTGAAAAATCTCAAGCGATTAATACCTTAGAGGTATTTATTACTGAGGTTGAAAGACAACTAGATAGAAAGGTGAAAATAATCAGGTCTGATAGAAGTGGTGAATATTATGGAAGATATGATTAAAGTGGACAACACCCAGGTCCATTTGCTAAATTCCTCGAAAAGTGTGACGTAGGTGCTCAATACACAATGCCCGGCACACCACAACAAAATGGTGTGGCAGAAAGGCGTAATCGTACATTAATGGATATGATTAGGAGTATGTTAAGTAATTCATCTTTACCTCCTTTGTTATGGATGTATGCTTTAAGGACTGACGTTTACTTGCTAAATAGGTTCCTAGTAAAGCAGTCCCAAAGACACCTTTTGAACTGTGGACTGGTAGGAAATCTAGTTTGAGGCACCTGCATGTTTGGGGTTGCCCGACAGAAGTTAGAGTTTATAATCCACAAGAAAAGAAACTGGATTCAAGAACAATCGGTGGTTTCTTCATTGGTTATCCAGAAAAATCAAAGGGGTATAGATTTTACTGTCCTAATCATAGTATGAGAATAGTTGAAACTGGAAACACTAGATTCATTGAGAATGGCGAAGTTAGTGGGAGTGAAGAACCACGTAATGTGAAAATTAAAGAAGTTAGGGTGCAAATTCCTCTACCCTATACTTCTTTTAAATTTATTGTTCCTGAAGATGTTGTACAACAAAGTAATCCACAAGAACAACAAATTAATATTCCTACTAATGAAGCCATAATTGAAGAACCTGTAGTAGATGAACCCCAAGATTAGATGAACACAATTTTTAACTTGGTTTGAGGCGAACCAGTCAAATGAAGAAGCAAGACATTTAACTTATGCAAAATTTTCTCTTAAATTTGTGTGGAATAAAAAATTAAAAGAGTGGAAAGAAAGAAATAATTCTGCATTTTCTATTGGTAGAATAATTTTTGTACCGCCAGGTAGTGGAGAGTTATATTATCTCAGAATGTTGCTTAATATCATTAGAGGTCCTAAGTGTTATGAAGATATACGCACAGTAAACAATAAAGTTCATCTCACATTTAGAGATGCATGTTATGCATTGGGTTTATTAGCTGATGACAAAGAGTATGTAAATGCCATAAAGGAGGCAAGTAACTGGGGAATGTCGTCTTATCTAAGGCAGTTATTTGTTATGCTTTTGTTATCCAATTCAATGTATCGGCCAGAATTTGTTTGGGAGGCAACATGGCTTTTACTATCTGAAGATATCCTACATGAAGTACGACGAGTTATGGACAATCCAGATGCACAAATTTATCATAATATATAATTTATATAAACATTTGTTAAAATTTTGCTGTTCATATTTTGCAAAAGTATCATTAGTATTGATAGATGTCTCTAAATTAAATAAAACAATATCAACCTTTTCTCACAGGGGTTGAGCTAACAAATGATGAACTGAGAAATTGTTGTCTGCAAAAGTTGGAAAATTTATTAAAAGATTGTGGAAGAAGTTTGCAGAATTTCCTAACAATGCCAAAACCAACTAATAATGCAGAACAAGTTGATGTTACCAATAGACTAATCCCTGAGGAACTACGTTACAATAAAAGCTCTTTGTCTGAGGAACATGAAGATCTTCTAAATAGATTAGCAGAGGAGCAAAGGACAGTTTATGAAAGAATCATAACAGCAGTGACGTGCAACAATGGAGGTTTTTTCTTTTTATATGGTCACGGAGAAACTGGGAAGACTTTTATTTGGAGGACTTTATCATCGGCAGTAAGATCTAAAGGAGACATAGTCTAAACAGTTGCGTCAAGCGGGATTGCATCACTTTTATTACCTGGAGGTAGAACAGCACATTCAAAATTTGCTATCCCACTCAATGCAACTGACGATTCTACATGTAATATAAAACAGGGAAGTCCTCTTGCAAGTTTAATTGTGAAGACAAAGTTAATTATTTGGGATGAGGCACCAATGATGCATAGATATTGTTTTGAAGCTCTTGACAAAACTTTAAGAGATATTCTTAGATTTGAAGATGTATCTAATTTAGATAGGCCTTTTGAAGGTAAAACAGTTATTCTTGGTGGTGACTTTAGACAAATTCTACCGGTCATTACAAAAGGTAACAGACAGGATATTGTAAATGCTGCCCTTAATTCTTCATATTTGTGGGATGACTGTCATTTACTAAAGCTAACAAAGAATATGAGGTTAGAAAGTAATCATGAATCAAATTTGAATGATCGAACAGAATTTGCAGATTGGATTTTAGCAGTTGGAGATGGTATGATTGGTAATTCAGTGGATGGAATTGGAAAAGTTCCTATACCTGATGATGTTCTTATTAGTGATTGTGCAGATCCGATTTCTGCCATTGTCAATAGTACATACCCAGATTTTTATTTACATTGCAGTGACGTAACATACCTACAGAAAAGAGCAATTCTTGCTCCCACTCTTGACATGGTAGAATCAATCAATGAGCATATGGTATCACTCAATCAAAGTGAAGAAACAACCTTCTTCAGTTCAGATACAATATGTCTGATAAATTGAACACTAAGATTTGATGGATTCAAAAACTCTTAGCTTGTATTACCTTAAGTGACTTATATGAACATGCTTAATGTATCATAAGTTATCTTATCACTAGGATACTCATTGTAAGTCATGTACTAAAATGCTACTCACAGGATAGGAGGTTTCATACGTAGGAAAAATGGTTCGTCTCCTAGCTTAGAAACACTCGGGGTATTACAAAGACTGAGAGCCAAATGACACAACATGTCTGATAAATGAGAAGGCCGAAAGGTTCTTGGCTCATATCACAGACCAATAACACAACACTTTTGGGGTTTTCTTATTTATTAATTTCAAGCAAATTCTCCTAAAATACAACAATAAAAAATGACGAATTTCATTTGCATGCATGTTCACAATCGAAAATGAAAAATAATATCACATGAAGAGGAGAGCTTACCAGAATTTAAAAGATCCCAAAATCAGATCTAAAGTCAAATTCACAAAAATTAATCATCCATTTCACTTGCATGTACAGATCTAAAAAAAAATAAATGAATCAATAATCACAAAAATTGATAGCTTACCTACCATACATTAACAAGACACCAAAATCATAAATCATATATCTAGATACTTGAAAAATGGAGCTTATTTTCTAACAGCAGGAAATTTATTAAAGAAACTAAGAACATAAATAATAGAGTTTCTTCGTCTTTTCAGATTCTATTTTTTCTTCAAATAGCGACATATTTTATTCTTACAAAATAGAATATGGAGTGTTTGTGATAACGTTGGAAATGAAAAGGTAACTTTCTGTTGTTCAGACAAGATAAGCTTGCAACAGTACTACTGTACTTATTTCTACATTATTCTATAAATTGTTTTTTTTTTTTTTTTATAGATATTTTAAAACTTTTGGGCTGGACCTCTATTTCATTTTTTACTTTGGGCTGGGTTTTACATTTAATTGGTTAGATCAATTTTTCTTAACAAAAATCAATATCTTTAAATAGATAACACATTGTATTTTTATTTTACAAACTAATATTTCCATGGCCCACATACAACTTTAAATAATATTTGAATCTAACATTATTACAACTTTTAATTAAAATTGTTGCGAAGGAGTATTCTAAGAAAGCTTTGTGTTTCTTGATGAAAACTTGAGTGGTCTTAAGGAAACTTTATGCCTTGAGGTTTATTTTCAGTATGTTGATGTGACTGTCATCTTACTAAAATTTTGACTTAAATGCACAAGAATATCGCAAGGCTTTTGCTAAGCCAACTTGAAGTTCTTTATCTTTATTTAATTGTTAAATGTTTCTGTTTTTATTTTATCAACGCATAATGTTTTTAATGATTAATTTATTTTAGATGCGCCGGTACATTACTAGTTATTATTATATAAGAAACTATCTTTTCACTTTCTCTCTAAATTATTATCTAATTATTATTATAATATTATCTCTAAAGATTGACGACTCCTAAAATATATAGTAACAAGAATATATATGGAGAACTAATGCTGCTAGATTTTCTTTTCTTGTGTACCCCAAAAAAGAATTTCTAAAATATATAATAAGTGGAGGGAAAAAAAAGAGGAAAATTTAATAATGATTTTATTTCTTAAAAATTAAAATAAGGTATAAGGTATATAACAAAAGAACAACAATTTTTTTTCTCCAAACTTTGTTAGTTTTTGGACTCTTTATATTTTCTTATTTTTGACGTAAAAATCACATGAAGATATCTTCCTTTCAAATTTATTAGGTATTAGGACTCTTTTTTTTTTTTTTTGAAAAAGGTTAACCGGTAAAAATCACATGAAAATATCTTCCTTTCAAATTTATTAGGTATTAGGACTCTCTTTTTTTTTTTTTGAAAAAGATTAACTGGTTTGTTTATTGATTAGACTAAACTTGGGCTACGAATTCCAGATTCTATTGAGTCACGTTACTTATTTTCTTTACTACAATCTCTAATTATCCATTTTGACCAAAATTGGGTACGCATATTTTACCTTTACCTTTGATGTAAGTAATTAAATCAGTCACTCGATATGTAACTAAAGAAGAGATGTTGTTGCTATGATTATATATAACATATGATTCCAGTTGAAATTAATAGTCTATAAGGAGGAAATCTTTGTTTTATAGACGTAATAAATTTCGTTTTTTCTTTTTTCAGATTCTTTTGATATGTAACACGCTCCAAAATTGATGTTTGTAATAAAACTTTTCAGCCAAGTATTAATGCACATACGTATTTGTTGTTCGGACTCTTTAACTTTGTTAGTTGGTACGAGACTCTCGTCCTTTTAAGTAGTGCATTTTTGGAGTATTCGAGACAATCATTTTGATGGAAAGTCTAAGCAACCTAGCTTACTATATATAGTATCCGGTAATTCCTTGATATGGAGAAGTTACAGCTTACGGAGGTCATGACCTTTGATAGGAAGGTGTTGATAGGAAGGTGTGGAGGACGCGGATTAGGGTAGAGGGTTAGGGGGTGGGAGTGCGTCAGTAACAGTAAGTGAGCGTTCTTTTGTGTCTGTAGTTTCTTGTTCGTGGTGTTGTGTGATGTCTATGATTTCGGTTAGATAGTTCTTAGTATTATCTTTTGTTCTTAGTATTATCTTGTGGCTCATGTAGTATTATTTTGCATACCGTACTAGTTTATATGCACTTATCTTTTATATTTGTTATACTATTATCGGTTCTAAGTCGGGGTATATCGAAAACAGCCTCTCTACTTTACCTAAGATAGTGGTATGGTATGCGTACACTCTACCTTTTACCTGAGGTAGTGGTATATTCTGCATACACTCTACCTTCTCCAAACTTGAGTATGTGCAAACACACTGGGCATGTTGTTGTTGTTGTTGTTGGTAATTCCTGTTAATTTAGAAAAAATTGCTCTGTATATATTTGCAAGTATGATAAATTTTGCTAGTTTCTCATGTGATCAGGTTCGAGGAACTATATTATGACTGATTTCGCTCATACTAAGTGACATTAGTTTTCTTGATTCGTAGGGGACATAGAAAGGAAGAATGCAGATCTCAGATTCAACGTCCAAAAGAAAGAAACAGCAACATGTCAACATTTGTATACCCAAAGAAGTTGTTTTTGAGATATTACAAAGAGTACCTTGCCAAGATTTGTATCAAACTTTAAAGAAAGTATGCATGCATTGGTGTTCAATCATCTATAGTGGGAGGTTTGCTTACTCACACGTTGAACGCGGAATATTAAAATCCTCATCATCATTCTCGCAACTGGAAGCAGTTGTTATTAACATGACTGATGATAAGCGTTCTGTCATAGTTTCTGCATTCGAATGGCATAGTCCTCCATCCTATAAACTCGAAGAACATGAAAGATATTGGGAGAGTACATACATATATACAGTAAATGATGTATTGATCAACACCGTACATAACATGAGGGAAATGATGAGGGTGAATTCCGTGAATGGTTTCGTCTGTTTCTGTAGCGATGACGCTTGTCTCCATGTCTGCAATCCCATCACTACAGAGTATTTCACGACTCCACCATATTCTTATGATACTAATATGGCATACTTTCGGCTTGCTGCAGTTGGCTTTGGATTTTGCCATCTTTCGTATGAATACAAGGTGGTTGTTCTTTATAGAGATGCAGAATGTTTAAAATCTGGTGTGATTAAACCATTTGTTTTAACTGTTGGAACTGATCGTTCATGGAGGTCTCTGAAAGCAATTCCTGATACAAAAATTATTTCGAGAATGAAGACTGGTGCACATGTGAAAGGAGTATTATATTGGTACAAGAAGAGTTGTACTCGTGAAGATTGGCCACGACATAGTAAGAGAATTGAACGTCTCATATGTTTTGATCTAACTAAAGAAGAATTTGATATGATTATGGTTCCAGCTGAAATTGATGGCGTACAAGGAGGCGGCCAGTATGCAACTAGTATTGCAGAAAAAGGAGGAAATCTTTGTTTGATAAACGTAAGTGAAGGTTGTTTTTGGTCCCTCTTGATCCAGGTATATGTTGCACATAGTACTACTGATTTGAGTAGCATAAAATCATGGAAGAAAGAGTTCACTGTGACCGTTCCTAACATGGCTTACAATACAAAAATCAATCATTTGCTATTCTTAATTGTCACTGATGACATGTTGGTGATTCAACTTAGTGAGGCTCAAACCTATGGATTTCTTAATGTAGCAACTGGAATACTATTGGACATAGTAGACCTGCATTGGTCTCATATTATTATCCCTTATGTCCCAAGTTTGGTTACTCTTTTCCATCGCCCACAACAACTACAACATACCAAGTGAAATCTCACAAGTGAGGTCTGGGAAGGGTGGGGAGAGTAAAGTATGCGCAGACTTTTCAGTTATCTCGTGGAAATAGAAAGGTTATTTTCGACCACTACTTTTGAACTAGACTAGATTGCAATTCATGTCTTTTTCTTTGTATCAGATTTCGGTCTATTATAATAAATTTCAATTTTTTTTTTATTCTTTTGATATCATTGTTATGCAACACATTTCAAAATTAATGTATTACACAAGTTTTCAACCACTATGGAGTATGACGTACCAGTAGTAATGCTACGTATGTAAATACATCTATGTTATTCGGACTCTTTAAATTTGTTGTGTGCTTTACTGATCCTTGTTAAGTTGTGCATTTTTCAAGGATTCGAGACAAGCTTTTCGAGGAACAGTCTAACCAACCTAGCCTTTATATATATATATATATATATATATATATATATATATATATATATATATATATATGTTGTTCATGGGATTAGTAGCTACAAGATTTTGGTATGTGTATTTTTAGATATTCAATATTAAAATTTACTGGTCTAATTAATTCAAATTCACACCGAACAAATCTACGAGCTAAGTAACACGGACTATTCACTTTTGATGCCACACCTGTGTCGGATTCTCCAAAAATACACTACTTTTGGAGAATCCAACAGGCACCTATTGACTTTTTTGAAGAGTCCGAGCAACATAGTTGATAAGAGAGAACTAGGAATAACTCGCCCACTTACAAACCTTCTACCCTTATTTTCGACGTCAAATCTTCCTATTTAGGGTAGCTAACAGACTCTTATACTCTTATAAGAAATGCGTTTTCTTGATAGATCTACTCGATATGAATTTGTATTAGTCAGGTCGATGAATTTCGAATACCAAATGTCACAAGTAAAAAACACATATGTAGCAACTTCCCATGAGCAAAGTGTCCAACACAATACAAGTTGTGTCAAGTCATCCTCATTCATCACAGTAAAACCAAAAAGGCTGGAAAAAATATTGTTTTTTGGTATTTATCTTCTAATTCTTGAATAAAAAAAAAAAAGCAAATAGTATTACTTTGTACTGAAAACTGAGTCTATAACTATAGATCCATTGTACAAGTTGTTCAACTATAAATTTTTATTTGATTTTTCATATTCAATTGAAACAGAATATCAAGAATGGCTTTCAGTCTATCATTCTTGCAAATGCAGAGAATTTTTTTTTTCCTACACTTTTCTCCTCTTTGGGCTCAGAATGAAATCATCACCATCGTCGTCGTCATCACTACTATCACTTTTTAGTCGTTTCTTTGCCTTTATGTCGCCATTCTTTGATACTTGCTGTTGCTTTTTTGAGCTCTCGCTTTGGTTATGATTGGTCGCGGAGGAGGAGATTTCATTGGAGTCCCCGTACGAATTTGCTTTTGCTTTCTTTGCTTTTTCTCAAACGCCTTCTTTGATCTCTCCGGTGATAACAAAATGCTCCATCAACCTGCATTTACAAGCCTCAAAAGTATTGTTTCAACTCTATTTAAAAACTCGGAAGAGCTAAAGGACACTAAAAACGATAACTATGCATATACAGCTGCAAATGTGTTGTCTTTTCATGTCGGAACAAAAAAAAGTATGATATTAATTGAGGTGCGTGCAAGTTGATCCGGACATTGCCTCAAAACAAAGTTCATTTTATTGCAGCAAAATGCATTCTTCAAGGAAAATAAATCATCTTAGACTTAAGTGAAAGGAGAAAACGAAAGAAAAAAGAATCTAAGCTAGTTGGATCAAAGACTACAAGTATCAAATTCTATATCCAGGGGAAGTACCTCAGCATGTTGTGGCGGAGATCACTCAAAAGAGTTCCTCGTCCATTTCAGTATCACCTGAAAGAGATGGATAAGAGGGGTACACCGTAGAAATCGGATGCAGATCCTTATCTTTTATATATCCCGAAAGCTTCATATCTTCTTTTAGTAGACTCAATATGAAGCATATCCTGTCTGCATCCACATGTGATACATCTCCCCTTACAAACTCATGCACCGCAGAACCCAACTCAATCCAGCTAGATCCTCGATTTTTTTTTCACGTGATGCTCTCTAATCAGTGCCCTTACTCTAGCTACATCACGCCATTTTCCCGCAGCAGCATAAATATTGGACAAGAGAATGTAATTTCCGGAATTCTCAGGCTCAATCTTGAATAACTCAGATGCTGCAATTTCAGCCATCCGGACATTACGGTGAACATTGCTAGCTGCAAGCATTGCACCCCAAACGGCTGACGTGGGCGCCAAATGCATACTCAATATCATTTCATGGGCCTCCTCAAGGAACCCACCACGGCCAAGGATATCAACCATGCATGCGTAATGTTTATCTGTGGGCTCGATTCCGAATTCTTCAGTCATTTGTTTGAAGTACCTCCTCCCTTCATCGACAAGTCCTCCATGGTTGCAAGCACTCAAAACCCCAAGAAAAGTTACTTCATCAGGCTCAAAGTTCTTTCTTTGCATATCCTCAAATAAAGACACTGCTTTTTCAACTAAGCCATGATTAGCAAACGCAGCAATCATTGTACTATAACAACAGAAATCTTTTTTATCCGCCGCTTCAAATACTTGTGAGGCTTTCTCAATATTTCCACACTTCGCATAGAGGTCTATTAGACTGTTAACAACACGTGAATCAGAAAAATATCTCGATCCAACTACATCATCACTTATTACTGACTCAACTGCATCTACAATCCCTAACTGAGAGCAAGCCGAGATGACACTTAAAATAAAAGTCTCATCCAGTTCAAGTGAACTCTGCTTTCGGAAGTTTTTGAACAATTCTAAGGCAGCAGAAGGCTTCCCATTCTTAGCATAACCACTAATCATGGTAGACCATGTAACGAGATTTTTCTCCGGCATTTCATCAAATAAACACTTTGCTTCGTGCAATTTCCCAGACTTAACATAGCCATCTATCATCATAGTCCACGACACCACATTCCTACGGGGCATTTGTTCAAAGTAGTCCTTTGCTTTTTCCAACTGACCCGCCTTACAATACCCCGATATCATCAAATTCCATGTTCCAGTGTCGCGATGTGGCATTGCCCGAAACAGAAAGCTCGCTGTGTGCACATCACCAACATCAATGTACCCTGAAATCATCACATTCCAAGCAGCCATATCCTTAGTCGGCATAGCGTCAAAAATATTCCTAGCCTCTACCATATCTCCCTTCCTAACATAGCCACATATCACACTAGTCCAAGAAACAACATTTTTCTCATCCATGCCATCGAACAACTCGAGTGCAATTTCAAGTCTTCCATTATTCACGTAACCCGATATCATTGAGTTCCAAGAAACAACATCCTTTTCCTCCATCTCATCAAATACTCGTCTCGCAAAGTCAACTCCCCCACATCTCATGAAACAGTCAATCACAGAATTCAGCACTATCAAATCAAAACCAAACCCACATTTCCAAATAAACCCAAACATCCCCTCGCCATCCCTCGACCATTTCAGCCGTCCAAACACCTTCAGTATAGATGATATAGTGAAATTCAAAGGCGTGACATCTAGCGAACGCATATCCCGGAAAAGATAAAAAGCTTCAGTATGCTGAGAATTTTCAACATACCCATGAATCATAGAAGTCCAAAGAAAAGGGTTTCGTTCAGTAATTTCATCGAACACCTTACGAGCATAATCTGTGGCACCAAAACGAGAGTAAAGACGAATGATTTTGTTCAATATGAGGTCTGACGAGGCAATGGAACCACATACTAACAAATGAGCGTGGACTGATTTTAACCTATTTAGAGTTTTGCAAGTTTGGAGAAGATGGAAAATAACTTGATTCATCGTTACATTTCATCGTGCCAACGGCAAAGGATTTAAATTTACGGACTCATATAAATTCAAGTTTGGGTTTCTCAAAGGCCTGCCTTTGGTCATATTATATTATTAATATAATAGAAGAAGTCACAATAAATAGTTGAAGCAGGTGGCTCATGTTTGACATGTTTGCCTCAGCTGTTTCAATCATTACGTATTAAAAAATTAATAATATTTAATAAAAATTAATATTATTATTAAAAAATTAATAATATTGACTGATTTGTGTGTGTTTGTACTATGATTGATCTGTTTGTTTAGCTATCATTTTTAAGTTGTTTTTTTGTTATTTTTATGCTGTCTGGAAAACAATTCCTTAATATATGTAATTCACGCCAAATTAGATTCTAGAGTCGTCGTGTTAAATTGGGCTGCTTCTTTTTGTTTTTGATGTATATTTTGTGAAGGCCTTTTGTGAATGCTAATTTCAAGTCCAACAGTGGTAATGACATGTAGATATGTCAAACAATTAAAATGTTGGTTATTGTAGATATGTTTGTTTTGTCTTCAGACAAATTTTTTGGTTGGCGGGACTTTTAGCTAATTAAAGTGGTGACTTTTTATTGTTCAATTAATTTTATTCTTGAAGATGGTTTTGGCTCTTTACATTGTTACTTAACCCCTTATATTGATCTTGTACTCTTTACATTACGTTAAGTTGATAAATATCGAAAATGGACATGCCACTGTGTTAGGACTTTCTTGTTAACATATTTTGCACTCAATAGATGTACAAATAACGAATTTGAACTCATTTGATCTAATATCAAAAAGTCTTTATTGACATAAGTTGGCGTATTACAATAGCTACTACATAAATAACTTTCTATAAATCCAAGATATTATCACAATGATCAATAAAACTTGATACTTCCTCCTGATTTTCTCCTTTTCTTCATCATGTTTTTTGATCCATTTTTGTAATCCTGAAATAACAATTCTAGCATGTTCAGGATAATCAACTTCATACCATCTAAAATACTTGCATCCAACCTGTTTAAGAAGAACAAAAGAACCATAAAAATTTAATCTTGAATGAAAAGAAAAAGACAAAACTCATCTACAATGCAACCTTACCCGACCATCTTCACATCCAAGTAACCAACGACCTGGATTGTTTACAGACCAAGAAAGATTCAATGTTGCTTTTTTTCACAATGACAAAAGAAATTAAATGTCATTTTCATCAATGAGCTGATAATAATGAAAAAATATTAGAGAAAAGTTGTTGGAGAAGTGGAAATTTGATTTGTAAAAGGGAAGGTATATAAAAAAGAATTAGTAAGGGTATTATAGTCAATTAACTAGTTTTTTATAGTTGAAAAGCTCAAATTTTAAGCTGGACACGCACCGTTTTGCGTGTAACACACGCGTTTTGCCACATAGGATCGGAGGTCATAGTTGTACAGTTTTGAATAGTTAAAGATCATATTTGTGCACTATCAAAGTTCAAGATCAAAGTTATAATTTTGTGTCAAGTTTAAGATCATATTTATTTATTGTATTATGCCGCTATTAATATTAGCCCAACTTTACCACTACCAACATAAACAGTTGATGTGTTTGTTGAAAAGTGAAAGCACTATATTATGTTAGAACTACCAAAATACTTTTAAAATCGTTAACACTAAAACTGAACTAATTATTGATTTTTTGTATAAAAAAATTTTAAATTAATTTTTAGTACAAGTTTATTTATTTCAAGTTCTAAATTTACTAGATAAATTTATTTTAATTCATGCAAAGTTTTTACTTATTCTCTTGGATCAGATCGTATGGGTTGACATTCAAAACTTTATGATAAAGTTTTGTTTCCAGCTTATGTTTATTCTTTCTAAATAATTAACACATCCTTGTTGCTTTTCTAGTTATTTGAATCCACTTATCTATGGAGCAATTGAAGGCTCGTATCGATGAGATAAGACAAGAGAATCTCGGCCTGTCTACTTGGGACATACACGAGATGATCGGGAAGCTGAAAAAAGCAAAGTACTATTTGATAATTGAAGCAAAGTGTTATTTGATGATTGGGACTATTAATATGTTATATTGTTTAAATAGCCATACGCAGTGCGGTGATGGGCTGTAACAGGTGGTTTCTGCATTTGCGGGTTCCTCCTGTGGGCACTTCTTTTGCGTGGGATTGGGTTTGAATCTCTCAATTGCAACAGACTTCTTCTGTGTCTCAATTGCAACTGACTTTTCTGTTTAGAGTTTTGCAAGTTTGGAGAAGATGGGAAATATTCATTGCATTTCATGGCACCAATTGCCAAGGGATTTAAATTTAGGGACTCGTATAAATTCAAGTTTGGGTTTCTCAAACGGGCTGACCTGTTTGGTCATGCCATATAATATCATACTATGAAATTATTTGAGACAACAAAGGCAAGGCTACTATACGTAGCTCCTAGGTTGCGTGGCAGGAAAAAGTTATGAAAATTTACTTATAGTTTGTATTTAGTATAGTATTCTCTTAAGAATAAGATTATTATTTATAAAAGTAAGGATTGATTGTGGTTAATATGATGTTACTTATTTGTTTGCAATGCATTACCTTGGAAATTGTTGCGAAAATTTTATGACATAATATGAAATTTGTGTAGTTCAATTAAAAGTTCTAAAGCATTTGTAATTAAAAGTAATAGATAGTTTTCTTTTTTAAAAAAAAATATTTTAATTTGGTACTTTTTTTTTTCGAATCTCCAATATTATTTTAAGTAAAATTAAAATCGTATAAGTCGCAATTAAAATTCTTTTGGGCCTCAAAATATTGTGATGTGTCAATTATTGTCCCACATCGAATAAACGGAGAAATCTTAATAAGTTTATAGGCTAAATGAGTTCTCTCACCTATTATACTAGTCTTTTGAGTTGGGCTCTCCCATTTGGTCTATAACATTGGTCTCAGTGGATCAATCCAGGCACGAGGCTGCGACTCGGAGTGGTGGGTGCATGCCAATTGTGACCAACGAGGTTGTTGGTTCTCAAGTCATACATCGGATAGTAGAGTAGAGAAATGTTTCTTTAGTTCTAAAGCGGGGGCAATTGTTATGTGTCAATTTCTCATATTGTTGCTAATAGAGAATAGCTAATGCCAATTTAGAACGCACTCAAAGTCGAGGATAGCTACTATACGTAGCTCCTAGAGGCGTGGCCTAGCGGGAAAAAAGTCATGAGGTCTCAAATTCAAAATCTTCGCGAAAACAAAAATTTGCTTATAGTTTGAATTTAGTTAATCAATTCGAACAACGTACACATTTGCTAATATTAAAACAATAATTTGCGCTTAACAAAACTATTAAAAAGTTCTCAATAACAACTTGTGTTTATTACCTTGTACGAGATGAAAAAATTGAGATACGTGTAAGCTGATATAGCAAACTACTGCCACATGCCATTAATACTAGCTCAGTAATGACAAAGGGATAGGTGATAACATGTAAGACCATATTATGATCAAGTGTCCATTAAATAGCATGTGGATCATAGTATTTTAGAGGGAATATAAGTTCTTGTTTAATTTTATAAAGAGAAAAGACATTAAGATATTATTAAAGTTATTTCGAATAACTGTGACAGAACGCTTATCATCAGTCATGTCAATAACAACTGCTTCCAGTTGCTAGAATAAGGAGAATTTTAATATTCAGCGCTCAACGTGTGAGTAGGAAAACCTCCTACTACAGATAATTGAACCCCACTGCACGCATACTTCCTTTAAAGTTTCATACAAATCTTCCTATCTAGGGTCAATACCAATCAATTTTGAATATCAAATGTCTCAAGAAAAAACACCTATAGTTCTAAATTTATTTTAATTCATGTGAAGTTTTTACTTTTTCTCTTGGATTAGATCGTCAATGTATATTCATATACATTTCATCAATTTAAATTTTATTTTAAACTTAGGAATAAATTAATCTTTAAACTTTATTTTAAACTTAGGAATAAATTAATCAAGCTAACGTAACACTATACGCTTCTAATATAATGATATTTCTATGCTAGTTTAGGTGTACGCGCCTTGTGCGTGTATCTCACTTTAATGAGTTCAACTATTACACTCAATAGGATATTTGTTTAAATAATAAAAATAAATATAATAATTAAATTTAATATCTTTTGAGTAGGTAAAGATAGAGAATTTATTTATTAAACCTAACTTTTACTAAAAAAATATCTTTAAAAGTCGATTGACATTCATCTACCATCTGTAAGTTGCAACAAAATAATATAATGATAGAGACATTAAAATAATACAATTAAATATAATCTATACACACAATTTTTTTTTCAAAGTCATCTAACACTCATCTACCACATGTAAACAATAACAAAATGATACAATAATAGAGATATCAAAATAATACAACTAAACCTAACCTTTACATAAAAAAATCCCTCAAAGCCGACCAACACTTATCTATCATCTGTAAAATGCAACAAAATAATATGATAAAAGTGATATCAAAACAATACATATTAAACTTAAATTTTACACACAAAATTTTTTCAAAATCGATCGAGATTCATCTACGAATTGTAAACTACCACAAAATAACAAACTAATAGAGATATTACGATAATACAATTAAACTCAATCTTTACACAAGAAATTCTTCAAAGCCAACTAACATTCATCTACGACCTGTAAACTATAAAAATAAAATAATATACTAGTGATCGCAAAGCTTTGATTTTGATCCAACTAATTCTTATCTGAGCAAAATTTTTGACCCTAAAGAATGATTTTGAATGAAAACAAAGAAGATATATATATATATATATATATATACACACACACACATGTTGAATTCTATTATGTTGACAAAAACAATGAAGAAGTTGAGGGTTAGAAAATCAATCATCCACCAATCTAGACATACAATCGAATCAAGTTAGATTAGCATCAATCATATTCTCCGAATAGGCGAAATTGTTTGTTCTCTAGTTTAACGTACCTTTCAATATTTATAAAAGTATTTTCTTAATAAAGTCTTATTTTAGGAGTATTTTTTCAATTGAATAGTAGAAAGAAAAATATTAATTAATTATTCTATCATATATTTTAGGAGTTCCATATATTTTAGGAAGTCTAGTAGAAAGAAAAATATTAATTAATTCTCCTACCATATATTTTAGAAGTTTCATATATTTTAGGAAGTCTAGTTAATATAATAAAAAATAATTAAATAATAAATTAAAAAATAGTGAAAAGACAGTTTTGTTTAAAGAAGAGTTTTTTAATGAAGGACAAAAAGTTCAAATCACTTTTTTAAGGGCTTTTACACTTTTAATATATTATAGATATAGATTATAAATTATAGATATAGATATAGATTACATATATAGATTATAGATGTACTTAATTAGCCAAATATGATAAATGTAGAATTTTCATTAGGTGTTTGAAAAATAAAACTGTAGTCATAGTCAATTTTGATACCCTAAAATTGACAACCTAAAACCCTCATATCTTATCATATCATATCATATCATATCATATCATATCATATTCTATTATATTATATTATATTATATTATATTATATTATATTATATTATATTATATAATATCATATCATATTATATTATATTATATTATATTATATTATATCATATCATATTATATCATATAATATCATATTATGTGATGTTATGTTATGTTATGTTATGTTATGTTATGTTATGTTATGTTATGTTATGTTATATTATATTATATTATATTATATTATATTATATTATATTATATTATATTATATTATATTATATTATATTATATTATATTATATTATATTATATTATATTATATTATATTATATTAGACTAAACTTGGATTACAAATTCCAGATTAGGATGAGTTACATTGCTTATTTTCTTTACTTCAATCTCTAATTATTCATTTTGAAAATTAATAGTATTAGATTAGTAAACGTGCTTTGTATGTATATCTCATGTCAGTTAATAAATTTCAAAAATTATTATTAGTGATTAAATATGGGGGATGTGTGATAAGTCCTAAATACTAAGAACCCAGAGCCAAATCTTATGACAAAAAAGTAAATTGTTGTACATATTATCAGGTCATCTTATTAATAAAGTCATCAAACGCAAGTTCCTTACTTGACTACAGAGCTTTAAAAGAGAAAAATACTTTTAAAAGTTAATCTGTCTTTAAAAATTTATTTTGTGATATCGTGTCTTTATCATTATTTTTCATGATCTTCAATAATCCTTATACGATCAATATTAATGCACTTATCAAGCAAATAATAAATGTTATATCTGCGTATTTTTTTACAGTTAAAAACAAAAGATTTTCCAAATTTAGCATCAACAAGTGTTGGGTCAAAAGAGGAAAAAATGTATATATTGATACAAAAAACATATTCTAAACAATTAGATTGATGAAACAAATTAACTATAATATATGGTAACAAGAATATATATGGAGAACTAATGCTGCTAGATTTTCTTTCCTTGTGTACCCCAAAAAGAATTTCTAAAATATATAATAAGTGGAGGGAAAAAAAAAAGGAAAATTTAATGAATAAAATTTAATAACGATTTTATTTCTCAAAAATTAAAATAAGGTATAAGGTAAATAACAAAATCACAACAATTTTTTTTCTCCAAACTTTCTTAGTTTTTGGACTCTTTTTTTTTTTTACGTAAAAATCACATGAAAATATCTTCCTTTCAAATTTATTAGGTATCATGACTCTTTTTTTTTTTTTTCACACACAAAAAAAAGAATAAGAAAGAATGCCTTTTTTAATTTATCTATAATCTATATCTATAATTTATAATCTATCTATATATACTGTGAAAACCTTTAGACTCAAAGATTTGTCTCTAAACCTCCAATTTATCATTCACATCCCTCGCGTCTCATCAATCAAAATTACATCATCTGCAAAAAATATATACCAAGGCACCTCTCCTTGAATACGCCGCGTCAACACACCCATCACCAACGAAAATAAAAATAGGTTAAGAGTCGATCCCTGATGTAACCCTGTCAAGACAGGGAAATGCTCTGAATCTCCTCCCACCTGAATCTTTGCTCCATTATACATGTCCTTAATCAATCTAACGTACGCCACCAGGGCCCCACTCACCTCCAAGCTTCTCCAAAGAATCTCCTAGGGACTTTGTCGTACGCCTTCTCCAAGTCAATAAACACCATGTGTAGATCCTTCTTCCTTTCTCTATACAGCTCCACCAATCTCCGAAATAGACATTATCCTCGTCAACCTCCGCTCGACCACCCTCTTCCAAATCTTCATAGTGTGACTCAACAACTTAATACCCCTATAGTTGTTGCAGCTCTAGATGTCACCTTGGTTCTTATATAAAGGAATCATAGTACTCCATCTCCAAGCCTTAAGCATTTTCATTTTCATTTTCGACGGAATACGAGTGCAACGGGCATATTCAAAGATTTGCACCGTTAAGAAATGCCAATATTGCTAATATGATCTAAGCCTATATGTATTGCTCGAACTTTTTAAAAATATTTTAATTGGCCAAAATTAATTATTATTTAAAAAAAAAAAAAAAGCAGATCGTGTTTTTGAATAAAATTGTAATCACCTAATTTTTTTTACCTCCAATTGATACCCCTAAATGAATTTTCCTTGATTAATTTTGTATTTAGTATTCTTAAAAGATTTATACTTTTTGTTATGTATTTCGACTTTCGGATTTAATCATTTTTAATTCTTAATTAATTAGTACATATAGGTTAATTAAGTAGAGAAGAAGATTCCTGCACAAATAGCCATTGGGCCGTGCATTTATTTATGGGCAAACAACATAGGTGTCGATAATTTAAAGTTTAGTTAAATAAAATTTTGACGTTTTGTATAATTAGGAAAAATTTGAGTCTATCGAGATACATAATTAGCTCTTAATAAATTTAATTAAAATATATTTTTTTCTTTTAAAGATATAGTATAATAATTAGCTCCAATACACTTTTTATGATTTTGGGTTTATCGATATATATAATACGTCTAACGAAGATACCTTTTTTATTTTGTAAAGATACATCATTAACTCTCTCGATTTATATATATATATATATATATTTAATTTTGAGTTTGTCGAGTTATATAATTAATACCCGATACATTCCATGAAGATAGATAATTAGTTGATTTTTTTTTTTTTGTAATTACTTTATACATTAGGTAGGTAATTGATAAATTAATGTGTATTTTTATGTAATCGTTCGTTATTATCAAACTACGTCGTTGAGAGTTTAAGATGAGAAGACCTAGAAGATATCAAAATTTTAATCATAACCGTCCATCGAATCTCATCCAACGTTCATTATTATTCGTTGTACTTACTATATAAAGCTTTGGTCAGAAAGTTTATTCATTTTATCATCAAAAAGAAAAAAAAAAAAAGCCCTCTCCAATCTCCTCCCCTCCTCCGTCGGCTGTGGTGGCCGGGAATCACACCACCACCACCGCCATACGCTTATTCCATATGAATAGATCGATGTGTGTTGTTTAATTTGCAGAGGAGGATATATATATATATATATATGTGTGTGTGTGTGTTATAACCGGTCTCCTAATCCTCTTTGATGCTCTTTGTTTGACACCAAACCGCACCACCTGTGGTGGTGGTGGTGGTGGTTGTCAAACGGAGTATCAGTGAAGATGACGGAGTCCGATTTATCGGATTAATAACTCAATCTATCCGGCCTACCTTGAGGTATGGAAGCTTAGTTTTTCATGTTTATTTATCTTAGATAGATTAAATATTTTTATATCAATAGTATAATTTGATGAATTAGTAGTATAATCTAACCTATTATAGTAATATTTTAATTATTGTCTTTTATTCTTAGATTAGTAGCTGCAAATAGCTTCGAGTTATAGAGTATTTTCCACTAGTAGTCAACGGATACACACCTCTTCTGTACCAATTGGCCATCAGAATCCTTCAATGAGTTTAATTTCCTCCAATACCAACTGCTGCTATATCCTGTGGTGCTATGTGAGTTCAAATGCTAGTTGCAGCCTTTATATATACTCCATGAACCCATCTCACCCATCCACTAACTGCCACAACAACTTCCCTACGGAGTCTGCAATCTTTATATATACTATGTTGAGCGAGGAGGTCTCCAGATCACAAACTTCGGTTGTTCAGCCTTATACTCTTTTGAGTCGAACCATGCTAAACAACAGCTTCCGTAGTTGATTAGAAATCTCACGATGTAAAAATATATGACTGCAAGTTCTGTTTCAGCTTGAGACCGATGTAAAACAGCTTATACGCATGGATACCTATGTTTTTGTACCAGCATTATTCTATGATGTTACTACTTTGTCTACTAATATCCTGGTAAAGGAAAAAAAATAAATCAATTCCAGTCTCAGTTGTATGTGGACAGAGTTGAACCTGTCTTAGTGTCATTATCGTGTCCATACTGTTGGGGCATTTAATTAGCAAGTTTTAATCGATGAAGTGGTGTAGATGAGTTCTAATTTGCTGATCTCCCAGTCCATACCGTTCACTTCCCATCCATCCTCTATTGAGCAATTATGTTATTCTGGATTCCTCACATCTCTAATTATAGATGATTGCACATTCTGAAGGTTTACACTCTCCCTGGATAGTCAACGACTTCTGCGTTTCAGTCAACACCTGTGGGAATTCCTCCTTTAAATTTGTTCTTCATGCACACGTCCGACTTATTCTCTCTGTCTTTAGCTAAAATTTTCATTCATTTGTGATGATTCGTCTTTTTTCCCTTTCCTTTTGTTTCCTAGATTATCCATGGAGCAGTTGAAAGTTCAAATTAATCAAATGATAGAGCAGCTGAAACAAAGGAGCGTGGGTCGGTCTACTGTGGACCCGCATGAACTGATAGGGAAACTTGAGCAAGCAAAATCATATTTGTTTGCTGAAGGTAAAATATAGTTGTAATTTTTAAGATTTTTTATTTATCAAAACTAGTATCTTATCTTATGTTGTTTTAATAGCTATACGTGGTGAGCCCTTGATGGGTACGCCTCCAATTTCCCCGACCATTGCCCATGCTGCTGCTTCATCTATGGTGTCTCTTCCTAGGGGTGTTTTAGATATGACCTATCCAATACTACCACTACCACCTACGCTTCAACCACCACTGGCCCCTTGTTTTGCTGAATTTCAAGTACCACCACCACTGTCACAACAGCCCCCTCTCAACTGGGACGTTACGTGGGGTTCGACTGATGAACAACTTTTTGTTCCTGTGAACAACTTTATCAGCTATTGGTTTACCACAGTGGTGGCTAATTTAGAAGCTATATTAGTTGATCAGGACTGTTATGACTACTTACGGGAAAATAGTCCCACTTATAGCTTCATCAATTCACCGTACTTCAGTGCAATTGGGATTCCTGTGACAATAATGAGCAGAGAGTTACATAGAGAAATCAATCCATCGTCTTGTCCGGGTTTGTTATCTCTCACACACTCTTCCGAATGGAAACTGTTTTGGCCATCACTGGGGAGAAGATTTTATGTGGGATTGAGAATTCGGATATCTTATCAATGGAAGATGTCTGGATCAAAATACATGCTTTTTATTTTCATCGATAACGAAGGTATCTATTTTTTTATAAATGTTTTTTACCTTATGAATTAACATGTTTTTCATTTTCATTCTAATTATTTTTTATGTACATTTTGTACTGTCGGAAGAATCGGGTGGTTCTTATCCGATAAGAGTCACACGGAGCGGGTCCCTCTAACCGAGATGTTCGGCTTCGGATGGTGTGATCAACTTTACAAGGTATTTAGCTAGATTACTTGCGTTTTGTAAATCTTATATGAACCAGTTGAGTTACTCTCAAACTCACAAATTCATTTATGTATACATATATAGAGTGCTTTCTACTACTTTTTTTTCTGCCTCACTCTTTTGCGCTAAGAGAGAAAGCTAAAGGATGGCGGACAAGGCAGTCATTATTCGTACCCGCAAGTTCATGATCAACAGGCTTCTCTCCAGGAAGCAATTCATTATTTATGTGCTTCTTCCTGGAAGAGCCAATGGCTCAAAGGCTAAGTTGGTTTAGGATGTATGAGTTGAAAGACCTGAATGCTATTTTTGTTTTAAGTTTGGCACACATTTTGGAGGTGGGAAATCAACAGGATTTGGTTTGATTTATGATTCCGTTGAGAATGCTAAGAAGTATGAGCCAAACTATAGGCTCATCGGGAATGAGCTTGACACCAAGGTTGAGAAATCTAGGAAACAAATGAAGGAAAGGAAGAACGGGACCAAAAAGGTCCGCGGTGTAAAGAAGACCAAGGCTGGTGATGCCAAGAAGAAATGAGTCTTGTGCAAAAAAAAAAAAAAATCTCATTGTGGGATTCTTTGGGGGGCCTTTGTATTCTTCTTTTGGCGTTGTGTGACCCATGCTTTACCATTGATATGTCTGACTTTGGGGCAATTCAATTTTGTGTATCCTTAGGAGTATGGGATAGAGTACTTGAGAGTTCTTATTAGTTAGTGTTACCTGTTACCTGATACTATTACTTTGGTAGAGTTCTTATCTCCCGTGGAAGTTTGTTACAAATTTTTATTTACCAATAGGATGAGCAGTACATCTCAAGGAGGGGAGGAAAAAAAACACTAAGAAAATAATCTGGGCAGTATACTGTCTAACATGGATCAGTTACATGCCTCAAACACATCCTACCAGAAAGCTGCTACACCACCTGTCAGCTTTTGTTGTCTCTACTAACCCCTTGCCAAACTAGTAATTTTTTCCATATGCTGCCAGTAAAGGGGCAAGCAAAGAAGAGATGGTTGAGCGTCTGGTTCTCCCCGACATGAGCGACAAGTCTGATCAATTTCGGGTCTCCATTTAGCAATTCTATCTTTGGTTTGCAACCTACCATGGGCAGCTAGCTAGCCATAGGATGAAGCAACATTTAGGTCAACCTTGGTTGCTAGAGACAATACTCCTCCATGCTACTTTAGGCAGAATCCCCGGGAGCTTGTACCTGCTACGGCAACCCTCCCAGCATACGACAAGTACCAGTTGGTGTGCCTGTTGTTAGCCATGTATTTCTACTATTATAGAAGTATGGGTGATACTTGGGTTTCGACATGTCTGTTTAAAAGACATTTTATCTTTGTTTAAGGGTACTATAAACTTTTCAAACTAGACCAAATTACTACGTGTCATTACCCTAAAATTGAAGTGTCACCGCAGCAGGATATCTAGAAATTTCTCATTCTCTCTCGATCATAGAAGCTGCTCATCATCTTTGGTTCTCTAATTCTCTGTCGTGCGGTCATAGAATGTGTAGAATTGTCTCTTTTCTTTGCTCAATTTTTATGAGGTATTATTGTAGTTCTGTTTCCTTTTCATTTCGTTTATGATTTTCATTAGATCTGATTCTTGCATAAATGGGTCGTTCAATTTAATTATAGTTCATGTGCGTTGTTTTTTTCTGTCATATTCATCCATTTACTTTTCACTGCGTAGCAATCCTTCTGGTCCAAATTGCCGCATGATTTGTTGTGTTTCGTAATGAAAATTATTGAGTTTTCTAGCCTGCTATGTATTTATGTGCAGTATAAACAGAAACTGGGAATGAGAACTAAATATATAGTAGGGCTGGTTGGTTGGCCTGTCAGGCCAATAATTTTTGCTTCCCAACTTACTAAGACTGGTAATCAACCTATAATGTTAAACGCGATTAGCACACACATTTCAGTCAATTAATTAATTTATTAGATGTTTCTGATCTCACACAACTTACCTTCACTAATTTTTTAAGTACTTTCCTTATGATTAAGATTTTCCTTATTTAGTTTTCAAATATATATCCCTGGCCAGGTGATTGTTTTCCCTAATAGATGTACATTTGTCTCTAAAAGGTTTCTTAAAGCAAATAAAAAGGATAAATAACTAGAAAGACAGCATTCCAGTATGATCATGCACAAATAAAGGCACAACCCCTATATTCTCATTTGATGAGTTTTTAACTTGAGGGGAGGAGGAGAAGGTAGCAACATGTATTCCCGTTAATTGCTTGATCCATCTTCACAATTTTAAAACTGATGGAATCATTTGTAATATGAAGAATGATAGTAGTCTGTTTGAATTAACTTGGCAAAAATTTACTGATAATAATTCTGGATATATTCCATGTGTTTTGAAGGGGATGTTTCTGTCTTGGCTGACATCAATGATTCTGCAAGCAAGGCCCCCGCCCTGTGTTGATTCCGACAACATCTTTAAATCAAGAGAGACTCTCCAACTCTTCTTTCTGTGTTTCTCTTTGGCCATTGAATCAAATCCTTATCTTTTATCGTAAGAGTTTTATAGTTCAAAGATATATGTGCTTGACACGGTGAAGCCTCGACTATATTTGCGTATGTATTATGTATGCCTGCACTTCTTTCTCTTGTTTCAGTATTGTGGTGTGACATGTTCTTGTGAAAGATGTGACAATACAATGCTCACTTTCATCTTTATATTCATGATCTCTATGAAGTTTTAGATTGGTAAGGTACAAATTCACCTTGCTATGAGAGCAGGGCAATTTGAAAATAAAATAATAATAATTCCAAGAGATTTTGTGATTTTACTTTACTCAATTTGTGAATAGGGAAGTTTCATGAAGGTGACATTTTTGGTGCTATCATCTTGTTGGATTTTGGCCAGAGGAGGTTACTGAAGCAAAGAATGAAACCCAAAATGACCAAAAGGGATACCGTAATTGCTACTATGGTCATTCCTAATTACATTAGAAATATGAATTTTAAGTCTCTGCCTTTAATATATTCTCTTAAATTTGGACAATCATTGTTGCATAACACATGAAATTTTCTAAAAATAAAATAAAATAAATAAATCACCAACCAAGATATATGAGAATGTACTCAATTGAAGATATATAGCTTCATGGATGATTAGTGAACGGTCCATATATATTTCACGATGTAACATTCGGATTCGACAATGTTTCAATAGTGATATATATGGTCACTACTCAATTCTAAATTGATTTTAGTACACATTTATTTATTTCAAGTTCTAAATTTATTGTAATTCATGCGAAGTTTTTACTTTCTCTCTTGGATCAAATCGTCAATGTATATTCTTATTGTTCATATATGTTTCATCAATTTAAATTTTATTTATAAACTTAGGAATAAATTAATCAAGCAGAACGTAACACTATACGCTTCTAATATAACTAGATATCAGAGCCCATGCCAGCACGGGCTCAATGTGCTACTTTTCGAATATTATATGCTATTTTTTGTCTCAATTTATATGTTGCTAATGAAATATTTGTTATATATATTTTAAGTTGTTAATTATATTACGATGTATACGTCTTTCAACCCAATTATAGCTAGATTCTTTCTCAGAGTTTTTTATTCAAACAAGTTTAAAACTTTTTTTGATAGTACAAAATGTAAGCCTAAACAAAACTCTAGGTCTAGTCACAGTTGTGACTCTTCCTTTTTCAAATTTTCAAGTTCATTTCTTCTTAGGAGGACTCTTTTTTGACTTTCCTGAACTAACATTCTTGTTCTTTTTTTTTTTAAACAGCTTTCTAACATTCATGATTGTCGTCAATATTCTATTCTGCTAATGTTACTTTATCTCCATGTTAAGAAAAAAAAATTAACAATATTCAAATGTAAAATGGTCCAAACTTTTAATAAATGTATGATACTTAATAAAGTATCGTATTTGTTGTTAAAGGATATTCAGGAATGAAATACATTAAGTTCGATTAGATATATATGTGTTGTTCTTACTTATTTCAATTTTTCTGAAGTAAAACATATTTTAAGTGTGTCTCACCTTATACTCTTTTTTGGATAATATGTTCCTTTCATCCGTCTGTTGTAGACATTGATATCCCTCTTAGAAATGTAAAATAAAGTTTTTATTTTTTATTTTAAAAAGAATACAATGAAAAGGGGAGAACGGTACAATATCTTTGGCTTTCTTGAACTTCTCTATCTATGAATTCTTTGAGCCTTTATTTCCAATTTCCTCTGCAGTCCTTTGCTAATAATGTATGTAGGATCTACAGGATTTCAACTCAACACAAGATAGGATGTGTAATGATGCCATCTAACACATCAACATTTAATTTAAAATAGTAGAGTAGTATTAATTTTATATTTTAAAATCAAACAAGGCACAATTTCTTGAAATGAAAATTATCTATGCCATGCCAATACATAGCTAGCTCTTAGCTTGAAAAGAAATTTCATTATATGAAAACAATGTGTTGTTAAAGTGAAAGGCTGCATACCTTGATCAGTAAGACACTTTTCAAGGTGGGGGCTAGTTTTATGAGGTTCGTGTAAATTTCTATGACCCACATAATTAATTAATTAATTTATTGGTTTAATAATAATTGAATAAGTTAAATCCTTAATTAAACTATATGGAAAGTTACCTAGGATAATTACTGATTCCTAGTAGGATTGTATCCATAATTACTGACTCCTAGTAGGATAATGATTGATGGAACGTGAAAACATAACTGACTATTCTCATTATAAAAGGGGTCTCTCTCTGCCAAAAGAAGAATAAACTCCATCACAATTATTCTGAAAGTAAGGTAAAGAGAGAGAAACAATTTAGTGCTTCTGCTATTACGCTTTTGCTTCCGCTAAAATCATGGAGAATTCAGGTAAGTTGAATTACTGTTATTATGTGTATCGCTTTTGCTTCCGCTAAAATCATGGAGAATTCAGGTAAGTTGAATTACTGTTATTATGTGTATGTAAAAATCATTAAGTTCAACGTTCCTGAATAATACAAAGGATTATGGATAGGATTGTTTATGTATACGATTGTTTAAGTTTATATAATCCGTTTTATGCTTACAATTCGGTCAAAGTTCTTTTTGTGATAATAACAAGCAAACTAAAATGACTTTTATGCATGCAACCGAAAACGTGACTTTTGTTTAATGAACACAACGCTAAATGACCATCCATGAAATTATTTTCTCGTTAGTTTGCCTCTATATATGTGAACCAACACACTGTTATTTATATATAATTATAGCGTGGGATAAAGAATTCCTAGCTATCATCAATAGCTCCTATAAACCATAAAATGTTAATGCTATATATGCCTCTAATCTAACAATACGGAAGATATGGAAAACACCTTATAAAAAAGTCATGATCTGCAAAGAAATAATAATAATCTAAATTAGTGAAAGAAGAGGAGCCAAATTGACTTACTTCTGCAAGCTAACTACCTATATCTGGTTGTGGGTATTGTTAGGTTTCTGCCCTGATTTTCTTACTATATTTAAGTTTTTTTTTTTTTTTTTTTGTTAGAAGGAAAATAAAAGTTACCATAATTACTTTTACTTTTTCTGAAAGAAGAAAATATAATTCTTTTTCATATTTGGCTAACATCTTTCTTGGAGGAAAGGTTTTGGACATCTATAAATATAGAAGATCCTCTTCTCATGACACCATAACACAATAGCATCATCCACAATGTAGTCGAGTTTTAATTTGTTTAGGGGAGAGATTTTCTCTCTAATAGTTTTATTTTTTCGTTTATATTAAGTTTTTATATGTAGGCCAATTGGCCAAACTATATAATCATCATGTTTTTCTTTTCGTCTGATTTATCGCAACTCGATTTCGGTATATATTTGCAGTGCCCCGATCGAACTTTCTGATCAGTAGGGAATAGAAATGAGAAAAAGAATAACAGATATATAGTAGACCAAAACATGTAAGTTAATTGTAACCATGGTGAAGTGTATCTTTAAATTTGGGCAATTGTTGAACAATACATATTCATAGTATCTGTGACTACCTTTTTCACTTCAATTTTTTTGAGTTGATGCTTTTAAGACGGTATAGAAGTATAAATGTATATTAATTAAACTTTAATTACGCACTTAGCCAAATATGATAAATGTAGAATTTTCATTAGGGGTTTGAAAAATAAAACAGTAGTCATAGGCAATTTTGATACCCTAAAAATGCCAATGTAAAACCCTCATATTATATTATATTATATTATATTATATTATATTATATTATATTATATTATATTATATTATATTATTCCCTAAAAGTAAGCAACATATCCATAGTGTTTCACTAGAAAAAGGTTAACTGGTTTATTTGTTGACTAGACTAAATTTGGATTACAAATTTCAGATACTCTGGTGAGTTACGTTGCTTGTTTTCCTTATTAGGTACGCATATTTTACCTCTATATTTGATGTAAGCAATTGAATCAATCACTCGATGTAACTAAAGAAGAGATGTTGTTGTTATGATTATATATAACATATGATTCCAGTTGAAATTAGTAGTCTACAAGGAGGAAATCTTTGTTTTATAGACGTAATAAATTTCGTTTTTCTTTTTTCAGATTCTATTGATATGTAACACGCTTCAAAATTGATGTTTGTAATGAAACTTTTCAACCAAGTGTTAATGCACATACATTTATGTTATTCGAGACAAATCATTTTGATGGAAAGTCTAAGCAACCTAGCTTAATATATATATAGTATCCGGTAATCTCTTGATATGGAGCAGTTACAGCTTACGGAGGACATGACCCTTGATAGGAAGGTGAGGAGGACGCGGATTAGGGTAGAGGGTTAGGGGGTGGGAGTGCGTTGGTAATAGTAAGTGAGCGTTCTTTTGTATCTGTAGTTTCTTGTTCGTGGTGTTGTGTGATGTCTATGATTTCGATTAGATAGTTCTTAGTATTATCTTGTGGCTGTAGTATTATTTTGCATACCGTACTAGTTTATATACACTTATCTTTTGTATTTGTTATACTGTTATCCGTTCTAAGCCGGGGGTATATCGGAAACAGCCTCTCTACTTTAGGTAGTGGTATGGTCTGTGTACACTCTACCCTCCCCAGACTCCGCTATGTGCAAACACACTGGGCATGTTGTTGGTAATTCCTGTTAATTTAGAAAAAATTGCTCTATATATATTTGCAAGTATGATAAATTTTGCTAGTTTCTCATGTGATCAGGTTCCCTACTATTATTAGTAATAAAGAATGCACATCTCAAAGACAACATCCAATGGAAAGAAAAAGCAACATCATGTCAACATTTGTATACCCAAAGAAGTTGTTGTTGAGATATTACAAAGAGTACCTTGCCAATATTTGTATCAAACTTTAAAGAAAGTATGCATGCATTGGTGTTCAATTATCTATAGTGGGAGGTTTGCCTACTCACACGTTGAACGCGGAATATTAAAATCCTCATCATCATTCTCTCAACTGGAAGCAGTTATTGTTAGCATGACTGATGATAAGCGTTCTGTCATAGTTTCTGCATTGGAATGGCATAGTCTTCCAGCCTGTGCACTCGAAGAAGAACATGAAAGATATTTGGAGACTAAATACATATATACAGCAAATGATGTATTGATCAGCACCGTACATAGAATGAGGGAAATGATGAGGGTGAATTCTGTGAAAGGTTTCGTCTATTTCTGTAGCGATGACGCTTGTCTCCATGTCTGCAATCCCATCACTAAAGAGTATTTCACGACTCCACCATATTCTTATAATACTAATAATGCATTCTTTCGGTTTGCTGCAGTTGGCTTTGGGTTTTGCGAGCTTTCATATGAATACAAGGTGGTTGTTCTTTATAGAGATGCAGAATGTCTAAAATCTGGTGTAATTCAACCATTTGTTTTAACTGTTGGAACTTGTAATTCAACCATTTGTTTTAACTGTTGGAACTGATCGTTCGTGGAGGTCTCTGAAAGCAATTCCTGATACACAAATTATTTCGGGAATGAAGACCGGTGCACATGTGAAAGGGGTATTATATTGGTACAAGAAGAGTTGTACTCGTGAAGATTGGCCACATCTTAGTGAGAGAATGGAACGTCTCATCTGTTTTGATCTAACTAAAGAAGAATTTGATATGATTATGGTTCCAGCTGAAATTGATGGCAGCGTACAAGGAGGAGGCCAATATGCAACTTGTATTACAGAAAAAGGAGGAAATCTTTGTTTGATAAACGTAAGTCAGGGTCGTTTTTGGTCCCTCTTGATCCAGGTATATGTTGCACATAGTACTACTGATTTGAGTAGTATAAATTCATGGAAGAAAGAGTTCACTGTGACCGTTCCTAATATGGCTTACAACATAAAACTCGACAGTTTGTTCTTCTTAACTGTCACTGATGACATGTTGGTGATTCAACTTAGTGAGGCTCAAACCTATGGATTTCTTAATGTAGCAACTGGAATACTATTGGACATAGTAGACGTGCATTGGTCTCATATTGTTATCCCTTATGTTCCAAGTTTGGTTACTCTTTTTCATCGCCCACAACAACTACAACCTACCAAGTGAAATCTCACAAGTGAGGTCTCGGGAGGGTGGGGAGAGTAAAGTATGCGCAGACTTTACAGTTATCTCGAAAGGTTATTTTCGACCACTACTTTTGAACTAGACTAGATTGCAATTCATGTCTTTTTCTTTGTATCAGATTTCGGTTTATTATAATAAATTCCAATTTTTTTTTTTATTCTTTTGATATCATTGTTATGCAACACATTTCAAAATTAATGTATTACACAAGTTTTCAACCACTATGGAGTATGACGTACCAAGTAGTAATGCTACGTATGTAAATACATCTATGTTATTCGGACTCTTTAAATTTGTTGTGTGCTTTACTGATCCTTGTTAAGTTGTGCATTTTTCAAGGATCCGAGACAAGCTTTTCGAGGAACAGTCTAAGCAACCTAGCCTTTATATATATATATATAAATATGTTGTTCATGGGATTAGTAGCTACAAGATTTTGGTATGTGTATTTTTAGATATTCAATATTAAAATTTACTGGTCTAATTAATTCAAATTCACACCGAACAAATCTACGAGCTAAGTAACACGGACTATTCACTTTTGATGCCGCACCCCTGTCGGATTCTCCAAAAATACACTACTTCTGGAGAATCCAACAGGCACCTATTGACTTTTTTGAAGAGTCCGAGCAACGTAGTTGATAAGAGAGAACTATGAATAACTCGCCCACTTACCAACCTTCTACCCTTATTTTCGACGTCAAATCTTCCTATTTAGGGTAGCTAACAGACTCTTATACTCTTATAGGAAATGCGTTTTCTTGATAGATCTACTCGATATGAATTTGTATTAGTCAGGCCGATGAATTTCGAATACCAAATGTCACAAGTAAAAAACACATATGTAGCAACTTCCCATGAACAAAGTGTCCAACACAATACAAGTTGTGTCAAGTCATCCTCATTCATCACAGTAAAACCAAAAAGGCTGGAAAAAATACTGTTTTTTGGTATTTATCTTCTAATTCTTGAAAAAAAAAAAAAGCAAATAGTATTACATTGTACTGAAAACTGAGTTTCTATAACAACTATAGATCCATTGTACAAGTTGTTCAACTATAAAATTTTTATTTGATTTTTCATTTTCAATTGAAACAGAATATCAAGAATGGCTCTTCAGTCTATCATTCTTGCAAATGCAGATAATTATTTTTTTTCCTACACTTTTCTCCTCTTTGGGCTCAGAATGAAATCATCACCATCGTCGTCGTCATCACTACTATCACTTTTTAGTCGTTTCTTTGCCTTTATGTCGCCGTTCTTTGATACTTGCTGTTGCTTTTTTGAGCTCTCGGCTTTGGTTATGATTGGTCGCGGAGGAGGAGATTTCATTGGAGTCCCCGTACGAATTTGCTTTTGCTTTCTTTGCTTTTTCTCAAACGCCTTCTTTGATCTCTCCGGTGATAACAAACCCTGCTCCATCAACCTGCATTTACAAGCCTCAAAAGTATTGTTTCAACTCTATTTAAAAACTAGAAAGAGCTAAAGGACACTAAAAACGATAACTATGCATATACAGCTGCAAATGTGTTGTCTTTTCATGTCGGAACAAAAAAAAGTATGATATTAATTGAGGTGCGTGCAAGTTGATCCGGACATTGCCTCAAAACAAAGTTCATTTTATTGCAGCAAAATGCATTCTTCAAGGAAAAATAAATCATCTTAGACTTAAGTGAAAGGAGAAAACGAAAGAAAAAAGAATCTAAGCTAGTTGGATCAAAGACTACAAGTATCAAATTCTATATCCAGGGGAAGTACCTCAGCATGTTGTGGCGGAGATCACTCAAAAGAGTTCCTCGTCCATTTCAGTATCACCTGAAAGAGATAGATAAGAGGGGTACACCGTAGAAATCGGATGCAGATCCTTATCTTTTATATATCCCGAAAGCTTCATATCTTCTTTTAGTAGACTCAATATGAAGCATATCCTGTCTGCATCCACATGTGATACGTCTCCCCTTACAAACTCATGCACTGCAGAACCCAACTCAATCCAGCTAGATCCCCGATTTTTTTTGACGTGATGCTCTCTAATCAGTGCCCTTACTCTAGCTACATCACGCCATTTTCCCGCAGCAGCATAAATATTGGACAAGAGAATGTAATTTCCGGAATTCTCAGGCTCAATCTTGAATAACTCAGATGCTGCAATTTCAGCCATCTGGACATTACGGTGAACATTGCTAGCTGCAAGCATTGCACCCCAAACGGCTGACGTGGGCGCCAAATGCATACTCAATATCATTTCATGCGCCTCCTCAAGGAACCCACCACGGCCAAGGATATCAACCATGCATGCGTAATGTTTATCTGTGGGCTCGATTCCGAATTCTTCAGTCATTTGTTTGAAGTACCTCCTCCCTTCATCGACAAGTCCTCCATGGTTGCAAGCACTCAAAACCCCAAGAAAAGTTACTTCATCAGGCTCAAAGTTCTTTCTTTGCATATCCTCAAATAAAGACACTGCTTTTTCAACTAAGCCATGATTAGCAAACGCAGCAATCATTGTACTATAACAACAGAAATCTTTTTTATCCGCCGCTTCAAATACTTGCGAGGCTTTCTCAATATTTCCACACTTCGCATAGAGGTCTATCAGACTGTTAACGACACGTGAATCAGAAAAATATCTCGATCCAACTACATCATCACTTATTACTGACTCAACTGCATCTACAATCCCTAACTGAGAGCAAGCCGAGATGACACTTAAAATAAAAGTCTCATCCAGTTCAAGTGAACTCTGCTTTCGGAAGTTTTTGAACAATTCTAAGGCAGCAGAAGGCTTCCCATTCTTCGCATAACCACTAATCATGGTAGACCATGTAACGAGATTTTTCTCCGGCATTTCATCGAATAAACACTTTGCTTCGTGCAATTTCCCAGACTTAACATAGCCATCTATCATCATAGTCCACGACACCACATTCCTACGGGGCATTTGTTCAAAGTAGTCCTTTGCTTTTTCCAACTGACCCGCCTTACAATACCCCGATATCATCAAATTCCATGTTCCAGTGTCGCGATGTGGCATTGCCCGAAACAGAAAGCTCGCTGTGTGCACATCACCAACATCAATGTACCCTGAAATCATCACATTCCAAGCAGCCATATCCTTAGTCGGCATAGCGTCAAAAATATTCCTAGCCTCTACCATATCTCCCTTCCTAACATAGCCACATATCACACTAGTCCAAGAAACAACATTTTTCTCATCCATGCCATCGAACAACTCGAGTGCAATTTCAAGTCTTCCATTATTCACGTAACCCGATATCATTGAGTTCCAAGAAACAACATCCTTTTCCTCCATCTCATCAAATACTCGTCTCGCAAAGTCAACTCCCCCACATCTCATGAAACAGTCAATCACAGAATTCAGCACTATCAAATCAAAACCAAACCCACATTTCCAAATAAACCCAAACATCCCCTCGCCATCCCTCGACCATTTCAGCCGTCCAAACACCTTCAGTATAGATGATATAGTGAAATTCAAAGGCGTGACATCTAGCGAACGCATATCCCGGAAAAGATAAAAAGCTTCAGTATGCTGAGAATTTTCAACATACCCATGAATCATAGAAGTCCAAAGAAAAGGGTTTCGTTCAGTAATTTCATCGAACACCTTACGAGCATAATCTGTGGCACCAAAACGAGAGTAAAGACGAATGATTTTGTTCAATATGAGGTCTGACGAGGCAATGGAACCACATACTAACAAATGAGCGTGGACTGATTTTAACCTATTTAGAGTTTTGCAAGTTTGGAGAAGATGGAAAATAACTTGATTCATCATTACATTTCATGGCGCCAACGGCAAAGGATTTAAATTTACGGACTCATATAAATTCAAGTTTGGGTTTCTCAAATGGGCATATTACAAAAATCCAACATATACACAAAATGCTATGTATATATCGGCTATGTTATGTTTTGATGCATGTACTTAAATAATTTATAGTCCCTTTTCTTTTTTTTTCAAATAATATAACCTTGCATCGTGTTCTATGTCAGGATAGATAAATATTTCATCATTCTTAATAAACCGTCTCGAATTTAGAATTTCAAGTTTGAGGGTTGATGGAGATAATAATAAGTATTTGAATTTATCTCCAAATATTAATTAGTAATAACACGGATAATAAAATGGATTAAAATCATCAGAATCATTATAGAGATAATTAATCGGGAGTACCCGAAAGTTCAAAGAATGATTGTAAATCGATTTGTTTATTCTGTGTTGTTCGCAATTTTCAAAAATGTTGTCGTGTGCGGTTGAATTCTCCGAAAGTAATGCATATTTGGCTATCGTGAGACAACATTCTTGAATAGTTCGAATAACGTAGTTTTTTTTTTTTTTTCAATATAGTTATTATTTCTTAGTGTTATTTGTTAGGATGTGATTGTTAAATGTAAATATATGGCTTTAAATATTATGGTAGGAAATATTTTTCCTTTCTATAATCTTATACGTTGCTTGAATTCAAGTTAGTCAAAATGGCAAAGTGTGTAACTCAAAAATTGTCCACCTAAGACTGTCCTTTGGCCCGTAGGTCCTGACATTAGGTTAAAATTCTGGTCCTTCTAGAGTGGTATCTCACTGATGGCTCGATCCCCACGGAAGGAGGCCTTCTTCGCCTTCCACCTAAGCTGCGCAGGAAAGGCCCAAAGTCAATCCCAGAAAACAGTGAAGCTTCATAGGGTCTTTCTGTCCACATCTTCACATACATGTCTATTTTACTGAGCCTCTCTCCGAGACAGTGTCCAGATTGTTACGCTTTTCGTGCGAATTGAAACTTACCCGATAAGGAATTTTGCTACCTAGGACCAACCCTAAAACACAAACCTAAAATTTTAAATGCAAGACAGTTTATTAAGAATGGCGAGATCTTTATCTACCCTGACACAAAACGCAATGTAAGGTTATATTATTTGAAAAAAAAAAAAAAAAAGGACTATAAATTATGTAAGTACATACATCAAAATTCAAACAACAATAATAGTAACAATTATTTAACATTAATGATATTGCATATGCTTATTACACTTATTAATCCCACAACAAATTAGATGGCTCAAAACAATTCATTGTCAGGATATAAAAACCACCCATCCATCAACTCATCAACATAAAATAACTCATTCTTTAGCTAATCAAATAAGTCATCAATACAAGTTTCAAGTCGCGGTAGTTCAATGATTTGTGACAACTCTTCTGGCGTTGTCCCCAAATCGGTTGCTGGTGAATCGGTGATGATGAAGAGGAAGACGATGATAAAGAATCGAAATTCCTTATAGAAGCTGCTACTGCTTGAATGTCACGAGGGGTTAGTGACACAGGTTTTGGAAGAAAACTTGCAAGTTTCGTAAAGTTGAGGATTGCAGCGTCACCTACTTTTAGATGAAATGATCATACATTTTAATATGTATTATTGAATTTGAACTCACGATCTCCAAATCATCAAAAATGTAATTTTCATGTATATTTCTATCCATTCATACCTTTCATTATTAGCAAATCATCTCGTGTTTGTCCTTATCACTAGGAATGGTCCATCTCGAAATGTTGACAACATTTCACATGTCCATCATACTATACTATACCGTTCACACGATGAAACAGATTTCTAAGAAAATAACGTCACATAAACTGAAACAGAAAATCTGTTACCTTTGATAGATAAAGCCGCAACATCATGAGCTCGAGCCACAATTTTAGGTGTAGAAAAAGTACCAAGCTAAATACGAGATTTTTTACGAGGCTCGCGAATTTCACCATCCACTTTGCTAGAAAACTTTTTAAAAAATGTTTTGTAGTATATAGTATTTGACAAATATGATTATTTTGTTTAGAATACAAGACAATAAGAAAAATATGCCTCTAAAGTAAGAGTGTCAAACGGGTCGGGCCAACCCGGAACCGGCCCTCCCATTTTACCCGGGTTCCGGGCCGGGTTTGGCGTTAACCGGGCCGGGCCGGGTCAAACAGTAAAAAAATTAAAACCCACCCGAACCCGGCCCACTTAATCCAATCCGGTCAAACCCACCAAAACCCGATCAAACCCGGTTAAAAACCGATCAAACCCGTTTAAAAAATAAATAAAAAATCCAATATACACTATATACACTCCAATATACACTATATACACTCCAATATACACTATATACACTCCAATATACAATATATATTTTTTTAAAAATATATAAAGTATAAACAATTACACATATATACGTACCATTCAATATATAATTATATATGACTATACGTACTACTTTAAATAAAACATATGCTATAATAGTATAATATATATATATATATACACTACAATATATATATATATACTAATTTATAAAACATATACACATGTATACGTTAAATATATACTACTTTAGAAGATATATACACATATATATGCACCATTCAATATATATGTACTACTTTAAATAAAATATATACTACAATATAGTGATATACATATATATATATATACAACAATATGTATATATATATATAGTTACATACTAATTTATAAAACATATACACTTGTATACTTTAAAGATATACGTCTATAGAAGATATATACACATATATACGCACCATTCAATATATATGTACTACTTTAAAAAAAGTATATACTACAATATATATACTAATTTATAAAACAGAAAGTAATGTATACGTTAAATATACACGTCTATAGAAGATCTATTCACATATATACACTCTATTCTATGTATATGTAATACTTTAAATGAGATATATACAATATATATACATTACAATATATATTTGTATAGTTATATACTAATTTATAAAATATATACACATGTATACGTTAAATATACACGTCTATAGAAGATCCATTCACTCTATTCTATGTATATGTAATACTTTAAATGAAATATACTATAATGTATATACATTACAATATATATTTGTATAGTTATATACTAATTTATAAAACATATACACATGTATACATTAAATATACACTTCTATAGAAGATATATACACGTGTATACGCACCATTCAATGTATATATACTACTACTTATAAAATATACTACATTATATATACATTACAATATGTATAGATATACTTATATACTAATTTATAAAACATATACACATGTATACGTTAAATATACACTTCTATAGAAGATATATGCACAAATATACAAAACATATGCTACTTAATATAATAAATTAATAAAATTTGGTAGTAAATTAATAATATATTAGAAGTAAGTTTTTAATTTAAAGTAGAAAACTAGAAATTCAATTTAAAATTTTAAATCGTTAAATAAAAAAAATTAAAAAACAACGACTAAGGACTGAATGAATTTGGGGAATTTTATTGTTTGCAAAATGATCCAAAATTTATAATTTACATGAATGAAAAATCTATAAATTATGCATCATTTTTTCCAACTCATTCATGTTAATATTAATGGGAACTTGCATAGGATAGTCGAAGTCAACGGGGGCAAAACCATGCATTGGACTTGATTCTGCTGAGTTCTCCCGTGAAGTCATAATTTCTTCAAGTTTCAGCTCGTCGCTCGGCTCCGGTTCCATTCCTTGGTTTATTCTTTCCGCTCTAATCCAATCTCTGAGGCAAACTAGAACATTCATTGCATTGCTTCCCAATGAGTGTCGGTTGTCTCCAAGCTGCTGTCGTCCCTAACTGAAGGCGCTCTCTGATGCAACGGTTGACATTGGAACATTCAAGATATCTCTAGCTAATCTTGAAAGCACAGGATATTGTGATTCATTATTCCTCCACCAATCCAACGTGTTGATCCGTCGTCTGCGATCCTCTGGTGCCGTCCGAAGATAATATTTCAGCTCTTCCCGATAATTTGATGTGTAAGTTCTCTCATCAACACTGTTCCAACAATTTAAATCATAAAACGAATCAGAAAAACCACTATGTGCCGGCCTTTTAGAAGATGATGGCTCCTCGGGAGGATGAGGAGCGACAGTTGAAGTGATATTTGTAGGTACGGCTGAATCAAATAAATCAGCATAGTGATTATATAATTTTTCTATGTAATCCTTTGCATCAGCCGTAGCCGTCCACAAATCAGGTTGTACTTGTTCAGAATCATGGTTAGTATTTATTTCTAAGTTAGTATAAATAAGAGTACTAAAGTGACACATATGATTATATTTCATGCACGGATTTAGCATAGCACCAACCAAGTAAATAGGGGGAATCGGAAAAAAATATTTTTTAAATTTCGTAAACATGGCGCCAACAGCTTCTTTATAACCTTCTTTATTTTTATATTATTGGAGCAAACCAGAAATATCGGCTATATATGCCAAAATATTACAAACAGTAGGATAGTAATGTAACACCCCGTATTTAAGTACATGTATTGGCGTATTCAAGTACGTGATTGGTCTTATTTATATGGAATTAATTTTTTATTTTATTTATACCGGAATTTGCCCGTCGATGGTTCCATACGAAGGTTATTGAATAAGCTTTCCAACGATATAAAGATTTCCAAAAACGGATAAGTTTCGGATATAATCGAGCACGTTCGAAACTATAAAACGGTGGCCGGGATATGGTGAATAGTAAATGTGCAGGAAAATTTCCTGCACACAAACTACTGAGGCCTGCCAGTTTTTTGGGTCGACTTTGAACGATCATAACTCCCTTAATATAATGAACTGGGAGAGCTACCACATATCAAAAGAAAGATCTTTGAGTCTTCTTTCCAATGCAATTAGTTTCATCCAAATCCAACATCTAAGTAAGGAGTTATACTCGTTTTACTTCAGCCTAACAAAACAGTTTTTGAGGGTCAACTTCAAACGATCATAACTCCTTGTACAGGACGAACTGGGTGGCCTACTTTATATGAAATGAAAGCTCTTTGAATTATCTATCCAACGATACCAATTTCACCCAAATCCGATATTGGAGAAAAGATTTATGGTCGATTTACTTTAGCCTATCAAAACAGTTCATCATGGACAGATTCGGATTTATTTAAATTTTTAAGGGCAATATGGTCATTTTCCATCACCTCATGGACGAAAATTGGTCATTATATACATATAATTAGCCTAGTATCCATCATTCATCATCCAATTATTGAAGAATAAGGAACCCTAGCCTAATTTCAACTCCAATTATCTTGTGATTCAACCGTAGAAAGTCCAAATTGATTCCGTAGTTGTGTTCACCGTCTCGAGGGCTTCGAGAAGCACCCCTTATTTGTGCCAACAGGACTTCGAAACCAAAAGGGCCATTTTATGGTAAGGATGTAAATTATGTTGGTGTTATTTATATGGATATGTATATATATATATATATATATATATATATATATATGCATGTGAGCATAAGAAGTATGTTATTTGATTGTTGTTGAAAGATGATTGGGAAATGATGTTGGATTATTCTTGTGCATGGTTGGATTATGTTGAATTGTGAAGGGATTTGGTATTGATGATGTGGTATTGAAATGATGATTATATATATATATATATATATATACACACATAAACCTATTGTTCAAGTTGGTTTTTGGAATGTTTTGCAAATATTGGTTGTATGGAATTATGGAAGAGAATTGTGGTGTTGGGTTGCTAATACTAGATGCCAAACATTTCATTGTAGATAAGTGATTTGTAAAGGCGGGAAGTTGTGTTGAATTGGTAACCGAATCTACAACGAGGTATGTAAAGCATACTCTAACAATGTTCTTTGGCTTGAAAACACCAATGTTCCATCAAATAAGATTCCGAGGTTGTCTATAAACATGTATTGTTCTACATTACCAACGAAGTTGTTTCCATTCTATAAAGTGTAAAAAAGTTTCATTGATATACCAAAAGGTTCCTATTTTATTGTTGTGATATTGATGATTCTGAAACACATTGTTGATATACCAATAAGTTCCTACTTTATTGTTATGGCATTGATGACTCCAAAACACTTCATTGATGTGCCAATGAGTTCTTACTTCATTGTTATTGCATTGATGGTCTATTTATATGTCTCCTATTGATGTATCATTGTTTCAGAGTATAAAAAATGTGGTGGCGACCGAAATAACAATCTCAAAGATTAATTGAACTAAGTGATGGAAGTTCTCTCTTATCGGGTGGTATCCCAGGGGCATAAGCCTAGCATGGGTCGATCCCTATTTATGTGTTTATGGGTGGTATCCCAGGGGCATAAGCCTAGCATGGGTCAAGCCCAGTTGATATGTACTGGAGGCAGCCTAATGGTCACAGTACAGTACAGTACAGTAATGATTACAAAGACGATAAGAACGAAGGTAAAGTGATTGAATAAATGCAATGTACAGGTTGTCACAAGTTCTAGTAAATGTGGTCCACTCCTATTACGCTTTATTCACTTGTTTCTGATTTCTATTGAGCTCCTATATCATATGTGATTATCTATAGTTTTACATACTCAGTACATATTTCGTACTGACGTCCCCCACGGGGGACCTGCATTTCATGCTGCAGGCACAGGTACCTCAGCTTATACACCGCACAAGTAGGAGCCAGGTCATACAACTATTGTTGGTGAGCTCCAGTTTGCTTCGGAGCTTTCCGAGTCGGCTCTTTATGTTTTGTTATTGTACAGGAGTCATGTGTGGGCGGGGGTTTGTCCCGACCCTAGTTATGTCATGTATATCCTAGAGGCTTTGTAGACATAAGGAAGGGTAAAGTCATGGAAGTTTATATAGTCATGTTATATTTGTATATGTGGTGGCCCCGACGGCCAAGTGTTATATATATATATATATTTGTGTGTGTTGTGCTGATACAGGTAATTAGATTCTTCCATATGCAACGAAGTGTTGTCCAAATTTTTGGTGACATGTAAGTGAAAGTACAGGTATTTGAACGGGTTCTCCCGGGCCTTCTCGGCTTCGGGTGCCAGTCCGGCCCGATGGGATTTTGGGGCGTGACAAGTAAGCATCGAAAAATTCAACCGTAGCTACATAAAATTTTTCTAAAAACTTAACAAGATCATTAATTACAACCCAATCAGAATTATGTAGCATGCAATCAGCAGAATCAGCAAATGAACCGCAATGTTGGTTAAAAGCTAGTGTAATAGGAATTCTATATTTATAACAAGTTTTTAAAAATTCATACGTAGAATTTCATCTAGTATCAATTTCCTCAGGCATCAAAATCGGTGTAAGTCCATTTTCTTGACATTTAACTTTAAATTCTCTAATTCTCGATCTACGATTATTTCCTTGAATAAAACCAACGGCAAGACGAATTTTTTCAATATAAAGCTCAAAAAATTTAAGACAATCTTTTACAATTAAATTATATATATGACATGCACACTTAATATGAAAAATTTCAGGCAAGGGCGGAGATAGCGTAGATTTTATTTTTGTTATAGCAGTCTTGTTGTTAGAAGCATTATCAAAAACAATACATAAAATTTTATTTTCTATACCATAATATCCGTCAATTTTAACAATAGAATCAGCAATAAATTGTCCAGTATGTTTACGATCTTCATCATATAAAAAAGCAAGAATACGTTTTTGCATCACGAAATTACTATCCATCCAATGACAAGTAACGGTTAAATAATCATTTTTATTTACAGCACGACCAAGATCAGAAGTTAGGGACAATCTACATTGAATATTTTTTAACAATGTTGATAAATAAAAACAATATTGTGAATGGAGTCTAAAAATATCAGACCGACAAGTAGTTCTAGGAATACCATTAAACATAGGATTATAAATTGCTTGTATATAACGAATAAAGGCATCAGAAGAAGAAAAACTAAAAGGCAAACAACCCACAACTACCATTTTAGCTATTTCTTCTTTGTCCCTCAATTTATTATACTTTTTCGCTACTTGACCGGTTGCTGGGTCCATTCTAGTTTGCGTTGACCCACCAACATCCCCACCACCTTTTGCAATATTTAACTCTCTTTTGTGATCTTCAGCTATATGTCTCATTAACGTACCCGTACCCCCTTGCTTGCCTCCACTTCTATGCTTATATATTTGTTGACAAATATTGCACTGCACCTCAATATCTGATATACATTCAAAAAATTGCCATGCAATACTAGTTCTTTTACGAGGTTTTGGGGCACTGGGAGGACGGGAAGGGAGATTAACTGATTCAGATCTAACGCTAGCATCTCCTACTGCGGGTGTTTCAGCAATATTTTCATTATCTTCGTCTAAATTAACCGCATCTACTTCATTTTCTTCTTCTATACCGTAATTTTCCTGAGCTTCTACATAATTCATATCGTGAGCACCTACATCTATTTCTTCCTCAAAAGGTGTACCAAGCGGTACCGGAGGCGAAGGCACACGGGTATATCTACTACTTGAACTACCTCTACCGCTAGTAATTCGCTTTTTACTACCACTACCGCTTCCGGGACAAAAAATTTTAACACCTTTAGTAGCGAGGTTTTTTAATTTATCCATAATATAAATTAAATTAAACTAAAAATATTCAAATATAATAAAATTAAATATTAAACAATTAATACAATAAATAAAAATTAAACGTAAGAGATGGAACGACAATACCAAATTTTGGAAGTATCCGAAGATTGCGACTTTAGAAACTTCCGCTCGTACTTTGTAAACGAAAAATTAAAAAATTAAAAAATTAAAGTGAACACTTTAAGAAATTAAATATATTGAATATTTGAGAATTGAGAATTGAGAATTGAGAATTGAGATTTGAGAATTGAGATTTGAGAGAGTGAAAAATTGTGTGAAAAATGATTTGAAGTTGTAGGGTATTTATAGATTTTTTTTTTGGGGATTAAAAAATATTTTTTAAAGTTTTTTTTTTTTTTTTTACTAAATGGGCCCAAACTAGCCGTTTGGACCCAAAAACGGCTATATAGCCGTTGGGCCAACGACTAGTTTGACCCAAAATCCAATTTTTTTTTTAATTTTTCGGGCCGGGCCGATTAACCGGCTGGCCTTGACCTAGATAATGGGGTTTTTTAGAAGCTTAATATATAATGGGGTTTTTTTGACCTAGATAATGGGGTTTTTTGAAGCTTAATAGATAATGGGGTTTTTTTTGACCTAGATAATGGGGTTTTTTGAAGCTTAATAGATAATGGGGGTTTTTTGACCTAGATAATGGGTTTTTTTTTTACCTAGATAATGGGCTTTTTTGACCTAGATAATGGGGTCTTTTGAAGCTTAATAGATAATGAGGTTTTTTGACCTAGATAATGGGGTTTTTTGAAGCGTAATAGATAATGGGATTTTTTGACCTAGATAATGGGTTTTTTTGAAGCTTAATAGATAATGGGTTTTTTTTGACCTAGATAATGAGTTTTTTTGAAGCTTAATAGATAATGGAGTTTTTATGACCTAGATAATGGGCTTTTTTGACCTAGATAATGGGGTTTTTTGAAGCGTAATAGATAATGGGATTTTTTGACCTAGATAATGGGTTTTTTTGAAGCTTAATAGATAATGGGTTTTTTTGAAGCTTAATAGATAATGGAGTTTTTATGACCTAGATAATGGGCTTTTTTGACCTAGATAATGGTTTTTTTTTTACCTAGATAATGGGGTCTTTTGAAGCTTAATAGATAATGGGGTCTTTTGAAGCTTAATAGATAATGGGGTCTTTTGAAGCTTAATAGATAATGGGGTCTTTTTGACCTAGATAATGGGGTTTTTTAGAAGCTTAATAGATAATGGGGTTTTTTTGACCTAGATAATGGGGTCTTTTGAAGCTTAATAGATAATGGGGTCTATTGAAGCTTAATAGATAATGGGGTTTTTTGACCTAGATAATGGGGTCTTTTGACCTAGATAATGGGGTTTTTTAGAAGCTTAATATATAATGGGGTTTTTTTGACCTAGATAATGGGGTTTTTTGAAGCTTAATAGATAATGGGGTTTTTTTTTACCTAGATAATGGGGTTTTTTAGAAGCTTAATATATAATGGGGTTTTTTTGACCTAGATAATGGGGTTTTTTGAAGCTTAATAGATAATGGGGTTTTTTTTGACCTAGATAATGGGTTTTTTTGAAGCTTAATATATAATGGGGTTTTTTGACCTAGATAATGGGGTTTTTTTTGACCTAGATAATGGGGTTTTTTTTGACCTAGATAATGGGGTTTTTTGAAGCTTAATAGATAATGGGGTTTTTTGACCTAGATAATGGGGTTTTTTTTGACCTAGATAATGAAGTTTTTTGAAGCTTAATAGATAATGGGTTTTTTTGACCTAGATAATGGGTTTTTTTTGAAGCTTAATAGATAATGGGTTTTTTTGACCTAGATAATGGGTTTTTTGAAGCTTAATAGATAATGGGTTTTTTTGACCTAGATAATGAGGTTTTTTTGACCTAGATAATGGGGTTTTTTAGAAGCTTAATAGATAATGGGGTTTTTTTGACCTAGATAATGGGGTCTTTTGAAGTTTAATAGATAATGGGGGTTTTTTTGACCTAGATAATGGGATTTTTTGAAGCTTAATAGATAATAGGGTTTTTTGAAGCTTAATAGATAATAGGGTTTTTTGACCTAGATAATGGTTTTTTTTTTGAATAATGGGGTTTTTTGAAGCTTAATAGATAATGGGGTTTTTTGACCTAGATAATGGGGTTTTTTTTGACCTAGATAATGGGGTTTTTTTGAAGCTTAAGAGATAATGTTGTTTTTTGACCTAGATAATGGGGTTTTTTGAAGCATAATAGATAATGGAATTTTTTGACCTAGATAATGGGGTCTTTTGAAACTCGATAGATAATGGGGTTTTTTTGACCTAGATAATGAGGTTTTTTAGATGCTTAATAGATAATGGGGTTTTTTTGACCTAGATAATGGGGTGTTTTGAAGCTTAATACACAATGGGCTTTTTTGACGTAGATAATGGGTCTTTTGAAGCTTAATAGATAATGGGTTTTTTAGAAGCTTAATAGATATTGGGGTTTTTTTTGATCTAGATAATGGGGTTTTTTAGAAGCTTAATAGATAATGCGGTTTTTTTGACCTAGATAATGGGTTTTTTGAAGCTTAATAGATAATGGGTTTTTTTTTGACCTAGATAATGGGGTTTTTTTGAAGCTTAATAGATAATGGGTTTTTTTTTGACCTAGATAATGGGGTTTTTTTTTACCTAGATAATGGAGTTTTTTAGAAGCTTAATAGATAATGGGTTTTTTTTGACCTAGATAATGAGGTTTTTTTTGACCTAGATAATGGGGTTTTTTAGATGCTTAATAGATAATGGGGTTTTTTTTGACCTAGATAATGGGGTTTTTTAGATGCTTAATAGATAATGGGGTTTTTTTTGACCTAGATAATGGGGTGTTTTAGAAGCTTAATAGATAATGGGGTTTTTTTGTCCTAGATAATGAGGTTTTTTAAAGTTTAATAGATAATGGGTTTTTTTTTTACCTAGATAATGGGGTTTTTTTTGACCTAGATTATGGGATTTTTTAGAAGCTTAATAGATAATGCGGTTTTTTTGACCTAGATAATGGGTTTTTTGAAGCTTAATAGATAATGGGGTTTTTTGACCTAGATAATGTGGTTTTTTGACCTAGATAATGGGGTTTTTTGAAGCATAATAGATAATGGAATTTTTTGACCTAGATAATGGGGTCTTTTGAAACTCGATAGATAATGGGGTTTTTTTGACCTAGATAATGGGGTCTTTTGAAGCTTAATACACAATGGGCTTTTTTGACGTAGATAATGGGTCTTTTAAAGCTTAATAGATAATGAGTTTTTTAGAAGCTTAATAGATATTGGGGTTTTTTTTGACCTAGATAATGGGGTTTTTTAGAAGCTTAATAGATAATGCGGTTTTTTTGACCTAGATAATGGGTTTTTTGAAGATTAATAGATAATGGGGTTTTTTTTGACCTAGATAATGGGATTTTTTTGAAGCTTAATAGATAATGGGGTTTTTTTTGACATAGATAATGGGGTTTTTTTTGACCTAGATAATGGAGTTTTTTAGAAGCTTAATAGATAATGGGTTTTTTTTGACCTAGATAATGAGGTTTTTTTTGACCTAGATAATGGGGTTTTTTAGAAGCTTAATAGATAATGGGGATTTTTTTGACCTAGATAATGGGGTTTTTTAGAAGCTTAATAGATAATGGGGATTTTTTTGACCTAGATAATGGGGTTTTTTAGAAGCTTAATAGATAATGGGTTTTTTTTGACCTAGATAATGAGGTTTTTTTTGACCTAGATAATGGGGTTTTTTAGAAGCTTAATAGATAATGGGGATTTTTTTGACCTAGATAATGGGGTTTTTTTTGACCTAGATAATGGGGATTTTTTTGAAGCTTAATAGATAATAGGGTTTTTTTGACCTAGATAATGAGGTTTTTTTTGACCTAGATAATGGGGTTTTTTAGAAGCTTAATAGATAATGGGGTTTTTTTGACCTAGATAATGGGGTTTTTTAGAAGCTTAATAGATAATGGGATTTTTTTGACCTAGATAATGAGGTTTTTTTTTACCTAGATAATGGGGTTTTTTAGAAGCTTAATAGATAATGGGGATTTTTTTGACCTAGATAATGGGATTTTTTTGACCTAGATAATGGGATTTTTTTGACCTAGATAATGGGATTTTTTGAAGTTTAATAGATAATGGGGTTTTCTTTTATCTAGATAATGGGTTTTTTTTTGACCTAGATAATGGGGTTTTTTAGAAGCTTAATAGAAAATGCGTTTTTTTTGACCTAGATAATGGATTTTTTGAAGCTTAATAGATAATGGGGTTTTTTGACCTAGAGAGTGGGGTCTTTTGAAGCTCGATAGATAATGGTTTTTTTTTTACTTAGATAATTGGATTTTTTTGAAGCTTAATTGATAATGGTATTTTTTGACCTAGATAATGGGTTTTTTGAAGCTTAATAGATAATAGGATTTTTTTGACCTACATAATGAGGTTTTTTTTTACCTAGATAATGGGGTTTTTTAGAAGCTTAATAGATAATGGGGTTTTTTTGAAGCTTAATAGATAATGAGATTTTTTAATCTAGATGATGGGGTTTTTTTTTACCTAGATAATGGGGTTTTTTTGACCTAGATAATGGGTCTTTTGAAGCTTAATAGATAATGGGGATTTTTTTGACCTAGATAATGGGTTTTTTTTTTACCTAGATAATGGGTCTTTTGAAGCTTAATAGATAATGGAGTTTTTTTGACCTAGATAATGGGGTCTTTTGAAGCTTACTACATAATGGGCTTTTTTGACCTAGATAATGGAGTTTTTTTTTACCTAGATAATGGGTCTTTTGAATCTTAATAGATAATGGGGTCTTTTGAAGCTTAATATAGATAATGGGGTCTTTTGTAGCTTAATATGGATAATGTGGTTTTTTCGACCTAGATAATGGGATTTTTTTTGACGTAGATAATGGAGCTTTTTGAAGCTTTAATAGATAATGAAATTTTTTGCCCTAGGTAATGGGGTTTTTTTTACCTAGATAATGGAGTCTTTTGAAGCTTAATAGATAATAGGGATTTTTGATCTAGATAATGGAGTTTTTTTGACCTAGATTGTGGGGTCTTTTGAAGTTTAATAGATAATGGGGTTTTTTTGAAGCTTAATAGATAATGAGGTTTTTTGACCTAGATAATGAGGTTTTTTCGACCTAGATAATGGGGTCTTTTGAAGCTTAATAGATAATGAGGTTTTTTTGACCTACATAATGGAGTCTTTTGAAACTCGATAGATAATGTATTTTTTTTGACCTAGATAATGAGGTTTTTTGAAGCTTAATAGATAATGGGGGGTTTTGACCTAGATAATGGGGTCTTTTGAAGCTTAATAGATAATGAGGTTTTTTTGACCTACATAATGGGGTCTTTTGAAACTCGATAGATAATGAATTTTTTTTGACCTAGATAATGGGGTCTTTTGAAGTTTAATAGATAATGGGTTTTTTTGACCTAGATAATGGTGTTTTTTTTTTACCTAGATTATGGGGTCTTTTGAAGTTTAATAGATAATGGGGTTTTTTTTAAGCTTAATAGATAATGAGGTTTTTTGACCTAGATAATGAGGTTTTTTTGACCTAGATAATGGGGTCTTTTGAAGCTTAATAGATAATGAGGTTTTTTTGACCTAGATAATGGGGTCTTTTGAAGCTTAATACATAATAAGGTTTTTGACCTAGATAATGGGGTTTTGTTTGACGTAGATAATGGGGTCTTTTGAAGTTTAATAGATAATGGGATTTTTTTGAAACTTAATAGATAATGGTGTTTTTGGACCTAGATAATGAGGTTTTTTTTACCTAGATAATGGGGTCTTTTGAAGCTTAATAGATAATGGGTTTTTTTGACCTAGATAATGGGGGTTTTTGAAACTTAATAGATAATGGGGTCTTTTGAAGCTCGATAGATAATGGGGTTTTTTTGACCTAGATAATGAGGTCTTTTGAAGCTTAATAGATAATGGGATTTTTTGACCTAGATAATGGGGTCTTTTGAAGTTTAATAGATAATGGTTTTTTTTTTAAGCTTAATAGATAATGGGGGTTTTTTGACCTAGATAATGAGTTTTTTTTACCTAGATAATGGGGTCTTTTGAAGCTTAATAGATAATGTGTTTTTTTTGACCTAGATAACGGGGTTTTTTTGAAGCTTAATAGATAATGGGGTTTTTTGACCTAGATAATAGGGTTTTTTTGACCTAGATAATGGGGTCTTTTGAAGCTTAATAGATAATGTGCTTTTTTGACCTAGTAAATGGGGTCTTTTGAAGCTTAATAGATAATGGGGTCTTTTGAAGCTTAATAGATAATGGGGTTTTTTTGACCTAGATAATGGGGTCTTTTGAAGCTTAATAGATATTGGGGTTTTTTGACCTAGATAATGGGGTCTTTTGAAGCTTAATAGATAATGGGAGTTTTTTGACCTAGATAATGGGATTTTTTTTTTTAGACTAAACCATTTGTTTTAACTTGTCGAGCTGGCTATTTATGGAGGTCTCTGAAAGCAATTCCATATACAAAATTTATTTCTCGTGGTCAGACTGGTGCACATGTGAAAGGGGTATTGTATTGGTATTTGGAGAGTTGTACTCCTAAAGATTGTCCACAGAAGAATGTTTTGAGACTGATGCCCATATGTTTTGATCTAACTACAGAAGAATTTGATATGATTATGGTTCCAGCTGAAATTGATGGCGACGTACAAGGACTCCAGTATGTAATTAGCATTACCGAAAAAGGAGGAAATCTTTGTTTGATAAATATAAGTCATGTTTATTTTTGCTCCCTCTTGATCCAGGTATATGTTGCGGCGCATAGTGCTGCTGCTGATCTGAGTAGCATAAATTAATGGAAGAAAGAGTTCACTGTGACTGCTCCTAATATGGCTTACAATATAAACATCAATCATTTGTTCGTCTTAGTTGTTACTGATGACATGTTGGTGATTCAACTTAGTGATGATAAAACCTTCGAATTTATTAATGTAGCAACTGGAATGCTGTTGACTGGGTTACGTCTGGATTTGTCTACAATTGTTATCCCTTATGTCCCAAGTTTGGTTAGTTTTGCCCATATTCCACCACTTTTTGGAACATCTTCTTTTAGGTGCTAATCTGGTCTAGATTTTCATATCTTTTTCTCTGTATCAAATTTTGGCTTATCATAATATATTTTAATTTTTTTTTTCAATTTTTTTTTGTCAGATTCTTTTGATATATTGTTATTGACACACATCAAAATTGATGTTGCCATCAGGGGCGGAGCCAGCCCCGAACCCCCTTCAACGAAAAAATATACTATTTATACACGATTAAAATTATTTTTTATGTGGTTATAATAGGTGTTGAACCTCCTTCGACTAAGTTTTCTTTAAATATGGAACCTCTTTAGTTGAAATGCTAAATTTTCTTTGAACATGGAACCTCTTTAGTTGAAATGCTAAATTTTCTTTGAACATGGAACCTCCTTCGTTGAAATCCTAACTCCGCCTCTGGTTGCCATACAAATTTTCCACCACTATATATGGTGTACCCATGGTGCATGTTTAATCCTTCTTAAGTTGTGCATTTTTGAAGAATCTAAGACAATCTTTTCAAGCAAGAAACTAAGCGTGATATGTATATATATATATATATATATATATATATTGGCATGTGGATTAAATATTCAATATTCAAAATTTATTGATCTAATTAATTCAAATTTAGATAATGGGGTTTTTTTGACCTAGATAATAGGGTCTTTTGAAGCTTAATAGATAATGGGGTTTTTTTGACCTAGATAATGAGGTCTTTTGAAGTTTAATAGATAATGGGGTTTTTTTGACCTAGATAATGGGGAGTTTTTTTGAAGCTTAATAGATAATGGATTTTTTTTACCTAGATAATGAGGTTTTTTTTACCTAGATAATAGGGTCTTTTGAAGCTTAATAGATAATGAGGTCTTTTGAAGCTTAATATAGATAATGGGGTTTTTTGACCTAGAGAATAGAATTTTTTTCACCTAGATAATGGGGTCTTTTGAAGTTTAATAGCTAATGGGGTTTTTTGACCTAGCTGTAACGGGGCCTTTTGAAGCTTTTCCTTTTTTTTTGGTATTCCCTTAAAAAGATAATGTAGCTAATAAAAAGGTTTTGTTTGGGGGTTAAGTGTACTACATTCTTTGTAAGCTAAGTGGGATTTCTGGGATTTGGATTCAATGGTTGAAATAGCCGAATCTTCGGAATCCGGGTGGTAGAGGGGGTTGTTGAATTCGGAAGAGGTAAAAAAAATTGGGTCTTTCCCAGAAGAGGATAGTTTACACAGGCAAGTTAGTAGCTTTGGAAGTAGTGGTTTCAGGAATACAAGCCCATTAGGGTGTATAGGATCAAGAAACACAAGCCCTTCCAGGCAGAAAGTGGTTAAGACGAAACCAGAGGGGATTGGATTGGATGAAGAGACTGTAACCACTTTTGTTAAACCTGTTCAACCTGATGTTCAGATGGAAGATAATATTTCACTGTCCGGTCCTATTCCTGATCTTACTAACCTTGAAACTTTGTTTCTTGATCATAATTTTTTTTCTTGGAATTTTCCCTGTTTCTGTTCTTTTCTCTTCATCGTATTGTTATTCTTGATCTTTATCATAATTCTGTGTATTTTTGCTTTTCTAGTTCTTTTCTTTTGTAAATTATTTTATTTGTTTATTATTGAGACTTGAATACACTGATATGTTCCTGTGAAAGATGGATAGATGAATGCAGTAATTTCTATTTCTAACTTATAATTAGAATCTTTCAGCAGTGAGAGATTTTCTGATCCTCTTCCTTATAATTAACAACTCACTGTCCGGTCCTATTCCTGATCATTCTGGTATTACTTACTAACCTTAAAACTTTGTTTCTTGATCATAATTTTTTCTCTAGAGCTTTCCCTGTTTCTGGTCCAGTACCTGTTACTCCAACTTTGAAGAAATTTGACATACGGTCGTTTTTATTGAACCCTAGTCTGTGTGGTGAGGTTGTTGATAAGCTGTGCCTTTCAGCTCCGTTCTTTGATTTACCTTCCTCTACTGCCTCTCCGCCAACGCTATACCAAAATGCACAGTCGGAGGGTGTTTCTCAACATAAGCACAAAAAAAGTTGGTGTAGTTTTGGGGTTTGTTGGAACATTGATCTTGATTGCAGCTGTTCTATGTATTTTGCTTTTGTGAAAACGGGAAGAGAGGAAGAAACCGAAGCAAACCTATATGTGTATCATTTTCCCTCTATTGAAGTTAATTTAGTGCCCAAATCTAGTGCGACCAGGTGGATATAGCTTAATTAGAATTGGGTTTTGTTTGGGGGTTAAGTGTGCTACATTCTTGGTCAGCTAAGTGGGATTTGGATCCAGTGGTTGAAATAGCCGAATCTTCGGAATCCAGGTCGAGGGGGTTGTTGAATTCGGAAGAGGTAAAAATTGGGTCTTTCCCAGAAGAGGACAGGCAAAGTTAGTAGCTTTGGAAGTAGTGGCTCCAGGGATACAAGCCCATTAGGGCTCTTCCCTTTTCGGGATCAGTTATACTATGTTGAGCGAGGAGGTATCCTGATCAGTTATACTGGTTGGAAGGATAGGGCTCTATAGTACTCTTCAAAGTATGAGGATATGGGAACTAGATCGCACAAAAGTCGTCTGGGTTGAGATCAGTAGGATGCCTCCAAGATATTTTCGTGCACTTTTAAGACTATCTGCTGAAAGATTTGAATGTCTTTGAATGCTTTGGACAGGTTATATTTGAATCAACTCATCTATGGAGCAATTGAAGGCTCGTTTCAATGAGATGATGCAACGTTTGATACAAGGGAATCTTGGCCTGTCTACTGAGGACATGAATGAGATGATCGGGAATCTGGAAATAACAAAGCATTATGTGATGAATGAAGGTAACAGACTGTTCTTATATTTATGCATCTTTATTTGTTAAAATTAGTGAATACTAATATGTTATATTGTTTAAATAGCCATACGCGTTGATGGACTGCAACAGGTGGTTCAAGTTCCTGTGGTCACCACTTCTGCTGTGGGGGGATGGGGTCTCAATTGCAACCAAGCCCCATCACTTCTTCCCCTCTAACTTCTGGGTCTCAATTGCTCGCTTCTTCATCTGTGGGGGTGGGAATGGGGTCTCAATTGCAACAATCCCCCATCACTTCTTCCCCTCTCACTTCTTCTGTGGGTGGGGCTGGGTCTCAATTGCTGATCGCTTCTTCATTTGTGGGGGTGGGAATGGGATCTCAATTGCAACAACCCCGCATCACTTCTTCCTCTCTCACTTCTTCTCTCAATTGCTCGCTTCTTCATCTGTGGGAGTGGGGATGGGGTCTCAATTGCAACCAAACCCTCTCACTTCTTCTGCTGTGGTGACCACTTCTGCTGTTGGGGGATGATGTATCAAATGCTCACTTCATCTGTGGGGGTGGGAATGGGGTCTAATCCTAGACCCACCCTATCTCACTCTGCATATTGTGGGTACTATGCCTAGTATGGAGACATCAAGTATTCCCACACTAGCGTTTCAGGGTCTGCCATCCCTTGCGCATAGTCCAGGTGGAACTCCTTCGCCGTACGCATGTCAACCACCACTCCCTATGCAACCAGCTGCTATTGGACCACCCCCTAGGCGACCACAACGACCAACCACTATGCTAGCACCGCCGCCACTACCACCAGGTATTTTGTAGTGTTTTTCCATGATTTCACTCTTTAATTGTTTTTCTTTTATCTACATTTTTTTAGTGTTGGACGACAGAGCAGGTCCTTCCAATACGAATCCGGACGACGGTGCGGCTACTTCCGATCGATCTGTTAGGCCTCGGACAATGGGGTAAGAATGCAACGTGCTCTTCCTTTTGATAGAATTAGAGCCCCGTGTAGTGATTCAATTCTTTTTGTATTATTGATTTGCAGGTAGAAAGTTAACTATGATATGAAGACCCAGAGTTGGTATCTTAAGTATAGCCTATATAGAGGCAGCATTTTTTCGTCGTTTTGTTGACGTTGGTTTCTCTAAGTATAGCCTATAGAGGCAACATTTCGTTTTGTTGACGTTGGTTTCTTAAGTATAGCCTATGGAGGCTTTGAACCGAAAGTATGTTAGTATTTTTCTATTTCGAAGCTAAATTAAGAGACATAAATTGGAAGTTTATTTTTCTAATTTATTTATTATAAGTTTCCCTTCAAATTTTCAGCTGATGGAAAACAAATGGTTCACAAGGTGGATCTCAAAGTGTATTCTTTGCCATGAAATTGGAGTTACAGAAAGGTAGTTATCACTAAAGAGTTTACGTTTTATAGACTAGTCGTCTTTCATATCAATAATTATCACTAAGGTAATTATCACAAGCCGCAATGACACGTTACGACTTATATAGAGAGAGTCGTAGTCAGGACAATGAGTTCAAAAACTTAGAATTATAAGTGGCCATCACTCGAGGTGTCATATTCTCCTCCTCTTAGGATCATTCATCCTTGAATGATGGGTCAAGGCATCCATTTGAACGAATTTAAAGTAGAAACTAACCCACACTTACCTTTAACAAAGATAGAAAACAAATGTGGCAAGATTAACACATTACTTAAGCATGAGTTTTTGGACTGGAAAACAAGAATGGGTAGTCTAATGCCCAAAGTATTCTGTCTTGACTACGAATTAGACTCTATGAGTCGTATGGTACGGTCTCATAAGGAGTTATAGGTGTGAGTCGTAGTGTTACCAAAAATGTTTTGAGGTCCCTCAGCTACTGTCCAAACTCTGACTCTTGGTGATGAGCCTTAGTGAGTTATTACGAGCCGTATAGTGACCCATAGACGCTGGTGATAATCTTTTAACTTTTAAATAAGGGTACTTAGGATATTTACCTCATTATCCACTTAATACCCACGACCATAGAACACCCGTGGGATGTTACCTTCAACACTATATCACTCAAATCACTCTCTCAAACTCTCTAAATTCTCTCATGCAAGATACAAAGGTTTTCAAAGAAGTTGGTCATTATATTCAAGGGATTATAGGTTGATTTTCTCCATAAATATAAGAGTACTTTTGTCTTTACATAATAAGAAGTAACGGATAATATGGATATCCAAATTATCCATTGGGTTTATCCATTTTATCCATAATCAAACATGGATTGGGTTGGATATTTTATCCATTTTCACATGATCCACTTTTAACCTGCCTATATCCGATTCAACCCGCCCGTTTGCCACCCCTAGTCGTCTTTCATATCAATAATTATCACTAAGGTAATTATTCTCCTTGACCTTCAGTAATCTTTATATGATCAATAATAGTAATTAATGCACTTAACAAGCAAATAATAAGTGTTATCAGCGTATTTTTTTACAGTTAAAAATAAAAGATTTTCCAAATTTAGCATCAACAAGGAAAGAATATATATATTGATACAAAAAAAAAAAAAAAAAAAACACATTCTAACAATTAGATTGATGAAAGACTCATTGCTTTAAAACAAAACGGACTATGATAAAGTAAAAGATTACAGCCTAAAAATTGTGATGAAATAACAAAATTATCCAACAACAACAACAAGCCCACTATATTCCCACATAGTGGGGTCTGGGGAGGGTAGAATGTACGCAGTCCATACCACTACATCCGAAGACCCCCGGCTCAAGAAAAGGACCGAGACCGTGTTCAAATATCGAAAGCATACAACATGATAAAATAACAACGATACAACAACCTCAAATAAGTACATGAACCAACAAAAGGCACCCCCTCCCCCCAAACCTAGACATGAACCAACCAAACTACACGAAACTCTCCTAACTCCAGCCTATGACTTAACCACACCCGTTAGCCCTCTGCCCTAATGCTCTTCCTCCAAACCTTCCTATCAAGTGTCATGTCCTCAGTGAGCCGTAATTGCTCCATGTCACGTCTAATTACTTCTATCCAGTATTTCTTCGGTCTACCCCTGCCCCGCTTGAAACCATCCAAGGCCAACCTCTCACACCTACGAACAGGAGTATCCGTGCCCCTTCTCATCACATGCCCAAACCATCTCAACCTCCCTTCCTGAATTTTATCCTCCACCGAAGCCACCCCCACCTTGTCCCGAATAGCCTCATTCCTAACCGTGTCAGCCCTCGTGATACCGTACATCCAACGCAACATCCTCATTTCCGCCACCTTCAACTTAGAGTTCTTAACCGGCCAGCACTCCGCGTCATACAATATAATCGATTTCTTAAATTATTATTTAATTATTTTTATGAATCGATTTTATTTTTCGAAAAATTATCAGCCACTTTATAATCCTTTTAGGTTCATACAAGGATTTAAAACTTTCCATTTATAGTTCTTTTAAATTTATATAACTATTTAAAACCTAATAACCGTCAACAATTATCACATTGACTACTTTATGATCCGAACAAGCATTGACACTCAAGAATTCTTCCTGTGCCACGGTTGTATTGTTGTTGTATAGGATACGATTTTCATCTCTTGCTTATCTGTTTTGATGAATATTTGTTTTAGATTTGTTTAATATTGTAATATCTAAATCTAATTCACACCTATTTTACATCTTCTTTTAAATTTTCAGAACTAGAATGAGATAAAGATTTCCGTCCAGGAAATTATTCACTTCAAAAACGAAAAAAGTTTTGGCTCTTAAGAAGGACCAACAATACAATTACAAGGCTTGATATTTTTTCTTTTCTTTAACTATGAGATTGTAGTTGGTTTGATTTAGGTTTGATTTTATTTTCTTCTTTTGCTTTAATTTCTTGTAGTGTATTTTCTTGAATTAATATCTAATAATAACTCTAATTAAATTTTAATTCGAGTACTTTACTTTATGAATGAAGAGGCACACGTGCAAAACACGTACACTAAATTAGTTAAGATAAAAGGAATAATAAAGATTAATATTTTATAATCATATCTATATATTAAACGGAAATTCGTAAACATGGCATAAACTACATATATCCTCCCACAGTATAGCAATGTAGAAAGAACTAATGGTAACTACAAGTATTATATATGCCTCAGTTACAAATTAATAACGCAGCTATATTAATATATGGTAATTAATATGTAAAAATTAAGGACTCCTAAAACAAATGGTAACAACAATATATATGAAGAACTAATGCTGTTAGATTTTCTTTCCTTGTGTACCCCAAAAAAGAATTTCTAAAATATATAATAAGTGGAGGAAAAAAAAGGAAAATTTAATAACGATTTTATTTCTTAAAAATTAAAATAAGTTATAAGGTAAATAACAAAAGCACAACAAATTTTTTCCTCCAAACTTCGTTAGTTTTTGGACTCTTTATTTTTTTTCTTTTTTTTTGACGTAAAAATCACAGGAAAATATCTTCCTTTCAAATTTATTAGGTATCAGGACTCTTTTTAAAAAAAAAAAAAAAAAAAAAAAAAGAATAAGAAAGAATGCCTTTTTTAATTTATCTATAATCTATCTATATACTGTGAAAAACCTTTATAAAAGTGATTTATATCTTTTGCGTGTCATTAAAAATTTCTGACAAAATTAATTCTCTTTGTTGCAGACACATTCAGGAGGAATATTGTTGAGGGTTACAAATCAAATTGCTCAAGATTTGGTAAAAGGTAAAAGGTAATTATGTAAATTAAAGTTATAGTCATATTTTTTTTTTTGTAAATTATTTTATATATTTATTATTGAGCCTTGAATACACTGTTGTGTTCCTGTCAAAGATGGATAGATGAATGCATTAATTTCTATTGGTGTTGTTATAAAACTTTTCAACCACTGTGGTATATCAATATTATTGCGTTAACATAATCATATGCATGCACGTACATTTATGTTGTTCGGAATCCTTAAATTTGTTGTTTGATGCGAAGTAGTGCATTTTTACAGTACTACGGTAATTTTTCTAGTTTCTCACGTGATGAGGTTCGATTGAAATTCACTCTATGCTACTATATTATGATTGATTTCACTCATCGCTCATACTAATTAAGTGACATTCGTTTTCTTGATTAGTAGGGGGACAAAGAAAGAAAGAAAGAAAGAAAGAAAGAATGAAGATCTCAGATTCAACGTCCAATGGAAAGAAAAAGCAACATGTCAACATTTGTATACCCAAAGAAGTTGTTGCTGAGATATTACTAAGAGTACCTGGCCAAGATTTGCTTGAAACTTTAAAGAAAGTATGCATGCAGTGGTGTTCAATTATCTACAGTGGGAGGTTTGCCTACTCGCACATCGAACGCGGAATATTAAAATCGTCATTCTCGCAACTGGAAGCAGTTATTATTAGCATGACTGATGATCAGCCTTCTTTCATAGTTTCTGCCTTGGAATGGCATAGTTTTCCAACCTGTGAACTCGGAGAACATGAAAGGTATTGGAAGGCTAAATACATTTATATGGTAAATAATGTGTTCTTACATAGAATCAGTTACATGATGAGGGTGAATTCTGTGTATGGTTTCGTCTGTTTCTGGAGCGATGATGCTTGTCTCCATGTCTGTAATCCTATCACTAAAGAGTATTTAACGACTCCACCATATTCTTATACTAATACCTATATGGCACCAGTACACCACCAGCTTGTTGCAGTTGGCTTTGGATTTTGCAATCTTTCATATGAATACAAGCTGGTTGTTCTTCATGAAGATGCAGTAGAATATGGTGAGACTAAACCATTTGTTTTAACTTGTCGAGCTGGCTGTTTATGGAGGTCTCTGAAAGCAATTTCCGATACAAAATTTATTTCTCGTGGTCAGACGGGTGCACATGTGAAAGGGGTATTGTATTGGTACTTGGAGAGTTGTACTCCTAAAGATTGGCCACAGACGATTAAAAGGCTCGTATGTTTCGATCTAACTACAGAAGAATTTGATATGATTATGGTTCCAGCTGAAATTGATGGCGGCGTACAAGGACTCCAGTATGTAATTAGCATTACCGAAAAAGGAGGAAATCTTTGTTTGATAAATATAAGTCATGTTTATTTTTGCTCCCTCTTGATCCAGGTATATGTTGCGGCGCATAGTGCTGCTGCTGATCTGAGTAGCATAAATTCATGGAAGAAAGAGTTCACTGTGACTGTTCCTAATATGGCTTACAATATAAACATCAATCATTTGTTCGTCTTAGTTGTTACTGATGACATGTTGGTGATTCAACTTAGTGATGGTAAAACCTTAGGATTTATTAATGTAGCAACTGGAATGTTGTTGACTGGGTTACGTCTGGATTTGTTTACAATTGTTATCCCTTATGTCCCAAGTTTGGTTAGTTTTGCCCATATTCCACCACTGTTAGGTGCTAATCTGGTCTAGATTGCAATTCATGTCTTCCTTTTCTGTATCAAATTTTGGCTTATCATAATATATTTCAATTTTTTTTCTAGATTCTTTTGATATATTGTTATTGACACACATCAAAATTGATGTTGCCATACAACTTTTCCACCACTATATATGGTGTACCCGTGGTTCATGATTATATATATATATATATATATATATTGGCATGTGGATTAAATATTCGATATTCAAAATTTATTGATCTAATTAATTCAAATTCAGATCGAATTGATCTACTAGTTAGAAGATGTAAAGTGCTTGCTAAGATGGAGTTTTACATTTTCAGAGTTTAAACTAATGCCACGTACTCAAAGGCACTGATAGCTACTGTACGTAGCTCCTAGGGGTGTGGCCTAGCGGGAAAAAAGTCATGAGGCCACAAATTCAAAATCTCCCCACAAAAATAAAAATTTGCTTATAGTTTGTATTTAGTTAATCAATTCGAACAACGTACACTTTTGCTAATATTAAAAAAAAAAAAATTGCGCTTAACAAAACTATCAAAAAGTTCTCAACAACAACTCGTGTTTATTATCTTGTACGAGATGAAAAATTTGAGATCATAGTGTCTTAAAGGGAATATAAGTTCCTTGCTTGACTACAGCGCTTTAAGGGAGAAGAATATCTTTAAAAGTTAATCTTTCTTTAATGATTTATTTTATAATATCGAGTCTTTATCATTATTCTTCATGATCTTCAATAATCCTTATACAATCAATATTAATGCACTTATCAAGCAAATAATAATTGTTATCAGCATATTTTTTTACAGTTAAAAACAAAAGATTTTCCAAATTTAGCATCAACAAGTGTTGGGTCAAAAGAGGAAAAAATGTATATATTGATACAAAAAACATATTCTAAACAATTAGATTGATGAAAGATTAACTATAACAAAATGGACTATGAAATAATATATGGTAACAAAAATATATATGGAGAACTAATGCTGCTAGATTTTCTTTCCTTGTGTACCCCAAAAAGAATTTCTAAAATATATAATAAGTGGAGGAAAAAAAAAAGAAAAATTTAATGAATAAAATTTAATAATGATTTTATTTCTCAAAAATTAAAATAAGGTATAAGGTACATAACAAAAGCACAACAATTTTTTTTCTCCAAACTTTGTTAGTTTTTCGACTCTTTTTTTTTTGACGTCAAAATCACAGGAAACTATCTTCCTTTCAAATTTATTAGGTCTTAGGACTCTTTTTATTAAAAAAAAAAAAAGAATATGAAAGAATATCTTTTTTAATCTATATATCTATAATTTATAATCTATCTGTAAAAACCTTTTATATAAAAGTGATGTAAACCTTTTGCGTGTCATAAAAAATAATCACTTTGTTGCAGGCACTTTCAGGAGGAATATTGTTGAGGGTTACTAAATCAAATTGCTCAAGATTTGGTAAAAGGTAATTATGTAAAGTAATAGTCATATATATTTTTTTTTTTGTAAATTATTTTATTTGTTTATTATTGAGCCTCGAATATAATGTTATATTCCTGTCAAAGATGGATAGATGAATGCATTAATTCTATTTCAAACTTATAATTAGAATCTTTAAGCAGTGAGAGATTTTCAGGTTGAGCAACCTCAATTTTATGATCTACTCCTTAGCTTTGAATATATGAATGGTTGATGTGGTGGTTCAGCACCTCACCTCTTAAGCAAGAGGTTAGGGGTTCGATTCACACCTCTGGTGAATGGAAAAAACTCTGTGACCAGTTCCCTACCGCTTAATGAGACAGTAGTAACGGACACGACTGCCGGCTGTGCGGATACCTTGGGAAGCCAAAAAAAAAGAATATACGAATCTTTAACCACAAGGGTTGGTGTGGTGATTCAGCATCTCACCCCTTAAGCAAGAGGTTGGGGGAGGTTGGGGGTTTGATTCACACCTCTAGTGAATGAAAAAAACTCTGTGGTCAGTTCCCTATCGCTTAGTGCGCTGACAGTAGGAACGGACGATTAGTCTCACGACTGCCGGCTGTGGGGATACCTTGGAAAAACAAAAACAAAAAAAAAACAGAATATACAATCTTTTTGAAGTTTCACTCTCAAGTGCCATCCCATGGACCAGCGGCGGAGTCAGGATATTCACTAAGCGGGTTCATAAGTGAACAGGAACATGCAAACTAACCGAAGGGTTCAACATCTAATATATATATACATAAAAAATAATTTTAACCATGCATATATAGCATAATTTTTCGCGGAAGGGGGTTCAGATGAACCCCTCGGCAAAGGGTAGCTCCGCCCCTGTCATGGACCTTGCTTTGTCACATTTTGGAAGAATTCACAGACCCCTCAGTGTTCTTTTTTTAGTGAAACAGTGGTTTAGAATACCATTCACTTTCTGACCACAGTGTGTGGGCATTTTGGCTAGTTGGTTCATCAGGAGGTGTTGTTTGTTTCTCAGGATTAGATGGGTTGACATTCATAACTTTAGTTTGTAATTTCCTTGCTTGGATGATCGAGGTTGGGTCATCTTCTCAGATCGATGACCGCGGGGATTGAGAATTCGGGAGTATGGTTGTAAGATAAAGTTTTGTTTCCAGCTTATGTACATTGATCTTCACTTTCTATGTAATTAGCACATTCTTAGCGTGTTATTATCAGTATCCGACTATGTTTAAACGGTAACTCTCTTATGCTTGTCTTTGTTGCTCAGCTCTTTCAGTTATTGATGCTTCATTTTTCGATTCCTAGATTATCTATGGAGCAATTGAAGGTTCAAATCGATCAGATGATGGAGCATTTGAAACAAGGGAATCTCGGCCTGTCTGCTTTGGACGTACATGAGATGATTGGGAAGGTGGAACAAGCACAGTCGTATTTGCTTGTTGAAGGTAACAGATTGTTCTTATATTCAAGCATCTTTATTTGTTAAAATTAGTGACTGCTAATATGTTATATTGTTTAAATAGTCATGCGCGGTGGTGGGCTGCAACAAACACGCTCAAGCTCGGTGGCGGCTGCCTCTTCAGGGTATGAGTCTCACCGCCCCCCTATCACTTCTACTTCTACTTCCGTGGGGGACGATAGAGCCGGTCCTTCCAATACTAATCCGGATGACGGAGCGGGTCCTTCTGATCCGTTAGGCCGAGGTAAGAATGCAAAGTAGTCTTCCTTGTGTTGTGTCCCCAGTATGTGTGGTGTATACAGTAAATTAGAAGAAGTGAAGTCTGTTAGAAAATTATTATTTTAGTCATTTGAATTAGAGCCGGGTGTAGTGATTCACTTTACTGATTCTTTTTGTATTATTGATTTGCAGATAGAAAGTGAACAAGGGAATGAAAGACCCGAGTTGGGCAAAATAAAATTTAGTTTATGGATGGTCTTTTGAAACATAATACATTGTTCTACAAATACATTTCAGCTAAGCTTTCGTTTTGTTAGACTATCCTATTGCTTGCTTATTCCACTTAGCTTGGATCTTGGATTCTTATTTGGTTAACCCTTCATTTCACTAACCAGTAGCGCGAACAAACAAGATATAATTGCATTAATTAGCCCATTAAAGCAAGAAGTATAGCCTATAGAGGCTTAGAATTATCTAAAAAGGTGCTCAAGATTTGGTAAAAGGTAGTTACCGTAAAGTAATAGTCATATTCTTTTGTAAATTGTTTTATTTGTTTATTATTGATTCTTGAATATAATGTTATGTTCCTCTCTTTATTATTTAAATCAAGCTTCTATTTAAGTATTATTTTTCTCAAATAGTTAGCATTTAATTATTTTTAAAATTAATTAAAGTTACAATTATTAAAACTTTAATTGCAAGACATAAGAACTTTTAAGTAAATAAATGTGTTAAAGAATATTAGTTAAAAAGTTTTAACATTTATTTTAACTTTAATTGTTATCTTTTAACATTTTATTCTTCTAATTAAATATACACGCGGCAGTTTGATTTCTCAAAATAAAAAAAAATACTGTAACTATAATTATATAAAAGAAAAAAGAAAAAAATCAAAAACTCCTAAACGAAGAAAAAGTCAAAGAATCCTAAACCTAAATAAACATAGCAGTTTCGGTTTCTTAAAAGATAATTATAGTCATTATATTAATAAAAAATAGTAAAAAATGTTTTTGTCTGTTGCGGAGTTCAAATTACTATTTTAAGGATTATTATCCAGTGTTTCACTTTGAAAAGGTAAACTCCTTTCTTTGTTGATTAGACTAAACTTGAATTACGAATTCCAAATTTTCTTTACTGCAATCTCTTATTATTCAGTTTGATCAAAATTACGTATGCATACCTTATCTCTACCTTTGATATAATGAATTAAATCGATCACTTGTATATATGATTCCAGTTGAAATTAATAGACTACAAAGAGGAAACATTTGTTTGATCATAAGCTTTAAGTTATTGAGTTCATTGAAAAATGTTGGTGATATATTCGATCGACTTAGTCGTGATATTCCGCAACTGGAATGCTCTGGTTGATTTCTGGGCAACTTTTACGTGCCAAATTTGGTTGAACTCTTCTTTCAGGTGCTAGACTGACTAGATTGCAGTTCACATCTTTCGACTTTATCATAATAGATTTCATATCTTTTTCCCGATTGTGTTCTTTTGATATCATTGTTATACAACACACTTCAAATTGGTGTTGTTGTAAAACTTTTCAACCACTGTGGTATACCAAGTATTATTGCTTTAAGATAATCATATGCATGCACGTACATTTATGTTGTTCGGAATCCTTAAATTTGTCATTTGATGTAGGTGCATTTTTGCAGTATTATGGTAATTTTTCTAGTTTCTCTTGCAGGAAATTTACGATTGATTTCACTCATCGCTCATACTAAGTGACATTCGTTTTCTTGATTAGTACGTAGGGGACTTTGAAAGAAAGAATGCAGATGTCAAAGACAACGTCTAATGGAAAGAAAAAGCAACATCATGTCAACATTTCTATACCCAAAGAAGTTGTTGCTGAGATATTACAAAGAGTACCTGGCCAAGATTTGCTTGAAACTTTAAAGAAAGTATGCATGCAGTGGTGTTCAATTATCTATAGTGGGAGATTTGCCTACTCACACATCGAACGCGGAATATTAAAATCCTCATCATCATTCTCGCAATTGGAAGCAGTTATTATTAGCAAGACTGATGATAGGTCTTCTTTCATAGTTTCTGCCTTGGAATGGCATAGTTTTCCAACCTGTGAACTCGGAGAATATGAAAGATATTGGAAGACTAAATACATATATATGGTAAATAATGTGTTTTTACATAGAATCAATTACATGGTGAGGGTGAATTCTGTGAATGGTTTCGTCTGTTTCTGGAGCGATGACGCTCGTCTCCTGGGCTGCAATCCTATCACTAAAGAGTATTTCAAGACTCCGCCGTATTCTTATACTACCTATATGGCACCAGTACACCACCAGCTTGTTGCAGTTGGCTTTGGATTTTGCCATCTTTCGTATGAATACAAGCTGGTTGTTCTTCATGAAGATGCAGTAGAATATGGTGAGACTAAACCATTTGTTTTAACTTGTCGAGCTAGCTATTTATGGAGGTCTCTGAAAGCAATTCCTGATACAAAATTTATTTCTCGTGGTCAGACTGGTGCACATGTGAAAGGGGTATTGTATTGGTATTTGGAGAGTTGTACTCCTAAAGATTGGCCACAGACGATTAAAAGGCTCATATGTTTCGATCTAACTACAGAAGAATTTGATATGATTATGGTTCCAGCTGAAATTGATGGCGGCGTACAAGGACTCCAGTATGTAATTAGCATTACCGAAAAAGGAGGAAATCTTTGTTTGATAAATATAAGTCATGTTTATTTTTGCTCCCTCTTGATCCAGGTATATGTTGCGGCGCATAGTGCTGCTGCTGATCTGAGTAGCATAAATTCATGGAAGAAAGAGTTCTCTGTGACTGTTCCCAATATGGCTTACAATATAAACATCAATCATTTGTTAGTCTTAGTTGTTACTGATGACATGTTGGTGATTCAACTTAGTGATGGTAAAACCTTCGGATTTATTAATGTAGCAACTGGAATGCTGTTGACTGGGTTACATCTGGATTTGTCTACAATTGTTATCCCTTATGTCCCAAGTTTGGTTAGTTTTGCCCATATTCCACCACTTTTTTGAACATCTTCTTTTAGGTGCTAATCTGGTCTAGATTGCAATTCATGTCTTTTTCTCTGTATCAAATTTTGGCTTATCATAATATATTTCAAAAAAAAAATTTCAAATTTTTTGTCAGATTCTTTTGATATATTGTTATTGACACACATCAAAATTGATGTTGCCATCAGGGGCGGAGCCAGCCCCGAACCCCCTTCAACGAAAAAATATACTATTTATACATGATTAAAATTATTTTTTTTGTGGTTATAATAGGTGTTAAACCCCCTTCGACTAAGTTTTCTTTGAATATGGAACCTCCTTAGTTGAAATGCTAAATTTTCTTTGAATATGGAACCCCCTTCGTTGAAATCCTAACTCCGCCTCTGGTTGCCATACAACTTTTCCACCACTATATATGGTGTACCCATGGTGCATGTTTAATCCTTCGTAAGTTGTGTATTTTTGAAGAATCTAAGACAATCTTTTCAAGAAAGAAACTAAGCATGATATATATATATATATATATATATATATATATATATATATATATATATATATTGGCATGTGGATTAAATATTCGACATTCAAAATTTATTGATCTAATTAATTCAAATTCAGATCGAATTGATCTACTAGTTAGAAGATGTAAAGTGCTTGCTAAGAAGAAGTTTTACATTTTCAGAGTTTAAACTAATGCCACGTACTCAAAGGCACTGATAGCTACTGTACGTAGCTCCTAGGGGCGTGGCCTGGCGGGAAAAAAGTCATGAGGCCATAAATTCAAAATCTCCCCGCGAAAATAAAAATTTGCTTATAGTTTGTATTTAGTTAATCAATTCGAACAACGTACACTTTTGCTAATATTAAAATAATAATTTGCGCTTAACAAAACTATCAAAAAGTTCTCAACAACAACTTGTGTTTATTATCTTGTACGAGATGAAAAATTTGAGATACATATAAGCTGATCGAACACCAGGGCCACAATAAACAAAAAGATAGCTAGCTACTGCCACATGCCATTAATACTAGCTCAGTAATGACAAAGGGATAGGTGATAACATGTAAGACCATATTATGATCAAGTATCCATTAAATAACATGAGTATCTCAGTCTTAACACTTGCCATACTGTAATATTATAATGTAATATTATAGCATAAGGTTCATGAATCTGATTTTTCACATGTGAATATTATGGAGCAGAAGAAATGGAGGATTTAATCACATCATATTTTAGATTCCCCAAAAACAAGAAAGAAAAATAGGATCTATCGAATTCATGTCGAAAATTCTCACATTGAGGGTAAAAGTGAAAGGCGACTTCAAGTGCAGAACTCAAACTCGAGAGTTTTAATTATAAGTAAAAAATATACTTACTACTCTGTCCAAACTGCATTGCATGGCTAGCATTTGAACTAGGGAAACCTTGGAGTAACTGGTAAAACTGCTATCATGTCACGGGCGGAGCCATCTATATCAAAAGGGGGGGAAGGGGGGGACAGGTGCACACCCTTTGTCAAAAAATTATGTTGCGTATATAGGCTAAATGATAGCTATTATGAGTGTGTATTTAATTTTTTTGCACACTCTTAACGCAACAGAGAAGAAAATTTGCACTCTTCATCGAATTTCTAGCTCCGCCACTGTTAACCATGTGACCAGGAGGTCACGAGTTCAAGCCTTCGAAACAGCCTCTGAAAGAAATGCAAGGTAAGACTGCGTACGATAAATCCTCGTGATCGAACTCCTTTCTCGAACTCTGTGCATAGCAAAAACTTTAGTACACTAAGCTGCCCTTTTTTGCATGGCCAGCTAACATTTAATGTGTAGAGGGACCAAGCCAGAATCAATGCCATCTTGATTTGATAGACATATACATATAGGATAAACTGATAAGAGTAAAAGTAGGACAAATAGAACTAAATTTTCGATTGTAAAAGAATAAATATGATCCTTTTTCGTATATTATATTATATTATAAGTAAAAGTGTTACATATATATATATATACAACTTGTTATTGAATGTATAGAAAAAAATGAGAGGAAAGAAAAAGAAAAGAAATGGAAAAGTATTATACAGAGGTGTACGTATGAGGAATTTGGGAAAATGGGTATCGGAAATTCGCGAGCCACGTAAAAAATCGCGTATCTGGCTTGGTACTTTTTCTACACCTGAAATGGCGGCTCGAGCTCATGATGTTGCGGCTTTATCCATTAAAGGTAACACGTTTTCTGTTTCAGTTTATGTGACGCTTTTCGTTATTTTCTTAATATTTCGTTTCATCATATGAACGGTATAGTATGATGGACATGTTTTATCCATCAAAGGTAACACACTTTCTGTTTCAGTTTATGTGACGTTATTTTCTTAGTATTCTGTTTCATCATATGAACAGTATAGTATGCTGGACATGTGTTTTATCCATCAAAGGTAACACACTTTCTGTTTCGGTTTATGTGAAGTTATTTTCTTAGTATTCGGTTTCATCATATGAACAGTATAGTATGCTGGACATGTTTTATCCATCAAAGGTAACACACTTTCTGTTTCGGTTTATGTGACGTTATTTTCTTAGTATTCTGTTTCATTATGTGAACGGTATAGTATGCTGGACATGTTTTATCCATCAAAGGTAACACACTTTCTGTTTCGGCTTATGTGACGTTATTTTCTTAGTATTCCGTTTCATCATGTGAACGGTATAGTATGTTGGACATGTTTTATCCATCAAAGGCAACCACACATTCTGTTCCGGCTTATGAGACGTTATTTTTTTAATAGTTTGTTTCATCATATGAACAGTATAGTATGATGGACATGTTTTATCCATCAAAGGTAACACACTTTCTGTTCCGGCTTATGAGACGTTATTTTTTTAATAGTCCGTTCCATCATCTGAACAGTATAGTATGATGGACATGTTTTATCCATCAAAGGTATAACACACTTTTTGTTTCAGTTTATGAGACGTTATTTTTTAGTAGTCCGTTTCATCATATTAACGGTATAGTATGATGGACATGTAAAATGTTGTGAACATTTCGAGATGGACCAATTAGTTATGTGTTATTTCTTATTAAAATATATGATTGTCTCACCTGAAAGTAGGTGACGCTGCAATCCTCAACTTTCCGGTACTTGCAAGTTATCTTCCAAGACCCGCGTCACTAACCCCCCATGACATTCAAGTTGCAGCAGCAAAAGCAGCTTCTATGAAAAAACTCGATTCTTTATCATCGTCTTCCTCTTCATTATCACCAGCAACCGATTTGGGGACAACGTCAGAAGAGTTGTCCCAAATCGTTGAACTACCACGACTTGAAATTTGTATTGATGACTCGTTTGATCAGCTAAGAAATGAGTTATTGTATGTTGATGACTTGGTGGATGGATGGTTATGTCATGACAATGAAGAAATAATAATGTCAAGTTGTTTTGAGCCATCTAATTATTTGTTGTGGAATTAATAAGTGTAATAAGCATATGCAATATCATTAATGTTAAATAATTTTTACTATTATATGGTTGTTTGAATTTTGATGTATGTACGTACATAATTTATAGTCCTTTTTTCTTTTTTATAACCTTACATTGGGTTTTGTGTCGGGATAGATAAACATCTCGTCATTCTTAATAAACGATCTCAAATTTGGACTTTGAGGTTTGTGTTTGAGGGTTGAGGTACCCGCTTTGCCGACCTGACTAATTTGAATTCGAGCAGCAATTAAAATTATTGAATAATATTAGAATATTTCAAGCCATATATATACGTTTAGCAATCATATTTATATTGGAAAAAAAAAAAAAAAACTATGTTATTCGAAGTGTTCAAGAATGTTGTCTCACGATAGCGAAATATCATTACTTTTGGAGAATTCAACTACAGATGCATGACAACATTTTTGAAAAGTCTGCACAACACAGAATAAACAAATCGATTTACAACCATTCTTTGAACTTCCGGGTACTCCCGATTAATTATCCCTACAATGATTCTGATGATTTTCACCCGTTTCATTATCCGCATTATTACTAATAATATATGGAGATAAATTCAAATACTTATTATTATCTCCATCTAATTCATTTCTCACATCTCTCCATCTTGCACGACAAAGTACACAATTAATTGATTTTCTTCTATTATTACTTCTCTTCCATGCCATCAAACATTCTTCATGTATAGGGTTTCTACATGTAACACAAGCTGCTATTTTTTCTTCTTCATTCATCTCTTCCAAACACACCGGACACGTCGTCCCATTTTCGACCTGTCAAAGGTTCAAGACGAGAAAACAACTTTCCTTAAAGATATAGATATCGAAGGAAAAATAGTAAGAAATATATATACCTAAACTTTGACGAGATTTGTTGTAACACGCATCAACTTTGTGGGGGTCCTATGACCCCCCTCGACTATTTATTACCATATTTCTGTGGCGTATATTTGTCCAGTTGGACCACTTCGGCCCTTTACACGCTCAGTGTGCGTGTATTAACACAGTGGTCCAACTAGACAAAATATGCCACAAAATACGATAATAAATAGCTCAAGGAGGTCATAGGACCCCCGCAAAGTTGAAAAGTGTTACAACAAATTTCACTAAAATTTAGGTATATTTCAAACTTTTTTCCCTATATCGACCGTATACAAACAAACACTAATTAAGTACATTATTAGGTCATTCAAAGGATACGTAATGTATAATGCGATAAATATATAGTATATAATATACGTATATATATTTGAAACTAGACTAATTACCTTTATTGTTACAGATGAACTCATCTTAGGTTGTTGAGAAGACAATTGATGAAACATTTCACGTACATTTTGAGTTGCTAATGCTTCTGTTGAAATTGGTAAACTAAGAAGACGTTGAAGATGACATGGCCGTAGATGTCGTCGATAGAGACACGTGTCATCAATCGATACACTCAATACCCTAATAATTAATCACAAATAATATCAAACGTGGAGTCAGAATTTGTAGGTTTATGGTTCTTATTAACAATATATATACGTGTTTTAAAATGTAATAGTATATAGTGCGTTTCATTTTCACGTTAGTAATTGTTGCCGATAATTATCTTTTAGGTAACCTGATATTAAAATTCGATGAAGGATTAGAAAATGTACCTAATGAGCACAAATAATATGTGTTTGCATGGGGTGGTACGATCAGGGCAGGTACATGAAGGGGTGGTGGAGATAGTCACAATGTAGACATTACATGTAGCACCTAACACGTAAAAAGTTGCGTCGCGACGGTGGAGGAGGCGGAGATGGTGGCTGATTGCTCGGAATATTCTATCGGCGAGGGGTTGAGTTGGCGTTAGACTACGGCGACGACGATGGTGGTGGTTGGAAGAAGTAGAAGCAATGGATTCCATAATTTTTGGAAATTAGGATAAGGGGAATTATGATATTTGGTTGCATATATATATATTATAGTGTAGATAGAAAGAGGAAAGGGAATGGAGGAGATTCTTTGTAGAGTATGTAGGGATACGTGAGGGATAATTTAAGGTTTAGCATCAAATTGATGGATACCTTTTTGACTTGGTCTTGTATTTCTATAATTAGGTTAATTAACCTTGAAGGCACGTAACATATATGGAAGTCCAAAATTTGATACAATAACATAACTTTTACCTTTCTTATTATTGTCAATCAATCGTATGTATGGACATGGACAATATAATCTTGTTGCGGACTATAAGAAGAACGGTATTTCTTCAGTTCACAAGTCGAGGTTCTATCGAAAACACACGACATACCGCAGAAGCGGAGCCAGGATTTCAAGTAAGGGGTTCAATATTCAAAGAAAACTAAGTCGAAGGAAGGTTCAATACCTACTATAACCACATAAAAAATAATTTTAATCATGTATAAATAGTAGTATATTTTTCCATCGAAGGGGGATTGGATGAACCCCCTAAAGAGGGCTAGCTCCGCCTCTGGACATACGTATTAACAAGAGACAATAACACACACCAACATGGGTTGTGGTGCAGCGGATGAGGCTGCTCCACCCTTAACCAGAGGTCGAGGGTTCGACCCTTGGCATGAAGAAAACTAGGTTGGGAGCGCTACCCCCGAATGGGACCCTACCCGACGCGAATCCGGATTAATCGGGCTCCAATGTGGGTTCCGGACACCGAATGGGAAACCAAAAAAAAAAAAAAAGAGACAATAACACATTCTTCACACCCATTATGTGTTCACATCATAACTTCATAAGTCGAGGTTTTATCGAAAACACACGACATACGTATTAACAAGAGACAATAACACATTCTTACACCCATTATGTGTTCACATCTTTACGCACACTGTAATCACTAAACATCATTTAAACTACAACAACATACCCAGTGTATTCCCACCTAGTGGGGTCTGGGACTAAACATCATTTTAACTATAATACATTAATATAGTTTGGTGTAAACATAAAATGCGTATAAACTTTTACCATCTCGATCCCATAGCTGCTATATCGAGCTATTTCCTATGGTAAAGCTCAAAGAAGATACTCTCTCAGAAGTTATAGCAACTTTGCTACAAGTATGGACGCAACGTAGCCAACATAATGTTTATTTATATCGAGTGGAATTTCAAAAACTTTAAGGTAATGATCTGCGAAAGGATAACTAACAACGTAGTGGCGAGACAGGGAGCTTTATGCTGAATATGGTATGCGTAACGCCATCCTCTGACACAGCCAAGGCCTTTGTTGATCGGGATCAATGAAACCATGCGTGAGAAATTGTTCTGCTTCTTCATCCATCAATTCTCTGGCCCAGGTCACACGTTTTGACGGGCAACTACCTGGTCCATGACACCTGCAATAGTTTCACCAACAAGCTTAACTACCTTAGAGATCTATGATAGCTTAATGTTGGTTTCTTTTATAAATCGACTTGCACATATCTCATCAAGATTTGCCCCTAGAGAGGATTTAGGTCACGTTGAAATTCCTACCAGATTATTTGATCTTTGTTGTAAATTGAGGAATTCAGAAGGCTTACCGGTACTCATAGAAGCAAGCAGTTCTCTCATTTTCGGTCTTGCCCCAGTTATTCCAACCGACATGCTTAATACAGTGATCCATATAACAATATGCAAAAATCACTCTCCCAAAAGGCCCCCATGGACGTCCAAGATGTGTATATGAGGTCGCTCCGCTACCTGTGATTACACATCTGCAAAGTCCGGGAAAAAATGTCTCAAAAGAACGACAAAATTTAACACGAATAACGGAAATTGCAGAGGAAAAGTCTATAAATATTAATCTGACACTGAATTCTTTAGTGAACTATACACCATTATGAGGCACAACCTTAATATCCTACAGCAGAGGTAAGCTCAATATTTATTCTATCAACCAAGATGAAGCTGTCTATATGAAGTTTTTTATGTTTCTGGATAAAGCTGATTCAAAGATGGACTTACTATAGATTTATCAAAACACTACCACAAGTTGGAATTCCCAATTAAATCTGGTCACTAAATAATTGAAACTTTAACCAGATTGAGGATGTCGCGTCATCATAACCAGAATTGAGCTTTTAACTGGAGAATTGAATGAACAATGGACAGTGCTATTAAAGTTAATGATGCTTTGACATAAACGTGAAGTTTATTACTTTCTATAAGACCACATACCTATAGCTATGATCATCTGATTGAGGCATGGTGAAAAAGGCTAAACCTCTCTTAAACAAGTCACCACAATGAGTAAAAGGTATTTTGACTGAGAACACAAAGCAGAAGAGCAGTCCAGGTCGTCAACAATCATCAAGATAAAAAGCTCTTTCACCCTACTCAAGACTAGAATTTTCCTCGACAAATAGATAGAAAATATGTGTCAACTCTCCAAGTTCTGGGAAACATCAGCAGAGAACTCCATTTATAATATCCAAGTATGATTTTTGGAAGTTATACTTGCAACACCTAAACATTATTCCAGACTGGCCGAAACTATGTGATGTGATTATTACTTTATGTCAAAAAGTCATTAAAGGCATCAGACTATCACCACCAACTAGACATCTCAAATAGTACAACCTAGTCCTCCAAAGTCCAAACAATCCAATCCCCTCTCTTTTTTTTGGCTGAAGTAAGATGTTATATTGCTGACATCTAGGAGATGCACTAAGTACAAAAGTGAAATGTTAGCGCCATTACTCCAATCCCCTTTTTTCTCTTCCTATGATCAAAGACTCATGTTAGCATCAACTTCAAAACTTCACATTTTTTGTGGGTTCATTTATGTCCGAAGCCTTTAGCATGGCGAAGCTCCAACTCAGATCCCAATTGTTTCCAAGGTTGTAGGACAAACTTATGGACTAATTAAATATTAAATATAAAGAGACTGTACACCATGATTAGAAAGCACCAGGTCTGAAAAGAAACTCAAACAGTACAGATCTCTCAGCACTCATCAGACATCAACACATACCTTATACCAAGTTTCTTGTTTCCAGTCCATCTGAGAAATAAGTTACTCAAGAGGTACCTCTTTAAAAAAAATTATCTATGAAATAATAAGAGTTTGATACTTATACATGTCAAACCTATGATCAAACCTACTCCCTCCATTTCAATTTACGCGGCACAGCTTGCTAGGCACGAAGTTTAAGAAAGGACATTTGAAATTTGGGGCCTTAAACATGCCGTAACATAGACTTTTGAAACTTGTGCTCTTAAAGTGCCATAAAATTTGTGCGGCTATAAAAGCTTTGTCATTTAGGGTAAAATAAGAAGCTCGCATTAAATAGTTTTCAAATTTCAGATCTTGTCATTCTTGTTGGAACAAATTAAAAAGAAAATGTGCCACATGAACTGGATGGAGTCACAGTTATGCCATTCTCTTGGGGATAAGTTGTAGCGAATGACTGTACCTAACTAAGGTTACTAGGAACTTCCGAACTTGTGTATGAGTTGCCTCTTACTTCAAATTAAGGAAGTTCATAGCTCAACTTATTTTGGAAAGAAAGACAATAGACACGAAAATACATTGTTCTTGTTCTGCACGTGTTGTAGCTTAGTAAAAGAACCAAGCATAGTTTTTAAAAGTAATGCTCATCTTGCAAATGCATATAAAGCTAAGACCAATCTACTAGATCAGTGAACTAAAGACGATAAAATAGTTTCGTCTCCTTTTTAGAGAAGTCAATTCTAGTCCCTTTGTTGAAAAAAAAATCCAATCCCTCTGCACAGTCAAGGAAATGAAAATGTGAAGTTTTATACAGACACTCGGCATTATCACCGCATGAGATGCTATACATCATCTTCAGATAGTGGAACTAGGAGTTTCCTTTTCGAAATCGGGGTGCAAGAATCATTTCCGAGGTGAAAAGGGAATAAAAGGACAGCAACAACTTGATGTTCATCAAAATCTGATTAAGAGCACTTCTTCAGATTAAATCCTAGTGACAATGTCACAACACACAGGAGAGTGTGTGCGCCCACACATATATATTTGATATCATTTTTATTTTTTTTTTATAACCGTGGTGTCCGGGCCAGCTTGCGCGCACCTCGACTAAATATTTGATACCATACATATGCATGCTTATGATGAAGGGGACCCTTGGAGCAACGGAAAATTGTCTGCGTGTGACCTATAGGTCATGGGTTCGAGCCGTGGAAGCAGCCACTAATGCTTGCATTAAGGTAGCTGTCTATATCACACCCTTGGGGTGCGGCCAGGGCTGCCTTTTATGCATGTTAATGTTTGTATCGGCCTATTCAGATATGCAACTTGATCTGGAAAACAGTATTTAGTAAGAAAGCAACTACATCTTAGAAGTATATGTTTATTGTTATTTCAAATGTAAATTAGTTTCAAGAAGAACTTGTTCAAACTTTTCTACAATCTGATCTAGCATCCTAAATGAGGTAAAATCTGAGAAAGCAACTAGTTACTTTGTGCATCTTTGCTCATAATCAATTAAATCAATGGGACGATAGGAACGTTCATAGACAATACTATTACCATCAGGCTACTGGCATAGAGAATCTGAACAGGGTGAGTTTTATACATATGAAATCAAATGGAAGATCGCCTTGAATGTAATGAATCCAACAACAAATCACACAATCATACCTTTTACAGAAAGTTCACGTAGATCGTTCCTATTCTCAAGGATTAAGACAGATGGAACATTGCAATAAGTACAGAGTTCTGCTTTAAACTATTGGGCTGATTGGTTTGTGGAAGTTTAGGTGAGATAGTGACACCATCGAATCCAAAGGGAAATGTATCCATGAATTAGGAATTAAAACCAATATCCCATGGATTAGGTAACTCAATTGGGTATAAGTGGATTCAGGTCAAGCAATTAAAGTTTCTTAACGGACCAAAGAATTCTAGATGCCAAGAAATTTCTTATAGCCAATCAGTACAATGGTAACATCGAATCTGAATAAAATTTGCCAAAAGGGTAAAGAAAATGATTCACACACATAAAAACCAGTATGACGGCAAAAATGAAGTGGTTCATTTACTAAACAATCAGAGGTTTGAACAATGACCCATTCAACTACTCACAAACCTCAGAAACACATAGCCGGTTGTCTCTTGAGAAGATTTCCTGCTTTGTGCAGTAATGAATCCTGCCGATTTGCAATGTATGTGACAATGCTCTAAAAGAGCAGTGCTATTACCAAAAATAAAATCTACACTTCCTTCGATATAGCAATCTTTCAAATATTGTTTCCCGTAGTGCAAATACAATGTATCCTGCAACCATTATTTATTTTCTTTAGAAAAAGTTGAAACCACTCAAGGTCGACAATCAGACACCATAGAAAAAATTGAGTACGTTAAGCAACATAATCCATGCAACCTAGAAAGAAATGTGTTATAAACATTCAGGAGCGAGACAAATCCGCTGGAATTAGTTAATGTAGCTGTACTTTCTTGAGCACGGAAGGAAAATGAATGGAGTTCAGAAATGATCATAAAACATTTGAAATAGCTCTTGCGGGAAATCAGAGCATGTATAAGCTACAAAATCTTTTCTTTGACATGGAGTCCCCGACACTTGCAGGAACTAGGAACTGACTAACAAGTTGGTTTTGCCAGAAGGTACATACTGCTTCTACTAGAGATTGGAGTTCTAAAGTTCCGGTAAACTGTAAGATTTGACAGACCATAAATAATTTAGTACATGCACCTGCCAACCAAGAAATCTGCAATTATAAAACGCACAACGATCAGCTGTAACTCTGATTGCCACTGCCTGTCCTGATCCCTATTGAGAAAGACCAAAAAGAAATGAAGCAACATGAAGCTAGCTCCAGAAACCATTTGCAAAGACCGAAAAGGAAAAGGGAAAAAAATAGAGTACCTCAGGAGCAGAGTTTTCAAAGGTGATGTTCTCAGCAATAAAATCCTCTCCTTCCACTATTGTACTTCCACACCCAAATGTACCAGTACCAATTAACCTTGCAGCCTAAGGGCCAGATACAATGAACATTAATAACTGAATTACGCAATGGTACACATATGGACGAGATATGAATGCTGAAATGTGTTTGAATGTTTCATCTAACATCTTAAACGAGTAAAGATCAAATTTTTTATTTACTCGAGTATGTCTTACACCATCTATCACCTGTTTAACAGATATAGGTCCAATTCTTCTGTTTCATCTAAAGCTACACTTTTACATGTCCATCATGTGTTTAGCATACGTAGTCGAATTATTCCAATTCGCTTAAATTACTAAAGAGTAGCCACTTATTTAACTTTGTTATCTCGTTAGCACATCCTTAAGTTAAATTTCTCCATTCAACTAGAAGTTTAAACCGTTAAAAATACACATTTCTATTGAGTTCATTATGCATTTTAACACGTCAATGTATGCTACTACTAAAATTGACATCTTTATTTCCTTAACTGTGTACTCAATACATCAGTCGAACCTCTCTCTACAACGGCATAATTTATCCGAATACTTTTTGACTATTATAAAGAACATATAACATAACACAACATAAAAAATCAATTCCTAAGTAAACTTGGCCGTTATAGAGAAATATTGTTATAAAGAGGTTTGATAAAGGAAAAAATCAACTTTTTTAACCAAACAATAAAGGCATAATCCATAAACATGCCCTTTAACTTGACCTCAGCTGACATATATGCCCTCCAACTTTGAGTGTGTACAAGTAGGCGCTTAAACTTGTATAAAAGTGAACAATTAGATACATGCATCCTATGTGGCAATTAGAGTACTACGTGTATTACGCCACATAGACGCATGTGTCTACTTGTTCAACCTTATACAAGTTCAAGTGCCTACTTGAAGAGGCCGAGGTAAATGGCACGTTTATGTATTATTTCAACAGTAAAGTATGGATCTTCTCCTCTAAAGAATTACTCCCTCCAATCCTATTTACTTGTCACCTTTTTAAGTTGCACCCCCCTAAGAAATACATTAACTAGAAGGTGATTTGACTAAATTGCCTTTATCTATCCTTCATCTTTATTTAATACTTCTCTTCTCTTGCACAATATTAATATCTCTCCATATGTATAACTAAGGGTAAAGATGAAAACAAACAACTAATTATGTATTGATATTCTAAAATGACAAGTATTATGTAACATTAAGGACGACGAGTATTTAGGAATGGAGAGATTGATAGTTTCCAAGTATATAAGCTTCTACGTCCGAATACACGATCAAAGTTTAGAAATTTGAATCACGAAATTCCAACTGTGCCACATAAATTGAGACGAGAAAGTATATGTAGTTTCTAAATATACAAATTTATTTAAATTTTTTAAATATTTTATGTTCAAATTCACGGTCAAAATTCAGAAATTTAAATCTCATACACATAAATTGAGAGGGAGTAATACACATTTACCTGATGATGATCAATTTTAGTGGCGGTATTATTCCATGTAAGTACAGTAGCTTCAGGACTAAATCCAGCTAGTGTAATATAATTCTTCGTTTTCGGTACGTAAATTGGCTGTTTATAAACACCAGGTGCTACACGAATCACAGTTCTACACTTATTCGATAACGGAACAGCATCTATTGCTTCTTGTACTGTCCGGTAATCGCCTGTTCCGTCTTGCGACACTGTTACCGATACTCTCGATGACATTTTCCGGCAGAATTGACAGTGAGAAGTGCCGGATCCGGAGAGAAAGTAGATATTTACGGCGGTGTAACGGCGGTGATGGTGGCGATTCCGATCGGGTCACGGCGGAGCTGGAAATGGGAAAGTTTTTTGAAAAAGGAAACAAGAGATGTATATATAGGGTCACAATTTTCCATGCATTTTATCCTTTGGGATAATGTAAAAATAATTATAATATATTTGATAAAAAAAATAATTAGAAAAGTTATTAAATTAATTATCCTTTAGGATAATGTACAAATAATTATAATATATTTCATTAAAGAATAATTAAAAAAAGTTATTAGTTAATAACTAGTAATTATATAAACTTTTTCGATGGTTTATCAAAAATCGTCTCCCTGCAATCACAAAATAAAGCTAAAATTTATGCGTTTACATGTTCAGGCATACTCTACTTAAAACGAGATGCATAAAGAAGAATTTTGATAAAACAAAAATGTAAATTGTATAATAACATTTTATTACTTTAAAAGGAAAATTGTAAGGTAAGTAAATAGTATTATTATTTTAAAATATGTTATTTATTATGTAATAATAATAATATATTTTGTGTACGCATATATTATGCATATCTTTTGTGAGGTAGAAAAATTATTTTCGGTCCACGTAATGCTTTTATAGAAAATAATTTTAAATTTATAATAATTTTAAATATGTTATAATTAATCTGTTTTTCCTTATAATTATAATTAATTTACATTTTAACAAAAAAAAGAAAAAAAATCAACTAGGAAGAAATATTATTCTTCCTAATTCCTTCATATATATATATACATAGTGCGTGTAGAAGATTCTAGAAAGTTGATGGATAATCGATATGCGTGAACTGCGTAGTGCTGTGCGTGAACGCCGTCAACCGATTGTTCCGATACAACCACACGCGCTGTCACCGGGAATCGACGAGCTACACGCGCCGACGAAGAAACAGAGGAAAGGTACAGGGATTAGGAAGAAGAGAAACGGCATCGTGCATGATGATGTTGTTGTTGTGAAGGAAACGACGTCGCGACGGAGAAGTGGTGAAGAGAAGATGGATAATGAGTATGAGAGTTGTGGAGGAAGTGGGAATAAAGGTGGAGCAGCAGGTGCAGAGGATGAAACCAACACTCCTCCATTGCCTCAAAGGGTATATGATGAGTATTTCAACAATTCTAGCTAGTTATAGTTTGTTATGTGAATTCTTAGTGTTCATTTTTGCTCAATATAGGCTCATTTGATTAGGAATACTATGCGTTGTTTGTTTGAGTTTTTGCAAAAAAAGAACAGATTTTGAGAAAAGTTGAGTATGAAAATCTTGACATTTTCCAAATAGCTTGACTTGTTCCAAATAGTTAGAGCTTGAAGTTTGAAAGGTGAGTCTTTTAGGTGTTTTTAGTACACAAGATAATCTATATAGTCACAATTTAAGAAAAGTTGAGTATGGAAATCTTGACATTTTCCAAATAGTTAGAGCTTGAAGTTGGAAAGCTCGGTTTTTTAGGTGTTTTTAGTGCACACGATAATCTATATAGTCACAATTTGAGTAAAGTTGAGCTTGAAAATCTTGACATTTTCCAAATAGTTAGAGCTTGAAGTTGGGAAGCTCGGTTTTTTAGGTGTTTCTAGTGCACATGATAATCTATATAGTCACAATTTGAGAAAAGTTGAGTTTGAAAATATTGACATTATCCAAATAGCTTGACTTTTTCCAAATAGTTAGAGCTTGAAGTCGGGAAGCCAAGTCTTTTAGGTGTTTTTAGTACACAAGATAATCTATATAGTCAAAATTTGAGAAAAGTTGAGTTTGTAAGTTCTTTTCTGGGCAAAAGCTTATCAGACTAACTGTTTCCAGAGTCTCAAAGGCTTGAGATTGCAAAGAAAAAGAAAGACCCTTTTTTACTAACTAGTTTGACTTTGTAAGGCAAATAAAGTTGTCTTTTCTTCTGGTTGGTATTTGCAATGGAATGTGCAATGACAGACGTAGGAGGTTTAGGGTTACCGTGAAACTAGGTTGTTTTTCTCATCATCTTTAATTGGTGATGGATTTTGTTCATAATTTAGAGCTTGAAGTTCCATCTATCCTAGCCTTGGTGGATAGATTTACCTTGTACCCGTTGCCGGAGGGGGTTATAGATATCCCGTGGAATTAGTTGAGGTGTGCGCAAGCAGCAATTTCTTGAAGTTGGAAAGCTCAGTCTTTCAGGTGTTTTTAGTAGACATAGTTTCATAGACCAAAAGCTTCTGTCCTCTTTTTTGTGACTGTTTTGTTTACTTCACCTGTTTTCTTGAGTGAGAAGTTGTTTTTTATTTTATTGTTTTGAGGTCATTTTAAGTGAACTGGTGAAAGGAGGAGTGACTTCTATGCGCAAGTTGTTGATTTTTTTTAACTTGCCTTCATATCTCTAACACGTTAGGCATTTGTTAAGTTTCTCTTGTCAATGAACAAGTGACTGCTTTTCATGTTGTTGTCAGCATAGAGAAATTTGCTGCTGCTAGTCTTGAACTTTTTTTTTTTTTGTAATTGAAGGATCCAACTTGAGTTGTTGAATTACTAGTTTCCTTGTGTGCGGAATAGGTTCAGGTTGGTGGATCACCAGCTTATAGGATTGAGAAGAAGCTTGGTAAAGGAGGATTTGGTCAAGTGTTTGTAGGTCGTCGTGTATATACAACAAAGCCTCACGAACGAACTGGCCCTGGAGCTGTGGAGGTGGAACTTTACTTTTTGCATTTATTTGCCTTTTCTGCCGAATATGTCAGAGAGGTGTCTCTTTGATATGCAAATTGATCCTACTGTCATTTCTGATTCTAGGTTGCCTTAAAATTTGAGCATATAAATAGCAAAGGTTGTAACTATGGACCACCTTATGAGTGGCAGGTCTACAAGTAAGCCTTCATTTTAATTTTTCGTTATATCTGTAGGTCCTTTATTCCGAACTTTGATTACCTTGTAATGACATTAACCTCACTTCATGCCATTCCTTGTTTTTCCTAGTGTCCTTGGTGGTAGTCATGGTGTACCGCGTGTTCATTATAAGGGACGGCAAGATGATTACTATATTATGGTATGTGATCTCTTTATATAGCTGAGTACTTGATTATTATTTCAAGTTGCATTTGATTTCCAATCTCCACTACTATTACTGATATCCTATAATATTACAGGTCATGGATATGCTTGGTCCTAGTTTATGGGATGTCTGGAACAACAATTCCCACATGTAACATTTATTTTCTATTATTTGTACTTTGGAGCTTATCTTTTGATATCATATACTGGTTCCTGAAACTCAAAAAGTGTTGGATCTTTAATGTTGTCAAATTCAGGATGTCTACTGAAATGGTAGCATGCATTGCCATTGAAGCTATCTCAATATTAGAGAAGTTGCACTCTAGAGGGTAAGTTTATCTTTCGTATATAAATGACTGTTATCTTCATGTGGACAGTTGTTCTATTTTAGAGATTATAAGTTCTTGGTGATGGTCATACAGCCCACATCAATGGAGTTTGGCTCTGCACAGAGGAAAATTGTTATTTGGATGTTATGGAGGGGAGTTATCAAGTTGTCTTGTCATAACAAGTGGATGTTATCAACTACATATCATTAGAATGAAAGATTTCACTAACTACAAAATGCTGAACTACTTTACCATATTTGACAAGATCTTGTTGAGTGTCGGCAATGGTGCAACAATCTCAGTATTTAAGGAAACAGTGTTTATTGGTTCTGAAGTAAGTCTTATTGTTTTTTCCCACAGGTATGTGCATGGGGATGTAAAACCTGAGAACTTTCTTCTTGGACCACCTGGAACTCCTGACGAGAAAAAATTGTTTCTAGTTGATCTTGGATTAGGTATAATATTGATTGGAACTTATCTAGAAAGAGTATCGATGTGCATTGATCTTTTTCTAATCTTTACAATTGAAATCTTCATCATGCTCTATTAATTCAACGTCTCTTCTATTACCTGTTTGAATACTTCAGCGACAAAATGGTGTGATACTTCATCTGGACGACATGTTGAGTATGATCAGCGGCCTGATGTCTTTAGGTACAATTATCAATAGTTTACCTTATCTTTTCTTTATGTTCTGCTTCCTCTATTTGCATTTAGATGAGCATTCAATAAATAGTGAGAAAACCATTGCTTCAGAGGAACTGTAAGGTATGCTAGTGTGCATGCTCACCTTGGACGGACTGGAAGTAGGAGGGATGATCTAGAATCTCTGGCGTACACACTCATTTTCCTTCTTCGAGCCAAGTTGCCATGGCAGGGTTATCAGGTCTGAACTTTTCTCTACTTAATAGCAGTATTATGTTACTGCAGGGTCTTCTTTTTTCTAATAATGGAAAATTTTCATCTAGGGTGAGAATAAAGGTTTCTTTGTCTGTAAGAAAAAGATGGCAACCTCTCCGGAAGCTCTTTGCTTACTCTGCCCTGCTCCATTCAGACACTTTGTGGAGTATGTTGTGAACTTGAAATTTGATGAAGAGCCTAAATATGCTAAATATATCTCCTTATTTGATGGGATAGTAGGTCCAAATCCAGGTATTAGGCCAATTAACACTGATGGTGCACAAAAGGTATTTTGCGTGTTTCATCAGTTCCAGGCTACTCCTTGAGTTGAATCACTGAGAGAAGCTGAATTTCGTTTTTGACCTATGTAGCTTATATATCAAGTCGGACAGAAGAGAAGCAGACTGACAGTTCAAGATGACGATGATGGACAACCAAAGAAGAAGGTGCGACTGGGAATGCCTGCAACACAGTGGATCAGTGTTTACAATGGTCGTCGCCCCATGAAGCAAAGGTATATACTCTTTGGCCATAATTAAGTCTTTCGAATAATAAAGAGACTATAACATCGGGTTGCAGGTATCATTATAATGTTGCTGATGAGAGGTTAGCTCAGCATATTGATAAAGGAAATGAGGATGGACTATTTATCAGCAGTGTAGCCTCCTGTTCGAACTTGTGGGCCCTAATCATGGATGCAGGAACTGGATTTAGTGATCAAGTTTACAAGTTGTCACCTTGTTTTCTTCACAAGGTCTCTTATCTATCATTGAATGTGATCAATCTTGAAGCATATCAGATAAACCTATGTTGCAGATGTCCACATTTAATACGCTATTTTTGTTAAACTCTTGCTTGATTCAGATATGGTTCAATTTTTACTGATAAAAGTTCGGTTAATCTTCTATTCTTCTGTTTGAATACAGGAATGGATTATGGAGCAATGGGAGAGAAATTATTATATTAGTGCTCTGGCAGGAGCTATCAATGGGAGCTCCTTAGTTATCATGTCACAGGGTTAGAGGAACATCGCTGACTTGCTATATAGGTATTTTTTATGTGATTCTGTGAATTAGAGGGTCCTAATTTAATTTTGCGGTGAATATCAGGTACCCAGTATCTTCAGCAGTCTTACAAAGTCAGCGAGTCCTTTCCATTTAAGTGGATAAACAAAAAGTGGAAGGAGGGTTTCTATGTCACTGCCATGGCAACTGCAGGAAGTAGATGGGCAATTGTTATGTCTCGCGGGTCTGGGTTTTCTGATCAGGTTTAAACCTCTTCTTTCTTTATTATTTTTTGGGGTCATGTGCATGATGTTTTCTAATTTGGGATTGTGTATTCATGTGCTTCTATGTCTAATTTGGGATTGTGCATTCATGTGCTTCTATGAATTTTCAGACAGTGGAATTGGATTTTCTTTATCCTAGTGAAGGGGTCCATAGGAGGTGGGATGCTGGTTATCGTATTACAGCAACTGCAGCTACAGGGGATCAAGCTGCTTTAGTTCTAAGTATACCAAGAAGGAAACCTCCTGATGAAACACAAGAGACACTTCGTACCTCTGCTTTTCCGAGCACTCATGTCAAGGTTGATGTTGCACCAGTTATTGCCTAATTTTCTTCTTCGTAAACCACATCTATGTGTATGTGTGCCTACTATTTCCTAACATAATTGCATATATTTCTGTCTGCAGGAGAAATGGGCAAAGAATCTTTACATTGCATCTGTCTGTTATGGGCGAACCGTTTCTTGAGACAAAAAAGTTGCTAGAAGTACTTCCAATGGTGCGATGAGATTCTCTATTGTAGTGCTTGAAGAAGTGCCTGCCATCTTTGGTATTGAGAGGAATGGATGACTATTTACTCCTTCTCAATGCCGACCCTTCTTTCTCCTCTGAAGATGATTTTGCCGAAGTACCCTGGCTATTAATGTACGTGATTGTTCCTGATGTCCAAGATGGTGTTTTTGTCAGTTAGTGGGTGTAGATTTTGGGTGGTGGGGTGCTGATGGTTACTGTTTGTCAAAGTTTGTACAGGTCAAATAGATCCTTTTACGGATTATTAAGCCAAACTGGCTATCTTTGTACTATTTTGAACCAGGCAAATTAAGATTTTGCGAAAAAGTTGAAACGTTGGCAGTCAATCTTCTCTTTATTTCTTCTGTCCCTGTTTCCTGGTTTGGACTTCTGTCCTCTGCTTTTATTCTAGTCAATTGTTTTATGCTAATGAGTTTATTTTTTCTTTATCAGAATGCATCTAACCAGTTAATCATGGCTGTTTAGAAACAATAACCCCGTAAAGGGCTGTTACTCCTGATATTAAAAATTGACTCCTGGAATCAAATATTTTGATTCCTCAATTAGTATTTGAGATCTCATTATGAATTGCTGTATACAATCACTGATACTGTACAAAGTTCCATCCTTGCAACAGGACTGCAGATTTTGACCCCAAGGTAATAAGATTTGAGCCACTTTACATGTGGAAGTTATTAGTCTGCTTATTCTGTTCTTATACTCTAGATGATGTATATCTTTGACAGAGTTTTATCAAGTATGTAATCTCTTTTCAGGATAATTCGAGTTGCTGGCCGAGGAATGAGCAGATTACTCCTAAGGTGGTTCCTTGGGGATGTAAGTTTCTATAGCTACTCATCACTTTCGTCATTTCATTGTTTCTTATCACGCTGTGCACAATCTAGAAGTTAATTTGGAATAGCTGACCTTTACCAAGGTCAAATTCCTTGATAACCTGTCCGGATGGGCATCTAATGGTATGGGCCAGAATGCTTAGAGAAGAAAGAAGATGACCTTTGTTTGCGCGGAAGTCATCAATTCAGTTCTCTTTCCTCTCTTCGGTGGTTTATGCACCTTAAGAACTGGCTAAACTGGATTAAGCGTAGCAGTTATCCTATTAATTCTAGCTAACGCCCATTCTTAACCTTAAAGAAACTGCTTCTCCGGTTCTCCCTGCCTGTTGCAGCAACTGTATTCTCTCACAGAGGGTCCTCTCAATTGTGCTGTTTCTTCTTGGAGTCCTCTTTTATGGGTTCCTTAACTATTGTCCTCAGTGCATGTGTGCACCCGTCACTTTATGTCCGTTTGTTTCCTCCATTCACATGAATAATTTTGTGATTCTGCAAAGACATGTTTTATCAGAAGTGAACTCCACTCTTTGTCCCCAGATTTGAGGGGAAAATTAGAGGCGGACAAAGGTTGGCATGTTCTTATATTCTGATACTAACTCACGGGACGATTGCTTCAGCTGGGATATGTATCTGAAACATATTAGCATAACTTTTGGATATGCTTGCCTCGTCTACTATAGTAGTAGTACGTATTGCCTCATCTACTATAGTAGTACTCGCGTATTTGGTTTTAAGACCAGGTGGTGCAAAATTGCTGTAACAATGTGATGTAGCATTACCTCAAGGTCTTCATTCTTTCTGCAGGTGGCTTGACAAGTGAGTTTGTATCAGTGATGTGAGATCTTTCAGTGGTGAACTGAGTCTGAAGTTCTGCAGTTTTCTCATCGTTGATGTTCACTTGCACCAATAAAACGAGCAATGTATAAGGGATTAGTCCTCTTTCTCCACCCGAGTCTAAAGTTCAGCAGCTTTCATTGTTGACGAACACATGCACAATGGAGAACAAGTGTGCCTCACCCTGGTGCTACATGGTACTTGCAGGAGCCAACCTTGGTGTCTATTTGCTTTCCGGCCTTGGACAAGTCGATGTGCGGCATTATACCCATATTAAAACTTTGAACTGACCAACAACTAAGTGTCTGCTTAACTATAGATGACTACATTTGGATTATTAGAAAAAGAAAACGTTATTTCTTCAGTTTTGAAATTTTTGGAGTGCTGACATCCAGACATGCTTGTGTCAATTGTTTTCTTATTTTTTATACAACTTATAAAGATAATACAAAAAAAAAAAATACAATACAAATAAATAACATCAAGGTATTTCTGAATGATCATTTTTGCTACTTTGTATGAACCCTAGGGTCATATGGTTAGGAACAAGTTATTTCGGATTAGCTATTTCGACATAAGGTATCCCAAAATGTATATAAGATAACTTATCCCATCACTATGGGGTCGTTTGGTTGGGAAAGAGTTATCCCAACATGTATATGGGATAATTTATCTCATCACTATGGTGTAAATAGTGGGATAAATAATTCCGAGGCTAACTAATACAGTAATACCTCCAACCAAACACATGCATTTTATCCCGAGATTATTATACCTCATACCAAACGACTCTAGGGTCTAAAGGTAATAGCCACTGCAACCAAGGAAAAAATACAATACAAATAAACAACATCAAAGTATATCTGAATGGTCATTTTTGCTACTTTGTATGAACCCATAGAGTCTAAAGGAAGTTGACATAACAATTGTTTCTGTACAAGTGGGTGAAAGTTCCACATCGGTTGGGGAATGGATTGACGATTTGCTTATATGGACTTGGCAATCCTCCCCTCATGAGCTAGCTTTTGGGGTTGAGTTACGCCCAGGTGCCTCAATAATTCACTGTTTCCACCAACTATAGCTGTCGATAATGACATCAATAGCTTTAGACATAGTTCAGCAATTCACAAATTTCTTTGCATCTATCGAATAGAGTACGACAACAACTATACCTCCCAAACAAGTTTGGGTCGGCTATCTCAAATCGAGTAAGATATACGATCATCTGACTTCTTTCTTCTACATCTGAAACAGTTCTATGATTGAGCAATTGAGCAGCATACACCGAACTGCATCAAGGACGCCCTAATATGCTTGGTCGAACACACAATCGCCTCAAACGAACTGTTTCCTAAGCAAGAAGAAGAGAAATCTGGTAAATCTAGTCCATCTCCAAAATAATAACTCATTTGTGCAACCAACACCTACCTTGGTGTCATCACAAGTGTATCGAATCCCAAAGAGACATCGGCAGCCCCTTATGTCATGAAATCTCTTCTGGATTTCTATAACATGAGCTTCAAGATACTTTGCCTGGTTCTTTCCCTCCTAGTTAAGTTAAAAAAGTACAGAACAAAAAAATAAGAAAGTTACGAGATAAGACAAGTTATACTGCTATTGGTCCTAAGTCGGGGGTCTATCGGAAACAGCCTCTCTACTTCACCTTCACCTGAGGTAGTGGTATGGTCTGTGTACACTCTACCCTCCCAAACCGCACTATGTGGGAATACACTGGGTATGTTGTTGTTGTTGTACGAGATAAGACAAACTAATGTATGTCGGGCCCGAGGAAATGACGAGAGGAAGTACATTTGTACTTGTTTTATGATCTTATTTGTACTACCTCTCTATCGACACCCTTTTTTGGGTAACACCGCGAAAAGAGTTCTGAAAAAAGAAGTACCTGAAAGCACAAAATAAGATCCCCAACTCTAACTTTGTTACATTCTGAATCCTCGAGAGCAACAGAACGCTCACGGATTGCCTTCCTTACATTTACCCATTCATCCTCCCCTGGTTCAAAGCCCACAAATCTCACAAGAGCCTCCTGCAATACATTACATTACATTCTTAGAAGAAGTGCAATTGTATTAGCTACGCTTAAATAACGAATGTCATTGGCCAAATTGAACTGCTTACAGGTTGTTCAGTGTTGAGAAACCGGTGAGAGAAAAATGTATCAATGTCATACCTGGAAAATCCAGAAGAAACACTCTATTAATCATGTCGCCAAAAAGTACTAATCTTTTGACTTCATAACCCCACGAGGAATGTCACGACCCAAGCCGGGGCCTTGACCGCGACGGGCATCCCGAACCACGAAGGCCCGAGAGACTCCTGTAACACCCCAACCAACTAGTGATATTGTCCGCTTTAGGCCCAGGCCCGCACGGCTTTAATATGTAATAGAAGTTCATACAATTTTGGGGGGAAAAACAACTCTACTTAACAAACAAGCTGTGATTTTTTTTCTTTAAACAAAGCAAAGATGATTGAAGAAGAAGATAGTCATTGCTCTAAGCTATGTTGCTTGGACTCTCAAAAAATGATGCCACACCCGTGTTGGATCCCTAAAAGTGCACTACTTTTGGAGGATCCGACACGCACCCGATAACATTTTTGAAGAGTCCGAGTAACATAGACTCTAAGGACCTCTCACCATTTCCAAACATCCAGGAAACACCTAGGAGAGAAGGTGCATGTATACGCATAACCATGTAATCAAATATGCAACCAAGAGTTATCACAAGAATACGCATCTCAAAGTTAACACCAATACAGCTGACAACATGTCTAACGCAAAATGCTGATAAAACTGATAACCAAGAGTTATCCGACACACACCCGATAACATTTTTGAAGAGTCCGAGTAACATAGGCTCTAAGGACCTCTCACCATTTTCAAACATCCAGGAAACACCTAGGAGAAAAGGAGCATGTATACGCATAACCATGTAGTTAAATATGCAACCAAGAGTTATCACAAGAATATGCATCTCAAAGTTAACATCAATACAGCGGACAACGCGTCTAACGCAAAATGCTGATAAAACTGATTTATGCAACCAGAAGGAAATGCTGAAATTTGTAGTGTAGCCAGTAAATAATTTCAGTCTATTAAAAAAAAAAAAAAATTGACTGAACGACATAGTTGCTTCTTGCTTGCTAATGTAGTCTTACCATGCCCCATCTTTTGAAGACCTAGCCTCAAATTCCAAGTCTGACAGCACTGGATCTTTTTGGCCTGCAAAATGTTTGTCAGGGCTATATTTGTACATTTCTGATACCGAAAAGAAATGCAACTCATAACTTAAGAGGAAGGAGAAGCGACTATGCAGCTCGAAGATGGTTGCAACTATCTAATGTAGAAACAAGAATTAGGAAAAAGAAAGGGCTAGGCAATTCTGTATCTCAACGACTACTTACTTTACACACTGAAGTACCAGATAACCTCAACGTAATTTCTCTAATCTCTGCATCTCATTCTATGTCAGTTGAATGTAACTTTAAGTGGATGTTAAGCCTTCAGTTGGACCAACAACAGTAGGATTAAAATTTTCTTTGTAAAAATTTCAGTTGCGTCTCATTGGAGTCGTCCTTTGTGTTTCAGATATTATTTTCACATTTAGAGAAGATATGAACTTGGAGATAAATGCCTCGAGGATGATGCATCATTGAGAATTAAATGAAAGGCAAATCGGTGGACTTGTAGTCCACCAATAGACACTCTTGGGGGACATTACATTGCTGAATGCAGTTTGCACAATATTATGTAGTAATGAATAGTTTAATTCAACAAATAGTCGAGGATAACTGCATGAAGTCAACCAAATGCATTGATGTGACAGACATTTTCTCACTTTACAATTAAACATAACTGACCTTCTACCAATACAACTGATAAGAAATGAAAATTGGGCCTAACTCAACCCATATTACCAATAAGAAATGAACATTTTCAAATATCTCAACCACCCATATTACCTTGGGGTGGTCGTGGATGTACAAACTTTGTGGAGCCGATTGTTGATAAATATGGTATTTCGGAAGGGGGTGGAGAACTGGAGATATCACTGTGTCATACTGCTGTGGTGTGTAGAGGAATATCTTGAAGGGATGAGATTATTCTTTGAAAATATCTCATTCAAGGTCGGACACAGAAGAAGTGTTGATTTTGGGTATAGATGATGGGCGGAGTTCCTTGTGGTATGAATGATTGGGCGGAGTTTGTAGATAATCATGTCCTTTGGTAGACTTTTTACTTTATGGTATAGCACTTGTATACGGCCAGTTTGGCCATGTGTATGAATGAAATACATCTTCTTGATAAAAAATAAATTTCTCCTGAGTAAGCAGTTTTTGTAGTCAGTTCAGCAGCCTATCTTGTTGAATTTAAACATTAGTACTATTAACTTTCACAGTTAAGGAAGTAACAAAATAATGCTGTAATCAGCCACGTTAGCTCATATAACCATTCAGATGTCAAGAGCTTAGAGAAGATACGTTGAAAAAGACCTTTCGGAATATGAGAGCTTTCATTTGCTTTATTTAGACTGCATCCTTCCATAATATCAGGCAGTTTTTGGTTGGCCTCAGCTGAATTGTCCTTTGACAGATCGCATGCCAACCTATTCTGGAACCAAGCTTGGACCTAAACAAGTTCAATAATTAGATGTTCGTGTCATGTGAAACTTCAAGCTATAAGATCAGGTCCTAGGAAAAGGTTTTCAAAGCATGAACCTCAGTCCACTTAACAATTGGTTTCCCAGCACGTCCTTTAGAGCGCCTAGAAACACAAGAATAATGAATTAAAGAACATGCATGTGCAGATCAGTTTAGTTTATATAAAAAAAAAGAACTGTCGCTTTGCCCAAAAGAACAAACTCACGTGAACATCTTTGCCAATTTCTTGCAGATTTCTGCGTCACAAACTTGTTCTCTTGATTCATTTAGTAAGTTCTCCATTTTCTCGACCTGCTTGAATGAAGTTGTGAAGGCGATGAAAAAATAACTGAAGCTAGAGTAGACAGTTCTAATACATTTGTTTGGGATTGACTTCATTATGTCATGCGACTTCAACACAAATGTAGCAAATTTGGAATGTGAAAAAACTCAAAACGATCTTTCCTCAAAGAGAAAACTATATCTAGTCTCACAGATAAACAGAATAAGATACAAACGAAATAACTATCTATGTAACAGCCAGAGTTTCTGAATCTGAGAATGATCCCAGTTTAGTTCAAGAAGCTCTTTTCTACCTTTCTCCGTCATTTTGATGAGTGAAAAAGAATGAAATCTTGTGCAGTATATGAATATCTACAACATACCAAGTGTAGTCCCACAAGTGGAGTCGGGATAGAGTAGGATGTATATGAATATCTACAACATACCAAGTGTAGTCCCACAAGCGGGGTCGGGATAGAACAGGATGTATGCACACCTTACCCCTACCTTTGTGGAGTAAAGAGGTTCTTTCCGATAGACCAATGGCTCAAAAGAAATATGTTTGAAGCAGGATTGCAAGAAAAATATGGCAGCAACATAGCAAGATAGAAAGCAAATAAGGCAACAGATTGTAATATACATTGGAAATTAAGAGACTACGGGACTACTAAATAATAGTAATACTACTAATAAGGCGAAGAGGAGAGGAAGAGGCTGGCCACCTACCTCTTCCCACAAAAGTGAGACAATAATAGGATACCTACTAACATGCTACCCTAATCCTCGACACCCTTTTCCTATCTAGGGTCATGTCCTCCGTAGGCTGAAGTTGTGACATGTCACGTTTAATCACCTCCCCCTACTCCTTTTTCGACCGACCTCTACCTCTCTTAACTCTTGCTATAGTCAATTTCTCACACCTCCTTACTGGCGCATCCGTGCACCTCCTCTTCATAAGGCCCGAACCATCTAAGTCTTGCTTCCATCATCCTGTCTACCAAGAGGCCACTCCCACATTGTCCCGTATAACGTCATTCCTAATCATCTATCTAAGTATGCTCATATATCCAATCTAAGCATCCTCATCTATGCCATCTTCATCTAATGCATGTACGCATTCTTGACTAGCAAGCACTCTGCTCCTTACAACGTTGGTCTAACCACCACTCTATAGACTTCCCTTTAAACCTTGGCAACACATTCTTATCACACAGAACCCCAGACGCGAGCCTCCTTTTCACCCACCCCACTCCAATATGATGTGTGACGCCATCTTCAGTCTCTCCATCTCCTTAGATTATGGAACCCAAGACACTTGAAACTTCCTCTCTTGGGTATGACTCCTGCATCGATCTTCACTTCCACCTCCGCCTCATGCATTACCAAGTGCGGAGCCACTATGGGGTTAGGGGGTTCAACCAAACCCCCTATTTATACTTGGTTAAAATTATTTTTACCTATATATAATAGATGTTGAACCCCCTTACACAAGTTCGGGTTTTTACTTCTTCATATTCTGAACCCCTTATTGAAAATCTTGGCTATTACGTCACTAAACTTACACTCCAAGTACTCTATTCTAGTCCCACTTAACCTAAAACCTCTACACTCTAAGGCCTGTCTCCAAACTTCCAGTCTATCGTTAACTCCACCACGCGTTTCATCAATACAACAACAGACCTAGTGTATTCCCACAAAGTGAGGTCTGAGGTCTGGGGAAGGTAAAATGTACGCAGTCCATAACGCTACCTCCGAAGAAGTAGAGAGGCTGTTTCCGATAGACCCCCAGCTCAAGACAGACCCCTGGCTCAATCAATACAATATATGAATATCTACACAATTGAATTTTAATCTTAATGCAATTTTTCAACAACCCATCAAAGTAAAAACTTGAAAAAAATCATTTCTTTATCCAAAATTTAAAAAAAAAAAACTGAAAATTACCTCAGCTTGTGTGAAGCCAGATATAAACTGTATTTGTTTCTTTCTGGGACGAAGGTCCATTTTCACACTAAATTCCAACAAAACCCACAATTTTTTAGCTGAAAAATGATATAAAAATGATAATTAAACAGACAAATATAGAATCAAACGAAAAATAACAACAACATACCCAGTATAGTCTAGCAAAGTGAAGTTCGAGATTACGAGATAGAGAGATTATTTTCGAAAATACTGAATCACCAAAAATAATAACATACCTAATACAGTGGTATAAAATAAGGTCTCATACGAGATAGATTGGTTGTTTTCGAAAATATAGGATCAAATGAACAAAAATAATAAGTATAATCGACTCTCCAAAAATATCATCGCACTCGTGTCAGATCTTTTAAAAATATACTATTTTTGAAGTATCCGACACGCATACTTAAACACAAAATGAGGTCCGAGAAAGATAGAGTAGAGTATACGAGATAAAAAGACTGTTTTCAAAAATATAGGATCAATCGAATAAAAATAATAAAATACCTAGTATAGTCGTATAACGGGTAAAGTTATTGTTATATGATCAGGAGGTTATGAGTTTTAACTCTTGAAAACAACACTTTACAGAAATATAAGGTGAAGCTGTGGTATAATAAATTTTTGTGGTTGGACTTTTTTTCGAATTCGTAAATTGAAATTTTAGTGCATCGAGCTGTTTTTCTTTTATTTTTGGCGATAGTCATATAAAAAGTGAGATCTCGATAGGGTAGAGGAATAGCTTGAGGCTGAGAGACCGTTTTTAAAAATATTGGATCGAACAAACAAAATAATAACACATCCAGTATATTCATATAAGAAGGAAAAGCGTGGATTAACGGGTAAAGTTGTTATTATATGATCAGGAGGTCACGAGTTCAAGACTTGGGAACAGTATCTTGTAAAAATATAAGGTGAAGACTGTTTTCGACAATATAAATATAGGATCAAACGAATAAAAATAATAGCATACCTAGTATAGTCGTATAAGAAGGGAAGACTTGGAGTAACAGATAAATATAAAGTGAGGACTGTTTTCGACAATATAAATATAGGATCAAACGAATAAAAATAATAACATACCTAGTATAGTCGTATAAGAAGGGAAGACATGGAGTAACAGATAAATATAAGGTGAAGACTGTTTTCGACAATATAAATATAGGATCAAACGAATAAAAATAATAACATACCTAGTATAGTCGTATAAGAAGGGAAGACTTGGAGTAACGGATAAAGTTGTTATTATACTAGACTCTTCCTTGGGGCGTATGCATAATGAGAGCTCAGTGCATCTAGCTACTTTTTTTAGTATAGTCATACAAAGTGAGATCTCGATAAGGCAGAGGGATACATGAAGGTAGAACAACCGTTTTTTTTAAATATTGGATCAACCATTTCGAAATAAAGGCTTAAAGAAAGTAGTAAGAACTACGGGGTCGGGTTTTTAGTTTTGGGTAGGTTAAACGGGTCGGGGTTTTGGTGGTAAGTTTGCATTGGGTAGCCCGTCATCAAAATAATAGCCAACAAATATAGTACAATAACAATATACTCGTGTATTTCTTCAAAGTGGGATATGAGAGAGTCGAATGTATGCAAACAGTATCTTTATTCGAAAGGTGAGATGAAGAGTGTTCAACAAAATGGGTGTTCAACAAAATAGAAGCTCCTTTGAAAATATTAAAACGATAAAATCAGATTACAGCCGCTGAGATCAAACCTGTGCGCGAGTCGCCTTTGGCCTTTACTGAACACGTACCACTGCTAAGCTACATCTTCAGATATGTTAAGGTTGTTCAAACCTTTATACTTAACCAAATAGAATGACATTTTATCTATAAACGCGATATAATTTTTCGACGATGGTTGTTCACCTGACTACTCTTAGTACAAGGTGGCTCCGCCCCTGATCATTTTATTCCTTCTAAAGACATGATTTATTTATTTATTTTTAGGGGGGGGAGGGGGGGTCAGAAAATAATGTCCCCCCCAACTTGGATAAAGTTTTGGAAATTAGAGATAGACAAAAGTTTGGGCCACATATATAGATTTTTAAGCATGTCCAACTCTCATAATAAGACAAGCGGTATATACGATATATACAAAGTATACGATATTTACCTTTGACTGCTGACCAGCGATTTCGGAATCATGCATGCCAATGAGTCTAGAAATATATATAGAGAGAGAGAGATGACTTTAAGCATGTCCAACTCTCATAATAAGACAAGCGGTATATACGATATATATACAAAGTAAGTATACGAGAAAAAATTTATTACCTTTGACTGCTGACCAGCGATTTCGGGATCATGCATGCCAATGAGTCTAGAAATATATATATAGAGAGAGAGATAGATGACTTTAACCATGTCCAACTCTCATAATAAGACAAACGGTATATACGATATATATACAAAGTAAGTATACGAGAAAAAATTTATTATCTTTGACTGCTGACCAGCGATTTCGGGTTCATGCATGCCAATGAGTCTAGAAACACCCAAGAGGATGTTACTATCATGTGTGAATAGTGTGTATCCACTAAGCAATAGGAATCTCTAGTTGATGAGAATCCATGAAACAAAGTCAAAATGGTATATATATATATGTGTGTGTACATATGTGAACCTTTAAGGATAACTTATGGACGATCCATATTTCCCTTTACATCCATCTTTGAATGTAAAGAATATACTAACATATATGATCATAAAACAAAGGACATGATCTTTTCATCAATCGGAATACTGGCGGAGCCAGAATTTTCATTGAGGAAATTCAGAAGTAAATATACGGACTAATCGAAGGGGGTTCAACATTTAATATATATATACATAAAAATATTTTGATCATGTAAAAATAGTATAATATTCCGATTTAACAACAATATGTCTCAAGCTTGTTGTGACATATTGTTGTTGTTATTTAACTTTTAGGGTTCAAGATTTAAGGTTCTTAGTATTGAGTTAATTGTATCATTAAAGTTATAAATTCATATCTACTATTGATTGCAATTTTTGTGTGTGGGGGGTGGGTGGGGGGGGAGGGTAGCTCGGTGCGCTAAATCTCCCGTTATGCGTAGGGTCCGATCGAGGAAGGGTCCCACCACAAGGGTGTAATGTACGCAGTCTTACATTGCATTTTAGCAAGAGGCTGTTTTTAAGGTTTGAACCCGTAATCTCCTGATCATATGACAGCAATTTTTGTGGGGGGAAAAGGGCAGCTCGGTGCGCTAAAGCTCCCGTTATGCGCAGGGTCCGATCGAGGAAGAGTCCCACCACAAAAGGATGTAATGTACGCAGTCTTACCTTGCATTTTTGCAAGAGACTGTTTTCAAGGCTTGAACCCGTAACTTCCTGATCATATGACAACAATTTTTGTGAATATTTTACGTATATATATATATATAAGTAATTCATGTTATGCGTCGAAAGTACTAACTAATTAAGTTCAGATGAATCTGATGTCTATGTTACGTTTGTCATCTTCACAAAAGCAGAAGCTGATTAAGATTTAAAACTTTTTGTGTGTGGTTTGCGTGTGTGCGCCAATGTGCAGCATACGTAAAGAATAGTTTTCTAATATATTTTTTTTCCTATATGTATTATTTTATTTATTTTAATATATTTGATTATATATTGCTTCGTGCATGCATGCCTTCGACTAATTTGAAGTCGCGGATCTACATAGGGTCAGGGGGGTCATCCAAATCTCCTTCGTCGGAAAATTATCCTATTTTTATATGGTAGAAAAAAATTATGTATAAATAGTAGAGGTTGAACTCCCTTCGACTAGTCCGTATACGTACTACTCATGAACCCCCTCACTAAAAATCCTAGATCCATCCCTGCTAATTTCAAGGCGTAGGATTTTCACCATAATAGGGGAAGTTTGAGATGGCACAGATCATAATATATACTATTGCCAACCAACTATAAAATCACGAGCTTGTTATAGTCGGTCTTAACCTCCTAAGGTGAGATTAACTTAGTACTCCAATCTCAAGAAATATTTAGTATAAATGGCTGACTTAATAAATTATACCTTACTTTTATTATTTTTTTTAGATGAGCGTAAAATAAATTAAAGTGACACTTATCTTAGAACGAGAAAAGTATTAAGTAAATATTTCTTTCCGTTTATGCTTAATAGAAAGCTTACCTTTTCTTTCTGTTAGAGTCCTGTGGTGGTTGTGATCGATTCAAGAAAAGATCTTCTCAGCGCGAAATCAAATTTAATTTATTTTAATATATTTTTTTTTAAAAAAAATATATATATATATATATATATACTATTTTATTTATATAAATATATATATTTATTATATATATATATATATATATATATATATTAAATAAAAAAGGCACCCCTCACCCCATTTTTTTTCTTCACATCCCCCACCCACCCCGCCCCTTCTTTGAATTTTCTCCTCTTCCAGCCGTCACCCCCACCTCATACCCTGCAAATGCAGACCCCCCCCCCTCCTCCTCCTCCTTTTTCAGCTCCCCACCCCCTATGTTTTCCAATTGAATCATTTTTCAAAAAAAAAAAAAAAAAAAGCAAAGCCCAAAAAAAAGAATTCATTTTTGTTCAAAGCTTTCGGCTGAATTCATGTTGGTACAAGAATGTTGAATTTCATTTCAGCTGAATTTATGTTGGTACAAAATTTCATTTCAGTGATCTTTTTTCTTTTTTTGATATAAGAATGTTGAATTCATGTTGAATTTTAATGGATATTTGTTAAAATTTTATTTTTGTTTGTAGATTTTGTGAATTTCAAATGGAAGGTGAAATCATGGCAACCCAATCTTCTTTAGAAGGAACCGAAATTCCAGAAACATGAAAAGTAACAAAATTTTCATCAGAAAGGGTTGAATTTGAGGAAGTAGTTATACTGATATACGGGTTCGGATCGGGGCATTCGGATAGGACTCTTCGATTCAGTATTCGAAATTCGGATATAGCTGTATGGTTAATAAATTTAGATGTTGAATTTACAACTATATTTGATAAAGAATAATTATTTGAAGAAGATGAAAAAGAATAATGAGAAATAAAGAAGAAAATGAAGAATAAAATTTTAGAAAAAATGGAGGAAGAAGCCCTTGGAGAGAATATTGATGAGAGGGGCTTATTAAATGAAAAGGTTGAGACGGTGTTCAATGAAGGAAATATTTTAATTTAGTATTTTTGTGGTTGTTTTTTCGTGGTGTTAATGGAGGAAAATGAAAAAAATTGAAGCAGAGTGGTGGTGAAGAATGTATTTGAGGTTGTTCATTGAGGAATTTGAGCGTTGTTGTTGATGTTTTGGAGAAGAAAAAAAAAAGGTGTCCATTTTATTTTTTTTAATTTCTATTATATTTTAAATATAATATTACTGAAATTAATTTTTTTTACAAATAAACGCGCCTTTTTTTTCTTGAAAATGTCACGTCAGCATTAAGGGTGAAATTAATACACTTTAAAGATGTTAAGGGGGTATATAAACGGAAGTTAAATTTAAGTGTTAAAGTGAGTTAAGCGGATAAATTCAAGGAAAATCATGTCTTTTCTCTAACAATTAATTAGGGAGCTAGAAATATATATATATATATATAGAGAGAGAGAGAGAGAAGATATACACAAAAGATGGTCCTATATAAATATACACCTTGAGGTGTATTCCTTATCCTAATTAGCATATACAAGAAAATGATTGATTAATACATATATTCATCCACTTTCATAAAGTTTTTTTTTTTTTTTTTCATCCGGTGTTTGGTATTCCCATTGAAGTCCCGACTAATGCTGATGATCATGCACTGCAGGGCCCATTCTGGGGTGATTCTCCCAACAAAAAAAAAATTCATACTCACGGCTCGTACTCTAGCCCTCTGATTAAGGATGAAGTAGTCCCACCATGCCACCACAACCCGATACTTTCATAAAGGTAAATATATGACCATGCATATGCATCTTTTAAATAATTAATTTGTCAAACTAGGGGATAGTGAGAGGTCAAATGGTTCCATATGTTCCCTTTTTTTTTAACCCTCTATTTTTTTTTTGGGTGGAAGAGGAATATAATAAAGGGCATGTCATGTTTTTTTCCACATATTTTACTTTTAGTTGGCATACTAATAACTCCATTTTTGGGATATACTTTAATCCCTTTATTCTAGTATTTAAAGTGTCTTTTTAAAGAAAAACATAGTAATTATTAGAGTAAATATGTAATTACCTCATTAATTTTGTCCGAGTTTTGCAAAAAAAATACCTAAACTTTAATTTTGACCTATTACCCCACGGTTCTTCTTTATTTCGTTGCAAATACATCATTTTTTGCTGAATCTCAGTCACAAAAAAAAAGTGATGCACGCACCAATCAGGTGCTGCCACGTGTCAAATATTTTTTATTTCATATTTTATTTATTTGCTTAATAAAAAAAAAATTATTTATTTAATTTATCACCCTTCTCTTCCCCCACCTCACCCCACGTCCAACAGCTCCCCCTCCCCCCCTGCATCCAGTTTCCTCCATTAAAATGGAGCTTAAAGCTCCTGTACAATCTCCACTTTAATGGAGCTTTAAGCTCCATTTTTATTTATGACCCACCCTCACCCCGTCCAACACCTCCCTCCCCCATTTCCGTCCAGTTTCCTCCATTAAAATGGAGATTGTACATCAGATTTCCTTTTTAAAATTATGGTGATGATGATGTTGTTGTTGTTGCTTTAATTGATGTTGTTGTTGCTGTAATTGATGTTGTTGTTGTAATTGATGTTGTTGTTGAGTTATGGTGATGAAGAAGAAGTTGGGGAAGAAGACAATGGTGGATGAGTGAGGTTGCGGGCTTGGGGGTGCGTAGGTGGGGGGTTATAAAATAATTTTAAAAAATAAATAAATATTAATTTTTTTTTAAAAAAAAAATATAAATTATATATTAAATTATTTACACGTGGCAGCTTCTAATTGGTCAAAAAAGTCAATTTTTGCCTTTTCACGCGCTTGTGGCGCGTGTATACACGCAGAGGGTCAAAATAGTGTATTTGCAACGGAATAAAGAAGATTCGTGGGGTAATAGATCGAAGTAAAAGTTTAGGTATCTTTTTTGCAAAATTCGGACAAGATCGGAGGGTAATTATGTATTTACTCTAATTATTAATTGATAAACTCACATGATGACATCATGGTTGACATATTTCATTTGAGTGACCACATCTTATGTATCAGTCATTCTAAAGAATATTTCCTCAAGATATATCATTACATATATTTCTTTTGATTGATAAAAACATTAGTGCTAATTAATAAGAAGTTTACAAAACAAAGAAACTATTTAAGATTTATTTGAAATAGGAGTATCAATTTTTAGATATATATATTAGTGTTACTTCATGCCCCAATGTATTTTAACCCCAAATTCTTCTTTTTTCATCCATGAACTAGCATAAATTGAACTTTCTTAATTCAGAATTACCATGCGCACAAATCATTTATAAAATATATATATATATATAGAGAAACAAAAAAAAGTGGATTATAAGAATATAAACTTGTTAATTAAATGGCTCAACACATGATGCATGTTAAATGTTGGTAATTTGATGTTGAATAAATAATGTATATTATATATATATATATATATTTAGATCAATTCTTACAATTTGGTGGCTCATTACTCTCGAATAACTAAATTCTACCTTCAACAATTATAGCAAAAATCTAAAAATCAAAATAAGAAAGAGGATATATTTAATTTATACATGAAAAAAGAATAAATATCATTAAAATAAACTACTAAATAATGCAGTAGAATCTCTCTCTCTCTCTCTCTAAAAAAAAAAAAAAAAAACTTGTACTACTGGCAAAAGATTCGTCAAATTGATATTGATATTGATGTCCCATTATTTCTAAATCATAGATGAAAAGGTATATATATATATAAAAAGAGGAATAATGGACTGGAAAATGATAATAAAATTTGAAAAATATAGAAAACTAAGCTTTTTAATTAATTAGCTGCAAGAACATAGAGAGTGGTATTTAAGAAGTGTACGCAGATATTAGTTCTATCTTGTATCGTAATGGGCCCTACAATGCGCGATCCTGATTAGTCGGAGCACCAATGCGGGCACCGGACACCGGATGGGAAACAAAAAAAAAAAGGGCAATGCCCAAGCTATAGATATAATTAGCACTAAATTTAAAAAAAATTGAATATCATGATTAAAATGTGTTTAAGATTGGTTGCAATAGTACAATAAAATTTCTATTTTTAGTTTTCTTCTATTCCATATTTCACTATATAATACTTAATTTTTTTATAAAACTCCTAACTCCAAAGATAGACCCATTTTCAAGAAATGTAAGAAGTTTAATTTATCACCAAACAATGTTCAAAATACATTAAAATTACAATTTTCGATGTTAAGATTGTTAACTAGTTACTTCAAATTACATCACCAAGCATAGGCGGAGCCAGAATTTGACGTTTGAGAATTTTGATTTTAAGACGGGGAAACGATCTCGAGCTAAAAAGGATAAACAATAGGTAGGGACGAGGTTCGAACCCACAGCCCCACACAGCAAAAGGCTTTTCCGCCTTGCTTCTGACCACTGACCCATCATCTTATTGATGTTGTGGGGGTTCGAACGTTTTTATTTGTATATATTTATTGAATTTTCTAATATAAATACAAAATCTACGAAAAAACTACCTAGTTCGTCCGAACCCCCACAATATACACTAGCTCCGCCCCTGTCACCAAGGAATAAGCGTTGCTATTAGTAATGTTTTATTTAAGTCAAGAATTTATCAAAAACAATTTTTTTCATTTTTACGAGGTATGAATCAATAAAGTTTGCATATACATATAAATATTGTTGTAGTAGTAGTTTAATTTTGGCAAAGAAATAGGAATTATTTGGTCCAAGAAAAGAAGGAAATAAAAAGGTTCTTGTTATATATATATATGGTGTCGAATTATTAAATTTTTGGACCATTTATCAATCTTTTTTTTTCTTCTTCTTTGGATTTACTCACTTTCCCCCCCTATATATAATACATACAATTTTAGCCTTTAACATATCGAGTATTTTTCAAACACACTATATTTCTTTACAAATATTATTCAATTTTCACTCCTTTTTAAGTTTTTATAAAAAAAAAAAAATGGAGTTTCAAAAGAAACGTCAAGCTGCTTACATGAAGAAAAACCTCTTGGATCAGGTCATATTTTTATTTAAATTTAATTGTTCACAATGTAACTGATTATATTTCTCTTAAATAATAAATTGGCATTGTTTTATATTAATAAACACGTGCATGGTTTTCCATATACAGTATCATTGTGCCATCTCATGCTGTTTCCCATTGAGATTTATCACTTACGATTGAAAAATTATTACGTACTAATAATAGATCGTGTGATTAAGCCTAAAAGACAAATTCTATGGAGTGGCAGTTCGTCCGGTCATGCTGTATGGAGCGCGGAGTGTTGGCCAGCCAAGAAATCCACATTTGAAGGTGGCGGAAATGCGGATGTTGTGTTGGATGTGTGGGCTTACTAGGGGTGATAGGGTTAGGAATAATGAGACTATACGTGGGAGAGACTTCGGTGGAGGATAAGATGCGGGAAGTTAGGCTGAGATGGTTCGGGCATGTGATGTTCGTAGGTGTGACAGGCAAGCTTTGGATGGTTTCAGGCGGGGTAGGGGTAGGCCGAAGAAATATTGGAGAGAAAGGTGATGATTAGACGTGACATGAAGCAATTACAGCTCACAGAGGACATGACCCTAGATAGGAAGGTATGGAGGATGCGAGTGCATGTGGGTGTGTCGTCGTAGCCAGTAGTTAGGAGAGCTTTGGGGTAGTCGGGCTGGTAGTCTTAGGTCTATGTCCATAGGTTGGAGCTGCTAGTATTAGGAGAGTATGGGGGTGGTGCATGGGGGTGCCTTTGGTTCATTAGTATAGGGTATTACTTTGTGGTGTCTTATTTCTGTTACTCCATATCGTTTCATGCTTTATTACGACTTTGTTTACTATTTCTTTGTGATCTTGAGTCGGGGGTCTATCGAAAACAGCCTCTCTACTTCTCCGTGATGAAATTTAAAATTTGTTTGTTTAATGTGCAGGGATACCTTGATGAACAATTTGCTCATCTTGGAGAATTACAAGATGATGCAAACCCTAACTTTGTTGAAGAAGTTGTCAAATCTTTTTACACAGATTCTGCTAGATTTATTCGAAATATTGAAGTTGCACTGTAAGAAGTTTGATTATTTTTTTTATTGGTACAAAATTATATATGAATATTATAAAAATAATGTTAATTTCAACTCACTTTAATTTAAAATATGCAGGGAAAATGGACCCTATGATTTTACTAAGCTGGACAATATGATGTACCAATTCAAGGGTAGTAGCTCAAGGTATCATCTCCAAGTTCACAAATTATTTTTTTTTAGAATTTAAGTTTTGTGCACCGTCAGTATATAAAATATTCTATACTATCAGGTAAACTTGACTTGCTATTGCAGGTTACTTAATTTTTTCTTTTTAAATTTTTATATAAATAATTGGATTACCTGCAATAGTAGGTCAAGTTAGATGATAGTGTAAACTATTTTGAACACTAACAGTGCACAGAACCTAAACTCTTTTTTCTAAGTATATATATTAAATCTTACATATTTTTAATAAAATTTCTAATTACGCTATTGAAGTAACATGTTACATTACATTATAATATAAAAATTAATAATATATAATCGACGGATATAATTTAGATTTTAACGTATATACCTAATTATAATCGTCATCCTTTATAACAACATTTCCCAGTGAAGACAATTTTTTTTATAATATGTTATGCTATATTATATATTTTTATAACAATATTTTTGCTATAGTAACTAAAAAAAAGTATTCCTATGCCAGTATAGAAATACTTTTTTTTGTACTTACATGTTGACTCACCTTTTCAAAGAATAACAAAAAAGATGTGGCCCTCATGAAAATAAGAATTTTTCGGAATTGGAGTTGGAGTTGGAGTTGGTCATGAATATAAATTTGAATTATTTTTAACTTCTTGCTAGAGAAGTGAAAGTGAAAAAAGTGAAATAATTTTTATGGTCAAACATCATTAATTTTTATTTTTTTTCACTAAAATAAAATAATTTTCCCAAAAAAGTAAAAAAAAAATCATGGCGAAACGCCTACATAAGGAAGTATAATGAATCTAATTTGGGTCCACATTTAGAGCTCTCTACATGAATATAGTCAAACTGAAAAAAGTGAATAATGATAAAACCAATTATTAGGTGAGTTCAATAACCAACTTAAGTTCTTTATCCTCATAATATTCCTTTTAAACTTTCTATACTCAACTTTTTGCTATAATTCTATTCAATTAGCAGCTTCTTCCCCCCCCCCCCCCCCCAACATTTTAATTGTTTTATAACTTTACTTTAAACTATTATTCCTTCAGAACATGTGTATTTCTCCTAACTGCATGAATTAAAATATTTAATATTAGAATTTTTGTTGCAGCATTGGTGCCAGAAGAGTGAAAAGACAATGCTCTATGTTTCAAGAATGCTGTGATGCAAGAAATATAGAGGGGTAATAATATAGTTATCTTCTACTCTAAAAGAATGGATATTTGAAAATAGAGATAAAACATCCACTGCCCTCCCGTACTATGGGCAAAGTTGCTACGACATGCTCCAACTTCAGAGGGGTCCTTTTACCCCCCTCTGAACTCAATTTTAACATATTGTTTTGTCACCTCCTTTGTGCTGACGTGACACTTTTATTACATAAAATGAAGCCCGCGTCAAAAGTGTCGCGTCAACTAAAAAATGACACAAGATGTCATGTCAGTTAAAAAAATTAATAAAAATAGTGAAAGTGTGTCGTAGCAAACTTGATCATAGTTCAAGGTAGTAGATGAAGTTGATGAATTATTTCTAGTATTACGATTATTTATTATGGACCCAAATTTGCAGGTGTAGGAACACATTCCAAGGAGTGAAGCAAGAGTATGCTACTCTAAAGACTAAGCTTGAGACTTACTTCCAGGTTTCCCCCTCTCTCAATAATTCTAACAAACATCTATATGCAACAACGTTGTTTGTCTGCCTGAATATTTTTTCCAAAAAACCATTCCAAGCTAAGTTGCTCGGACTCTCCAAAATTATTGTTGCACCCGTGTCGGATCCTTCAAAAATACACTATTTTTGGAGGATCCGACACGCATCCGTAGACATTTTTGAAGAGTCCGAGCAACTTAGATTCCAAGTAGTATTTACTCTTATTATTTTAGTTGCATTTATTTCCACAACCAATTAATGAATTTAGTGGTATTTCACATCTAATATTTTGAATTTTAAATTTTGAACTGTATGATGTTTATGGGCTCATAACCTTTTCTTTTTAACCATTTCAACTTTGTAGATGGAAAAATAAGCTTCGCTGATGTTGAAAGCAAGCATGAGGTTCGAAATGAACAAGCCTCCTCATGACCTTCCTTCAACTAGCTGATATATATATATATATGTCCAATAAATAAATATATATATATATATATATATATATATATATATATATAAATAAAGATATTGATGCATATAAAGGGATGACATATATAATCTTCTTATCATGAAATAATATTAACAATATGGCATTGGAAAAGTGTATTTGCCATTCTGTTGTATAAAACCTGTCAAAGTTTATTAATGCAAAGTTGATGTTTCCAATAGACTAGCTCTTTTTATCTTCTATTTCCAGAAAAATAAATAAAAATTGACACCCTCCACCCTCCATGACAGCATTGTAAATACTTGTACTCATTCGGTGTTTACATCAAATTAAACAATTTAACCATAAGCAATTAAAAACGAAAGAATGAGCATCACTTAACCAAGGTCAAGTGATAATTGTTTGTTTGAGAAACACATGTTTGCATCCATTGAGTTGGTGTAAACATTGATTCTCTTAGTTAAACCAATGAATATGACTATTTAAATCAATGTCAATTTCTATAGAGTAGAACACCTAGTACCCTCCCCAACTATGACCAAATTTGCTATGACACACACTAACTTCACGCGGGTCCTATTGCCCCCGAACTAAATTTTAGCGTATTTTTGTCAACCTGACGTGGCACCTTTTGTCAGTCTTTTTAGCTGACGTGACACCTTTGATTTGGGTCCTATTTTATGTAATAAAGATGTCACATCAGCACAAAGGGTGACAAAAATACGCTAAAATTGAATTCAAGGGGTAATAGGACAACTATGAAGTTGGAACGTGTCGTAACAACTTTGGTCATAGTTCCAGCGTACTGGATGCTTATCTCATTTTTATAATACAACAACATACCCGGTGCAGTCCGATAAGTGGGGTCCTAAAGGAGGCTAAGATTAAGATGTACGCAGACTTTACCCCTATATTTGCATGGTAGAGAGGTTGTTTCCGATAGACCCTCGACAGAAAATACGCTACTTCTTATGTTTACTTCCAGTTCCACGATTAACAACAAAAGGCAAAACAGAGATCAAGAGATAATACACACAATCACCTAATTACAATACATGGGGGAACAAAATAGCACGAGCTTAGAGCTATGATCAACGTTTCTTTTTTTTTGGGGGCCTTTCATAATTTTCCTACCAAAATATCAGAAGTTCTGAAGAATCCTAATGTTGAGAAACCAGTCTCTCTATTGACAGACAAAAGAGAAGTTTCCACACAGTATCGAAACACAACTTGGTAAACCTTAACTTGTAGCCTGCATCCTCCAGGAACTAACTATGCGGATCACCATCTTGTTCTTCAATGCCAGAATCAAACTACGCAGTAGAATTACAACACTCAGCAGTCAATCATGAACAGTAATATTCAGTGCGTCCTTGAGGGAGTATGAACGCTACGGAACATAAGATAGAACCGGAGCTGCAAAAAGTAAAAACATTGTGATGGAGAAGCTGGAACAAGATATATCCATGAACGCGGTGTTAAGATCACCTAGTAGTTAACATACCAAATTTCTGTTTGCATTGTTGATAGACATGCAAAGAGTCATGGAAAGTGGCCGATATCCTTGAAGTACTCATGTTCAAGGGCACTCCTGGCGGTGATTCTCTTGCTGGGGTCCAAGGAGAGCATTTTCTGAAAGTAATGAGGCCGAGAATTTTAAGACAAGATTGAAGCCCCTATGCATAAAATTGTGTTAAACACCTATTTGTTGTCCACGTATTATGGAGAAAGGCACCAAAACTTTAATATAATCTGCTAAATGAAAGAAAACAAAGGAATTGCATATAAGCAACTGCAACCAAACAGTCATAGTCCCCAATAGGTGATCTCCAAATATAAGTTAAAAAAAAGGAAAAATACAAAGAGCGACAGAAGAATGGGAACAAAAAGACCTAGACTAATATGACTGAAACAAGAATATGAATGAGCACATGGAACTTCCCCTTACCTTGAGAACATTTATTTACTAAATCTCTTATTGCTATCAATGTCACAACGTAATTCAGAACACAAGTAACTTTCATACTCACAAGATGTATATAACATTTAGAAGCAAACTTACACCGAGGAGATCAAGTCCTGCCGTATCAAGATTCAGGACTACAGTTGCCAGATCCTGCAATGTAAAGGGCTTGAATTAACATACTTTAGAAATGTGATAATATTGGCAGGAGGATTAGGCTAGTCCTAAAGGTGGAAAAACAGAGAAAAATAATCAAACTCTAGATTACCTTAGGAGGCCATTTTGGAAATGCAGATTTATAATCAGGCAAAGAAGTCACTCCAGGCCATGTATCCTCATTTGGAGTACCCACCACTCTTCATAAAGAAATAGTAGGGAATCACGACAGTGATGAAAAGATTTAATAAAAGAGGGAGAGAGTCATAAACTGTACTCGAAACTCAACTTTTAGATCTTCTCACAACCTAACAACCCAATAGAGAGAGGGAGAGCGAGAGTGTTGATTATAAATATTGATTGATTGATTAGTATGTCTTTCAGCATGAAGAATTCAGAACCGACAAGCCTTTAACAGTTTATCTTCTTCTATTTCAGTTATCCAACCCTTACTAAGCCTCTTTCTATTACTGGTATTCTAATTTTGGTCTGTGCAATAACAGCTGCGTTTGAACCATCCATGAACAACTATTCAATAAAAATGACATTCTTTCAAATGGAACTGCAATGATCTACAAGGACAGGGAATAAGTAGATAACAAAAGTACTTCCTATAAAAATATTAGTGTGTATATGTTCACTTTGAGAAGTAACAAGGCATTCATTAAAGGACTCGCTATGCATGGTAACACCTGAAAATCTTGAAAAGTTCATCAATCTCCGAGTCACCAGGAAATAGGGGTCGGTGGTTAACCATCTCAGCAAATATGCAACCAGCTGACCACACATCAACCGGCGTAGAGTACTGCCTTGATCCAAGCAGTATTTCTGGTGCCCTGTACCATAATGTCACCACCTGAAACAATGAAGTCTACTGTTGGAAGTCGAAAGAAACAAGCTCAAACGGGTCGACGGTACGCTAGAAAATAAATATGAACAGGGCATCTGCTTTTTAAATCAATGAGAAACAGATATGATAATTCAATCATTTTATTTTTCAGCCAAACAAACAACTTAAGCAGGAAAATAGTTGTTCATTTAGACAGGATGCCAGATAGTAAAGAGAGGCATCAGACACGACAACAGTTTATGCTCATAGCCTAGTAACAACTTTTTGGTCAAGTTTGAAACAGAACATGAGAGAACGTAAAACAGGTCTGGTCCGGCGATTTTTCTTCAAAGAGCTGAAAAACATGTACATACCTCATGAGTGAAGGTTCTAACAGGAATACCAAATGCTCTACCCAATCCAAAATCTGCAAGCTTTAACACATTGCTGCGTGGATCTATCAGCAAGTTCTGAGGCTTCAGATCTCGGTGAAGAACTCTATGAGAATGACAATAAGCAATACCCCGGAGCATTTGATACAAAAATGTCTGCAAAATTGTGATATTACTTCATTGACCAAGAACAAGAAGCCTGTCAACCTGACAGCCCATTACCATTAGGTGGTGATACTTTTATCACATTACATACTCGGATAATCATATATTTTAACTATTGTGTAAGGGTACATCTCCTCCTTCAACTAAGACTGCTAAACAGAGTCATGACAAGCTTCATAAAGAGGTAATACAGCTGATGAAGCAGCTAAATATAACAATAAGAGCAACCTCCAAAGGAACACAGATCTTAATCTTACTCACTTTTACAACACGGGGATCCTTAGAGAATTCAGGACATGAATCCATGTGCTTCTTCAAATCCAAGTCAAGATATTCAAAGACTAGATATAATCGCTTCTCACTGTGAACCACATCCTTCAACCTGTTCCCAAATAATAGAAACTTTTTTTTTATATTAGAGAAGATAAACTTCTAAAATAGCTTTACCAACATTAGAAAGAACAACTCAGAATTGCAACCCAAATTACTGTTGTATACAAGTTTGCATCTGTTCTTTAGTCTCTAACTCCTAATTCAATCAGCGAAAAAAAGAATGTTGCTTGAGAAATGAACATAACCCAATCATCAACAGTATTCATGGTATTAACCCCCCCTCCCCCTCCCCCCCGGCCTCCTTATGTTGCTCGGACTCTTCAAAAATGTAGGGGGGGCATGTCGGATTCTCCACAACTAGTGTATTTTGGAGAATCCGACATGGGTGCGGCATCAAAAGTGAAGAGTCCGCGCAACTTAGGAGCCTCCTTCCATGATTACACAAAACTGAAATTCCTAAGGTGGACAACAGATCCACCAACAACGGCACACCCTGACTCACTCACACACATATCAGTAAAATGCTAGCATTCTATTTTATTTTTTTTGTATGTGTTTATCCATCATCACAGAAGCACACCGGCTGAAGCCTTTTTTTAAAATAATTGTGGTGTTTGGGCCGGCTTGCACGCACCTCGTCTAATTCCACCAGTCACCTGCTAGGCTGCAACCTCCCACCAAGACAATACCAGTTAACTCTGTCCGCCAAGACTTGGATGGATGGGAAGAGATCACCTATGTTTTGGTCTCTACTAGGATTTGAACCTGAGACTCCATGTTAACATATCATCTGACACTTGCAAGTCTCCTCACCTTCCGGACACAATTAGATAGAGGATCGAAGCACATTGTGTTTGTCAGATGTTAAAAGAATCAATCTGTTAACCACATACATATACAATTTTTTGTGGAAACTAAGGACACCTATAAGAAATTAAAAGCTTCGAATCCTGGACTGTTCTCGATTCTCCACTTCAAAATGATTAATAGGCTCTTTCATAACTGTCTTGGCTGAAATTAATCATCACTAGACAACCCCAAGTTCATTCAATGGAACAAGCTCGTGTCGCATTGATGCTTAACTTCTACATACTTGAAAACGATAATATTAAATAAACTTCTGCTTGTCAAAAATCTAAGTAAAATTATACATTTTGCCCTTCCTCACTACCGACTGTAGCAAACAACAAAAATAAAAGCATAAAGAAATAGCAGTTGTGTAACCTACATACACTTAAAGATACGATCTAAGTTTTTTGAAGTGAGAACTCTGTACATTCCATTAGGATCTCCCACACATGATTCAAGTGATAAGTTTCTTAGGCTAGATCATGCTGGTTCACCTTCTCTATAAAGGCAAAGATTAGCCTCTAAAAAGACTGATAGAAACATTTCTAGAAGATCGAAGTTCAAAACAGAAAAACACGTACAAAGTGAAACAAGGAGGTAAAACAGGACAAATACCAAGTGCAGTTCAAACAATATTACTGCTTCAAAACAGCAAACCGTGATTTTATTGATATGGAGGAGAACTAGATGCGTGCATTAAATTTCCATTATAACTTGCATCACCTTTATATCATAATCACAGGAAAGCAAAATACAGCTTAAACTTTGTTTGTAATCACAATCATATAGTTCATATTGGTTAAATAAACAATAATGACCAAATTATACCTCACAATGTTTCCATGCTGCATCTCTTTCAAAAGAGAAATTTCTCTAATAGCTGTGCTCGGCACTCCCTCATCTTCTTGCTCCAGCCGTATTTTTTTCAGAGCAACAATTTCATTAGTTGTACGATCACGGGCCTTGTACACTACACCATACGTCCCTTCCCCAATCTTTTCAACTTTTTCATACTGCAAGTACCTCCAATATTACCACCCAAAGAAGCATAAAGTAAATTAGAAGAGACAAAGATACAGAGGACTATTCCATTACCTGGTCCATCTAGGTCAATATGGATGAACTCCCTGAAAAGAAAAGCAAGATAAACAAGATGAATAGATAAGTAAACATTCAGTCAGCAAAGAGGTAATAAATAAAATACTATTGTCAAGCTTAACAAGAGAAAATTATCCAAGGATAGTGTACACTCTACTGACTAGTAACATAACCACATTTTTTACGTCAATGCAAGAGCCAGCAAGGTAAATGGCCCAAGGTCCATGTAAAATGGAATTTGGAACTAGGCAATTCTTTTCAAAGCTCACATCACTGAGTTTACAGAACCACAGTAATACATATAAGAAATCAAAGCAGAGATCTCCAACTAACCAACATACTATCAGCTCTAACGACACTGAAGTTCAAATAACTAGGGAATCAACATAAACAACAGATCGAGAAAATCCTCGAAGCATTCAAAATTAACATTAAAAGACAACACATCCTGACCTAAACTTCAGCAAATGAGTAAAACCATAGACGTGCTTTAGAAGAAATGGAGTGCTTCATTATTCCATCACCACAACAATGAACTTAGAAACCAAATCAAAGCAACATCTTAGAAATATACACCGAAAAGCAGAACAAAAAGTATCAATAACTATGCGTGTGTGTGTGTGTGTATCATGAACTTCACAAAAAATCTGAGTGCTACATCATTCCATCACCAAAACAAGTACCAGAGAAGATCAATCACAGCCGTAAATCTAGTTATCTAACCCAAAATAAAACAAAAACATAAATAATTACGCTAACAGAGAAGTATACAACTACATATATAGTAATATACACCAAAAATATGAAGAAAACTACATCCAAATCTAGAAAACCACAACAAAAATAAAAATAAAAAGCAAAATACACACATCTAAGTCAAGTAATCTACAAAAAAGAATAGGGAAAAAAAAAAGCAAAAATGTACAGCTACATTTGTGTGTGAAAAAATATCGTAAAGCGGATAGAATTCAGTAGAAAGAGCGGGAAATGTGAGTGAAGAAAATGAGATAATCAACTGCTTCAAATTCACCTTAGCGCGAATCACCGTCGTGATGAAGAGGAATAAAAGCATAAATACAACATCTAAATCTTATAATCTACAGCGAAAAATGGAAACAAAAAACATATAAAAAAAAAAAAATTACACACACAGAGAAGATGAAAAAATGTATAGCTACTTATCTAGTTGTAATATACACCGAAAATATGAAAAAAAAAAATAACAATAGTTATATGTATATATTATGAATTTCAGAAGAGATTAAATGACACATTACTTCATCATCAAATCATCCAAATTTAGTAAACTAGAGAGAACAAAAATAAAAGCATAAATAACACATCTAAGTCTATAATTTACAAAATGTACAGCTACATTTGGGTGAAAAATATCGTAAAGCGGGAATTCAGTAGAAAAAGCGGGAAATGTGAGTGAAGAAAACGAGTTACTCAACTGCTTCACATTCACCTTAGCACAGCACCGCGGCGGAGATGAGAAAATAAAAACAAAAACATAAACAATTAAACATAGAGAAGAAATGTAGTAATTCAGAGCAAAAATAAAAACAAAAATAATTGCACTCACAGACGAAACAAACAACTACATATAGTAATATGAAGAAAACCAAATCCAAATCTAGTACAGCTCAAATAGCACAAATGTACAGCTCAAATAGAGAAAAAAAAAGAGCATAAACAAATACACACGCAGAGAGAAGAAATGTACAGCTACATATACACCAAAAATACGAATAAAACCACATACAAATCTAGTAAACTACAACGAAAACAAAAATAAAAGCATAAATAACACAAATGTACAGCTCAAATAGAAAAAAAAAAGCATAATCAAATACACACGCATAGAGAAGAAATGTACAGGTACATAAACACCAAAAATACGAAGAAAACTAAATCCAAATCTAGTAAACTAAAACGAAAACAAAAATAAAAGCATAAATAACACATCTAACCGAAAATAGAAACAAAAAACACACACATAGAAAAAATGTACAGCTATGTGTGTGTGAAAAAATGGTAAAGTAGAGAGAATTGAGTAGAAAAACCGGGAAATGTGAGTGAAGAAAACGAGTTAATCAACTGTTTCACATTCACCTCAGCACGGTGCCGCAGCAGAGATGAAAAAAATAAAAACAAAACATAAACAATTAAACATAGAGAAGAAATGTAGCAAATTAGAGCGAAAATAAAACTAAAAACAAAAATAATTGCACTCACAAACGAAACATACAACTACATCCAAATCTAGTAAACTACAACGAAAATTGAGAAAAAAAATAGAAAAAGCACAAATAACACATCTAAGTCAAGTAATCTACAAATAAAAAAAAAAGGGAAAAAAAAAAAGCAAAAAAATGTACAGCTCCATTTGTGTGTGAAAAAAATGGTAAAGCGGATAGAATTGAGTAGAAAAAGCGGGAAATGTGAGTGAAGAAAACGAGTTAATCAAGTGATTCACATTCACCTTAAGGCGGCGCTGCGTCGGAGATGAGAAAATCCCGTCGTTTACGGCGGAGGATCGGAGAAACGAAGCTGCCGTAAATGTGGCGGGAGAGAGAAAAAATGCCGCCGGAGTTTGGACTGAAGTCGCAGCTTTACTTTTTCACATATATATAGAGGTAAAAATTAAAAAAAGATTAATTAATTGAATTAATTTTTTTAAAAAAGAAAATTGTACTTTTTAAGTTTTATTGATTGATTAATTTTTATAATGATCTTCTACTTATCCCAATAAAGAAGATATAAGAAAAAGTTACTTGGTTGATAAGTTATATTTGCTTAATTTAGAATAATTGAAAGTTAGAAATTTAAGTATACTCTTTATTTCTATCAGTAATAACTTGCTTTGAGAATATCGAAAGTATATTAGTAATAACCTGCTTTGAGAATATCGAAAGTATTAGAAATAACCCGCTTCGAGAATATTGAAAGTATTAGAAATTTAACGCACTTTGAGAATATCGAAAGTATTAAAAATAACTTACTTTGAGAATATCGAAAGTATTAGTACAACCTGCTCTGACAATATCGAAAGTATTAGAAATAACTCACTTTGAGAATATCGAAAATATTAGTAATAACTTGCTTTGAGAATATCGAAAGCATCCGTAAAAACTTGCTTTGAGAATATCGAAAGTATATTAGTAGTAATAACCTGCTTTGAGAATATCGAAAGTATTAGAAATAACCCTCTTTGAGAATATCGAAAGTACTAGTAATAATTTGCTTTGAGAATATCGAAAATATTAGCAATAACCTAGCACTTGCTTTGAGAATATCGAAAACTATGATGTTTTGTTCTTAATTAGAACTGTCGAGTTTGAATTCGTAATATTGAATTCTCTTTAGTAAGGATCGTGTTACCTTTCACGATGAAATTTTTAATGTGAATCTAAATTAGTCGTGCTGCTTCTTTCCCACCATATTTTAAAATAGCTCAAACTTTAATTTCCATTAGTTCACTTCTAAACTCATTATGTTTAATTTTTTGTTTTTTTTATTTTCATCTACCTTTTAACGAATTGCATCTCTAGATATGATTATAAGATTTCACACGAGAATTGTAACATCATGAATTTATTCTTGTGAATTGTATTACTAGCAAAACTTGATAATAAAAATTTATACAAATCAAAACTATAAGTCAAATCAAATCAATGAATGTATGACGTGTAACTTAACCATGAACAACTAATATAAATTTTCACTTCAATAAATTACTTAATCATAATAATTCCAATGGATTTGGTATAAACACCAAAAAAAAAAGATACACATTTGCTCATAATGTATCATGCCATTCTTTACTTTTATCTTTCAAAAAGATTGAACATCTCTATTATCATATGAACTTTCTTTTGCTACAATTCAACTAGAGGTAAGTTTTTATTTTGTCGAGCCTTGGAATAACTGATAAAGTTGTTGTCATGTGACCAAAAGGTCACGGGTTCAAGCCTTGAAAACAACATCCGACAGAAATGCAAGATAAGACTGCATGCAATACACCGTTGTGGTGGGACCCTTCCCAGATCATACACATAGCAAGAGTTTTAGTCAGTGGCGGAGCCACAGCCAACGAAAGGTGGTCAGATGAACACCTTTCGTTGGAAAAAAAATTCGAGTGTATAGGTTAAATATAGATATTTATGGGTATATACATGTTGTTGCAAAGCTAGAGAAGCATAGTCCAGGTGTAGCAGTGTGCATTTCCGCATCAGCAATTCGGGTTCGAACCTTGACAGGTGTAGCAGTGCTTTATTTTCTTTGTTTTTTAAATAGTTATTTGTCCAAGGAAAAATATGAACACCTTTAACCAAAAGTCTGGCTCCGCCATTGGTTTTAGTGCACCGGGTTGCCCTCTAAAACCTTCTATTGTTTGGCCATTTGAGGAAAGGCGAATTCAAGGTTCAAACTTTATGAGTTCAAAATGCCGCTGATTCCATTGACGTTTGTGTTTCAACACGAGCAAGTCAAAAATATTGAATTCAGCCGAACCCGTAGACCATACTATACATCCACCCTAATTTCCAAGTGTTAACATGACATGTCAAAGCTAATACCATACCATACCATACCAACATACAAAACAATGTTGGATCTATTTTTAAGGCCAAAACTAAAAGATGTCAATTTGAACCAAAGATCAAATACAAGCCATTCCATTATATATATAACCAACCAATTAAGTCAATGACAAAAGCTCAAGCTCACAAGGAAAACACAAAGAAAAATGTTAAAATGACAACATAGTTGACACACACAAGAGATTGCAATTATCCTCCTTACAGCACACAAGACTTCTTCATGGCCTCAATTATGTAGGATATTAATACACTGCAAAACAATTTTAACTCTGTATAAGCTTTATAAGAAACAATCAATGAAATAAAGCAAGGTATAAAGAGAGAATATAGCCGGTCGGATTCACTATTTACTTCTCTTGAGTTGGTATACATAAATTAGACATGACATGGAGGACATGACGACCCTAGATAGGAAGTTGTCGAGGACTTGGTGAATCTTGTATATGGTATTATTAGGCGTGGTGATTTCTATTGTATCTTGTCCTTTTACTATTCTTTGTTTAGATTGTTTTATCTTGAGCCAGGGGATCTATCGGAAACAGCCTCCATGTCTCTCCTCTGAGGTGGTGATATGGACTGCGTACACTTACCCTCCCCAGACCCCACTTGGTGGGAATATACTGGGTATGTTGTTGTTGTTGTATATAGTTTTATCTTGAGCCGGGGATCTATCGGAAATAACCTCTCGATCTCACCTCTGAGGTGGTGGTATGGACTGCAAACACTTTACCCTCCGCGGACCCCACTTGGTGGAAATATACTGGGTACGTTGTTATTGTATATACATATTATACATCCACCGTCTATTTTTAGTTTAAGCAGCTGGGTGGGCGACTACGTAGGCTAATTCTTCACAAAGGGTGAAAAGAAGGTTAAGAGATCCTAAGTTGTTCGGACTCTTCAAAAATGTCCACGGGTGTGTGTCGGATCCTTCAAAAATAGTGTATTTCTAAAGGATCCGACGCGGATAGCAACATTTTTGGAGAGTCCGAGCAACTTAGGATCTCTTAACCTTCTTTTCACCCTTTGGTATCCATTGTGAAGAATTACCCTAAGTAGTCGCCCACCCAACCGCTTAAACTAAAAATAGCCGGCGGTATACATATTCTGAGTTGGTATACATAGATTATTCACGGTTATATACATATTATACATCCACCGGCTATTTTTAGTTTAAGCGGTTGGGTGGGCGGCTACTTAAAGGAGGTTAAGAGAACAACTTACCAAACATGCTTAGAGACCCTGTTCAATGAGATAGTCACCCAGCCTTTCAACAATCATATTACACTGACCAGGAGTCATCGGTTCGTCATATATTCCAATGATCAAAGCCTGGTTAGTCTTCTTAACGGTGATACCACCGGGACCCTGAAAATACGGAGGACAAATTCAGGTTGACAAATTATAGAATCCCAAACGTTGCCACGAGGGGACTTCATCACATAATCTGAGCTAAATTTCAGTATCTCGTGCGAAGATCCACACCATTTCGATGGCCTTTGTTCAGAAATAAATAAGAAAACAAATGTGTGTTCTCCAACAATTCAAACGGGATATGAGATGATCGCACAAGTCCAACATGGTATCGCACCAGCTGAGGTCCTGAGTTCAACACTCGCCTCCACTCATTAACGAGACGACTTTTCACATATTTGAGCTATGAAAAAGGAGTCAGACCCACACATAAGGGGCGTGCTGAGACATAATTAAGTAAATAAAAAGTTTACTCTCACTAGTCGGTTAAGCTTTTTAGATGAGATGGCCACACAAATCAACAGCCTTTATTCAACTTGCAAGTTGCAATGCAATAGTAGGAAACAAGGGTCACGTACCTTCTTGCCGCGTATAACAGCCCCTGCTTCCCCTTGAATCACCATATACTTTGTTCCCCCAAGATATAAACCAGTCGGAGCAAGTGTACCAGGTTCAGCAAAGTCATTCATTATGGCCGTTATCTCTTCTGGTTTAAACTGCCACAAAAAGAACCCCGTTAATGACAAGCTCAGCAAGTTCGTTCCTATTCAGTGCAACTCTACCTTGCTTACAACAAACCTTCGCCCACAGGAATGGCGTTGGGCAGTTCAGTAAATGAGGAAATTTATTAATTAAAGCATCAAGAAGACGCATGAATTACAAGATATGGCAATTGAGCATACAAAAAATAACTGGTTGGATGAAGTCGAGAAATAATGAGGTCCAGAAGATACCGGTACTGTCATTAGAGGAAGTATCAAGTTCTACCAAGTCATTGCAGAGATCAACGTGGAACTTTTATCAGCCATCCTGTGCATGCTGACAGCAAACTGCATCACGCTAGCAGCCTGTTGGGGACACTCTCAATGGCTGGCCTCGACTACTCAGACTAGTTGTTTAAGGTTATATGAGCTAGGAAATTCTATGAGCAGGTCATTGCCTCAACAAAAGTGCCAGGCACTTGACAAATGTGATGGCTAGACCCTGCGAGCGATTTTTGGCAATGCTAAAACCTCCCTGAGCACTCGAGGCACCACTTCTAGAGTCGTGTAGTTCTACTTGCGACCATGGCTTACATTTGGCCTTACAAGCAAGGGCCTGTTGGCCTAAAAATGCAGCTGTGAAATGATGTTGCACTATGCGAGACACTTGCAAGAACAATGTTTGGCAATGCCATGAGATACTTGTAGGAATTATATGAACAGACACACAACAGTCAAAGACTTAAGCAGCTCCCTACTCCGGCAAGGCATCAGTCACAAACACCATGACAAGAACAAGCCAATGTCAAACTTGAGGATTGAACTATGTGCGCACAACCGACGTTCAGTGCAAGGTACGGATGAGCATGTCGTTATCTTCCCGGGATGCGCACGTAAATGATATCAGCATTACGAGATTCACTATAAGAATATGCTAACTAGTCAACGTTGAAGCCTTGACATGAAACAAGAGCCATAACTGAAGCTAATCCTTTTTCTCAAAAACTATTTTCAAAACATTGCTAGGTTGTACGTTAGAATAATTCTTTGATTAGTTTTTGAATATAGTTGTTTTAAGTAAAAGAAAAAATTCCTGAAGGGGAGCCTTGGAGTAACTGGTAAAGTTGCTGCCATGTGATCAGGAGGTCATGGGTTCAAGCCTTGGAAACAGCCTCTGGCAGAAATGCAAGGTGCGTACGATACACCCTTGTGGTGGGGCCCTTCCCCGAACACCGCGCATAGCGGTAGCTTTAGTGCACCGGGCTGCCCTAAGTAAAAAAAAAATCCTACCCACAAAACTTAAAACTTTTTTACCAGTGAAATGCATTTCCAAACACAACTCCAATTTCCAACTACCATTTTTCAACTTCAACTTCAAATGCTATACTTTTCTTTTTCAAATATCACTCAATTCATGCCCAAAGCCTGCTAAGTTCACAACTATCCAAAATGAAGTAATAGAAGCAACTCAGAGGCGGAGCCAGCATTAAACCAAAGGTTCCGCACACTCGGTAGCTTAGGCTCAAACCCTACATTTTTATGTAAAGAAATCATTTAATGTGTCAAGAGTGATGTGTCACACGTTGATTGGAAAAAGGACTGACGATTCGCTTACATGGACTTGAATGATCCTCCCCTTGAATTAGTTTTTGGGGTTGAGTTAGGTCCAGTGACATATCTTTACAATAAGCATAAATTATCTATCCAGAACCCAAGTAAGCAAAACAGATAATGATTCAAGACCCAGAAACTAAAAATACTAGCTCTACCTCTAGGTGTAGTGCTACATCTGAAATTCAAGATTTTGACCAAGGTGGAGCAAGGAGTGGACGATGAAGTGGGTTGAGAACCATGAGGTCTCACGTTCAAATCCCAGCAAAAAAACACTAGGTGAGTTCTTACTATCTGTTCTAGCCTTGATGGATAAAGTTATTTGATAACTATTGTTGGTATGGAGGTGGCAGATATCATGTGAAATTAGTCGAGATGCGCGAAAGCTGGCCCGGACATCACGATTATCCAAAAAAAGAAAGTGAATAACAACAATATACCCGGTGTATTCCCTCAAAGTGGGGTTTGGGGAGGTGGGGTCTAGGAAAGGCAGAGTGTACGCAATTCATACAACTACCTTAAACGTGATGTAGAAAGGTTGTTTTGATAAATCCGCAGCTCAATTCAAAAGCAGACTAGAAAAAGACGTAATATAAGGACAAGACTTCCACAAAATAATACTACAATCAATCTACTTGAAACAACAAACAACACCAAAACTCCAAGAACAAGACACTACAAGCGTAGCACCACAACTACTAGAAGGGAAAAAAAAAGTGAACCTAAGGGTGTAGCCTCGTGGTCGATGAAGTAGAACCATGAGGTCTCAGGTTCACATCACCAAAACTCCAAGAATAAAACACTACAAATGAAGCACCACGACTACTAGAAGGAAAGAAAAAGTGAACCTAAGGGTATAGCCTAGTGGTCGATGAAGTAGAACCATGAGGTCTCAAGTTTAAATCCCAGCACGAAACACTAGGTGATTCCCTCCTATATGTTCAAGCCTTTGGGATCGTTTGGTAGGAGGGATAAGCGATAACTAATCCCGAAATTAATTTAAAAATGAACTTATCCCACGTTTGATCCCTATATTGCTCGGACTCTTCAAAAATATCAGTGGGTGTATGTTGAATTCTCCAAAAGTAGTATATTTTTAGAGTATCACAACACTGGTGCAGCATCAAAAAGTGAAGAGTTTGCACAACTTAGGTTGGGATAAAATTCATGGGATAACTCATCTTGTAGTGTTACTTTTATCCCTTCCTGAGGGTGAGATAACTAATCCTGAGATAAGCTATCCCGAAATAACCTATTTCCTAATCCCGAAATAACTTATTTTCCAACCAAACAACCCCTTAGTGGATAAAGTTACCTTATCCCGAAATAACTTATTTTTCAATTAAACAATCCCTTAGTGGATAAAGTTACCTTACAATTAGTCAGATACACCAAAGCTAACTCAGACAGCACAGTTACCAAGAAAAGTAAAAAGTAAAGATAAAAATAAGAAGTTGGTATGGAGACAAAACCTGAGGGAAAGTAGCAGATTGAGCCCAAACAGAACCATCTTGACCAATGATAGCAGCAGAAGTGAGATGATTACCTTCAATCTCACACATCAAATGATCATCCACATATGTTTGCCACGACATTTTTTTTATTCCTTCTTCACCAAGATCTGTGTAAAATGGAGAGGATTTTTTTGGTTGATAATAATATAATATTGATAAAAGAGTAGTTTTTTGTTTCTAGAAGTTGCGTTGATTTTAAGCTGCCCAACTACTGTGTGATGACTACACTGTTTACTTGCCAAAAATATTTGAAAATCTATGTTCAAACGATAGCTCAATGGTGAAATGCGGACAGCTAATGACATAAATCTATTCTATTCGGTCCGATTGTGGTGGAACAATAAGTAGTATGTCGAGCAGCCCGATGCACTAATGCGCGGTGTCTTGGGAAGGGCCCAGCTAATGACCTAAGTCAATTATTCTATTCGGTCCGATTGTCGTGGAACGATAAGTAGTATGTCGAGCAGCCCGATGTACTAATGCGCGGTGTCTTGGGAAGGGTCCTATCATAATGGTGTCTAAAGCTATCGCTATGCGCGGTGTCTTGGGAAGGACCCCAATGGCATAAGTCAATAATTCTATTCGGTGCGGTTGTGGTGGAACGATAAGTAGTATGTCGAGCAGCCCGATGCACTAATGCGCGGTGTCTTGGAAAGGGCCCCACCACAAGGGTGTCTAAAGCTATCGCTATGCGCGGTGTCTTGAGAAGGACCCCAATGACATAAGTCAATTATTCTATTTGGTCCGGTTATGGTGGAACAATAAGTATTATGTCGAGTAGCCCAATGCACTATGCGCGGTGTCTTGGAAAGGGCCCCACCACAAGGGTATCTAAAACTATCGCTATGCACGGTGTCTTGGGAAGGGTCCCACCACAAGAATGTCTAAAGCTATCGCTATACTCCGTGTCTTGGGAAGGGCCCCACCACAAAAATGTCTAAAGCTATCGCTATACACCGTGTCTTAGGGAGGGCCCCACCATTAGGATGGTGTCTAGAGCTATCGCTATGCGTGGCATCTTGGGAAGGGCCCCACCACAAGTATGTCTAAAGTTATCGCTATGCGCGGTGTCTTGGGAAGGGCTCCACCATAAAGATGGTGTCTAAAGCTATCGCTATGCGCGGTGTCTTGGAAAGGGCCCCACCACAAGGATGTATTGTACGCAGCCTTATCTTGCATTTCTTCCAGAGCCTTGAATTGCATTTCTGTCAAGAGCTGTTTCCAACGCTTGAACCGGTAACCTCCTGATCACATGGCAGCAACTTTACTGATTACTCCAACGCTATCATTCAACTTAACAACTTAATTTATTTGCACTTGATGTTCTTATCAATTTACGCCAATTTTTTTAAGCTGCTTGCACTTGATGTATATATCAGTTTTGTAATATGAGATTTTTATGTAAAAATTTACTTGCCCTTGATGTTCATGTCGATCTAAATAATAAATGTTCGATCACGACAACGATCATCTTTTTTAAAGATCGTAATTACATAGATAACTGCTACTCTCTTTACGGTCAAGTAATTTTTATTTTCCTTTATTTTCTTCTGAAGGCTTTAAGGCGAATCGTATGATGAGAAGACGACCTCACTTGCTTTGATGTCAATGAGAATTTGAGTATCTCACCAACTTTAGTTTCTTTACAGCTGCTTCAACTTTAATAAGCTGAGTTACTCGATATCTGTGTCGATGGAGGATAGAAGCGCTACTGATTTGCCTAAATATTGATAAGCGAGTTACTTGATATTTGTGCCGATGAAAGATAACAGGAACCAAATAGTCGAGATGTGAGTGAACTAACTCGGACGCTGCTTAAAAAGTTTTAGGAAGGTACATTCAACTTCAAGTTGGATCACAAAAAAATGCACTTCAATGTTGATAGAAGAGAAATTTCTTGTAAAAGTAGCAAGCAAACTCCTCACATTTCAACTTTGACAGAAATATTAAAACAACTCATGCAATCTATACAGTTGTAAGCAGCACGTCGAGAATTCACACAATCATCCCCCAGAAAAGAAAAAAAAGCACATTTGATCTTTACGGCATTCTTTGTTCCGCGATTGTCACTGCACAACACCAAACGAAACAGTCAGGGGAACTTTCAAAGTCGGATCAGTTGAAACAACACGATTTCAGCAGCATCATGGGTATCAAATTCATTGGAAAAAGAAGAATAACTATTGAGTTTGGTGGTATTTACATAACTTTGTTGATGTACATGTCCATGTTTCAGTTGGCATCTTGAAAGAGCAGCGAGAAAGAAGTCGGAGGAAGAAAGGATGATCGTTCAAGGGGAGACTTCACAATCAGTTCTTTCTACTCTAAAAAAAGGACAGCCCGGTGCATTAAAGCTCCCGCTACGCACAGGGTCCGTGGAAGGGGCCCAGCACAAGGGTGTATTGTACGCAGCCTTACCTTGCATTTCTGTCAGAGGCGGTTTCCAAGGCTTGAACCCGTGACCTCCTGGTCACATGGCAGCAACTTTACCAGTTACTCCAAGGCTCCCCTTCTCCCATTCTGGTTCTTTCTACTCTATATTCCCTAAAAGTGGTCGTCAAGGTTCCTTTATCCCTTCCCTTTATGAGTGTTTCCGAGCGTTGAAGAAGAACCGAGGGAAGGTAAGGAATCAAACTAGCTAAATAACAAGCAAACAAGAAGGTATCTGATGGCTTTGACGACACTCGTTCCATATCTAGACACCACTTGATTATCTTCTGAAGTAGATCAGGCGATGTGAAAGTGGGGGACAATTGAACGTTTTCACTGGATCTTGTTTAGCCTACAACTCGTAAAGATGTTTGTATCGCACTACTTCATATTATGCCAGGTTTTACATGGAACATTCTTTCCTTCAAACAATTGTAGAATCTATGAGCAACATCAAATTGAACTGATAACTGGTGCAAGCATACTAGATAACGAAGCAGATTACAGCACCCGCTTTAGGGGGGGCTGGACTAAGAAGGCCGTCTCTTCAAAACCAAGACGCACAAACAATTGGGACAAAGCTACAAGTTCTTCACAGAAGTGTGCAATTACATAGCACCAGTAGTTCTTTATAAAGATGTATATCACGTTTCATCATAACCGACCAATGAAAAAAGCATCTAAATATTTTATCAAAATCAGCTCATATGTCAAACATACAGACGATGAGTTCCTGGTCCCAGATACTTGGCCATAATAATCACAAGAAAGAACTAGAAAATGACCTCGTCAAAGAGCCATTTCAGCCTGCAAAGCAGCAAGTTCATCCTCTTCTGTTTTGCTATGCTGGGCAGCAGGACGCACTTGTTGCCTGCCAGCAGGCGCGTGAATAGGTGCAGAAGGGGCGGTAGTAGCAGGCTGAAGGAGTTGTTCTTCCAACTCAGCTTCTTCCAGTTCTTCGAGCTCTGCCTCTAACTCATCCTACAAAAAAGTGATATGAATTATTGTCGAGAAACAGAAGGGAGGTATTATAAAAACAAAAGATTGTCCAAGTAGATACATCATCAATATCAGCAGCTGAGCCAATTGGTGTAGATAATGCTTCCTGAATCATCTTCATGTTCTCAGTCTGCTCGTTGATTTCATCCATTGTTTTGTCAACATCGTCAATATTCCTGAACAGAAGAACTCGTTAATATCAGCCAAGAAATCTCCGTTTAACAAACGACACCCAATCATAACAAAAATAAGAATTTAATTTCTACCATATATTTAGTTTGACCTTGCTATGAAAAAATCTGGCTAACACGAAGAAAAACTATGTTGCTCGGACTCTTAAAAAATGACAATGGGTGTGTGTCGGATTCTCCCAAAGTAGTGTATTTTTGGAGAATCCGACATGGGTGCGGCATTGAAAGTGAAGAGTCCGCGCAACTTAGAAGGAAAACACTGTCTAGATGCAGGAGATATCACGAAACTGTAATCATATTTTTGTGTAGAAAGCTTGATTGTACCTCTACTACTAAATACTAATAACTGGACGAAAACAGTATTACAGAATTTAAGCCACTATTAAAATGACATTGACCCGTTACGGTTATGGTTCAAGCCTCTCTACCGACTCGATTGTGACATAGAAAACCACAAGGAAATGTGATGCTTTGATATGATATCCAGTATCCAGCAAAGGCCTGGATTGGAGACCTCTTATATATCATTTGAACATTTTGTGTTGTAGGACTAGGACAAAAGTCTTTCAGTACGAAACGATAGAGAAACTAAAGATACTGAAGCAACATAGTGTATGTATAGTGTATATAAAACTTACGTTGCCTTCTGCATGGCTTTCATTGCAGCTGCTCCAGTTCTCAGAGCGTCAACAGTTTCTGTTGTGGCTTTTGCACCTTCTAGCAGTATCATCTGAAACCCAAATCCAAGAAAATGAATTCAGCCAATGCTTATTGTGAAATTATGACACAAGGTTACGAGACCTAGCAACACATTAAGAGCACCTGATCATGGATACGCAATTGGAAATTTCCAAGCTGTTCGACTTGCTGCTCATAGAGCCTTTTCCTTTTCAAACATTGTATTGCAGCTGAAAATAGAACAAAAGGTTCATTCAAAACGTTGCCGAAAAGAAGTTAAAAAGACGGCAAAACCATAATGAGTCAAAATATATAAATGCGAATACAAAGACATCAAATCATAATATTCACTTCTATGTTCTCAAATTACAATAAGTATTAAGGAATATATGTGTGAGCCACATAGATAAAAAGCTTACTCTATCCAAATTAATTTCCTCTATCGTAATCAGGAGAAACCAAAACCATCTTTTTTTTTTCCGTCATTATGTGGTGAAAATCATATGGTAAAGCAAAAAGACAACAGGTTTTCCGGACTTTAACCAGATCAGCCAGGATTTAAAGACTATTGCAATTTGCAAAGCAAGTACATCTGAGCTTCTATGGCATCGAGGACAAAAATGCCAAATAACAGACCAGCAATAAAGCCCAAAAACGGATGGTAATTTCACTTGTGTTTTCCAGCTGAAACTCAATTTGACATAGGCTGTTTATTTGCGTGAATTTGTTAAGAAGGAACTTTTTAACTTACATTGATGTTTCAATTGTTAAACTTGCACGTACACAATATATAACCAACATCATCTAACACAAAATATGAAGTTAAAACAACATTACATGAGTCCTGAGATGATGCAAATATATCTCAAACCAACAGATCACCCACACAAGTAAGAAAAGATTCTTCTAGTAGCGAGTCCCATTCTTAAGTGCTATAATAAAGTAAATCGAGAAAAATCAGGACTCTTAATACAACTGCAGAAATATTAATGTAAACATATTCCGACCGAGGGAACTACATATAAGAAAATAAGCCCCTTCAGACAAATGATTTTAGGACATCATACCCCTTTTATTTTTTGCTCTAGTGAATTCCTTCGCTTTTTCAACCTCAGCAGCAGCCTTCTTCAATAAAACGCTCTCCTTTTTCTCAAGCATCTCAAGCGTCTGCACCGCATAACAAAATGTCAAACTGAAGCTCTTTGAATTTGCTTGATAATATTTAACACAACTAATTACTTCGACGGACGCAATACACGAATAAATGAAGGTCTTCGGAAAGACTTAAGCACAAGTATGACGTAATGAATCTGGAAAAGTGTTTGTTATTTGGCGAACTTGGGGACAGAAAAGAGGTAATCAATTTCTTCGCCGAACACGAATTAAAATGTGAGAATTATATAAGTCAAAGCACCTGTTTCTCTGAGCTTTCTCAATAAAAGAATGGACAACCTTTTCCGCAATTAGATTAAAAGAATTGGATGAATCTTTAACTTTCTTCCAAGCTGTTCAGGAAAGAGAAGCCCCTTGGAACAAATTATTTATGCTATTAGTTAGTCGTGAGGCAAAATTGTATTGGCAGTTTCTGCCATATTTGCCTTTAAATTGGAGATATGGCAAACACTGCACATAAACTCTATAAGGAAAGACAGCTATTGGCAGTTTGGCAACGAACTTGGACATAGAAATGGACAAAAGAAACAGTAACTGGATTCCCCCGCAGAGTCCATACCATGCCGCTAAACATAAATAGTGTCCCAAAAAAAATACACAACAACATACCCAGTAATCCCACGAGTGGGGTCTGGAGATGGTGGGAAAGTAATTAAGTGAGATATGGACAACTTTAGTTTACGGAGGACATGACCATAGATAGGAAGGTTTGGAGGTCATTGATTAGGATAGAATGTTAGTAGGTAGTCGAGTGTAGTTGCAGTTTAGCCCTCACAGTTAGCAAACAACAAACCTTTTAATTAGAATCACATTTAGACTAACTAATTGACAAAGGAAACGTAATTTTAATACCCTAGGGTCCATATGATGCCTCCCAACCATGACAAGTTTAGATCTTTACATCCCAACCATGAATTTAGTTGACCCCAAACAGATATTTCGTCAACCACACTTCGATCACAAACTCGGATGCTCATATTAATCCTTTATGATGCCTCCCAACTGTGAATTAGTTGTCTCAAAAAGAAAAAGAAGTCGACTATCTAACTGATCTCAATTCCAAACTAGTTGCAGTTGGCTATATAAATCATCTATATCGATTCCATTACATTCATTCCGTTCTAAAGAAGCATATACATGTAAATTTCAAAGAAAGCAGCTAAACAGGATCATACCTCATTTAACTTGTCTAGTGTTTCTAGAGCATTTGTTTCTTGTTTGGGTTTTCCAAGCAATCGCTTAAACATTTTCGATTGTGAACAGGAGTTGGATGCAGCAAAAATCTTCGAAGTTCAAACCACCAAACAATCAATCAACTATCCCTCAATCCCGGATCAATTGGGTCCCAAAAGAACTTCAAAATTATACAATTCCTGCAACGAAAAATCGGAAATTCTACACCCATTAGCTAAAATAATCAATCTACAAAAATGAGTCAGCACAATCTTCAAAGTTCAATCAATCAACTACCCCTCAATCCCAAATCAATTGGGTCCAACAAAAAACTTAAAAATAATTAAAATTATACAATTCCTGGAACAAAAGATCGAAAACTTCTCACCCATTAACTGAAATAATCAATCAGCAAAATGTTCAAAGTTCGATCAATCAACTATCCCTCAACCAAGAATCAATTGGGTGAATAAAGAACTTCAAAATAATCAAAATTATACAATAACAGCAACAAAAATTGGAAACTTCACACCCGTTAGCAAACATAATCAAAAGTATACAATTCATGCAACAAAATTTCATAATTTTCACACCCATTAGCGAAAATAATCAAAACTATAGAATTTATGCAACAAGAATCGAAACTTTCACATCCAATAGCTAAAACAATCAATCTACCAAACGGGTCATCAAAGTCTTCAAATCAATCAACTACCCCTCAATCAAGAATCAATTTTTTTTACTAACCGTGGTGTCCAGGCCAGCTTTCGCGCACCTCGACTAAATCTACGGTATACTTGCCACCTCCCACCAGCAAAAGATATCTGGTAACTCTATCCACCAAAGCTAGGACATCTGGAAAGAATCACAAGTTTTTTTTTTTTGTCTCCTCTGGGATTTGAACATGACAGGTTCAAGAATCAATTGGGTCCAGCAAAAACATCAAAACAACCAAAATTACACAATTACTACAACAAAAAATCAAAACTTTTCATACCCAATAACTGAAACAATCAATCTACAAAATGGGTATTACGAATCTTGAATTCATATGAAAATATCTACATCTTTTTTCAATGATCCAACAATTTTATCTGCTTTTTTTGGTGCATTGACAGTAAAGAGGTCAAAACTTTAACACCCCTAAGCTAAAATAATCAAAAAAATTATAAATTTACTGCTAACAAAAGATCTAAACTTTAACACCCATTAGCTAAAGTAATCAAAATATACAATTAATGCAACAAAAAATCAAAAATTTCACACCCAATAACTGAAAAAAATCAATCTACAAAATGGGTATATCGAATCTTGAATTCATAAGAAAAAATTCTACAATTTTTTTTTTCTTGAACACCCATTAGCTAAAATAATCAAAATATACAATTCATGCAACAAAAAGTCAAAAAATTCACACCCAATAACTGAAAAAATCAATCTACAAAATGGGTATTACGAATCTTGAATTCATATGAAAAAAAAGCTACAATTTTTTTCTATAATTCCAACAATTTTAGCTGTTTTTTTTGTTTCATTGGAAGTAAAATATATTGACTGACCTGGGGAAATTTTGAAGTGTTAAAGAGTAAATTGATCGATGATGAATTTGACTTTGAAGTATATATATTAATAGTAATTGATTAGAGAAATTTGATTTTTTGTATGGAAATTGCAAGTTGAGACCTTTGGAAAAATACAAGAAGATTCCTTGTGTGGAGGAACTTCTATCTCACACACAAATAGGATTAATCTTTTTATTTAATTGGAAAAATTGGATTTGATATTTATGTATTTTTATTTTATTTATGTTTAAATCTTAATGCATAAGTTTCCATTCGAATATTATAATAATTGAAATATGCGTACATGCAGTGGTGCAGTGGTGGAGCCAGAATTTTTATTGAAGGATTTTTAAAGTAAATATACAAACTAATCAAAGAGGATTAACATGTACTATATATGCATAAAAGTTATTTTTAATAATATAAAAACAGTATAATTTTTCGTCAAAGAGGGTTCGAATGAATCCCCTAGAGATAGGGTTGGGCATAAAATATCGAAAATCAAATTATCGAACCAAATAAAAAAATCTGGTAATTGATATTCGGTAATTCGGTATTTGGTATGGTATTTGGGAGTATAATTTCAACATTTTGATATTCGGGATTGAATTTGGTACAAGATATTAATACAACTTAGTATTTGGTATTTACCGAATATCATATTTGATATATATACATATATATATATATATGTGTGTGTGTGTGTAACTAGCCCAATAGACAATAGTATTAGTAATTCCAAAAATCTCTTGGACCTTAGCTTAGTAATATATTCATAAAAAGTAACAAAAAAAATACTAAATAGGGTTTCTAATAAATATACTCTTTGAAGTTTAAACGTACATTTGCACATCTCCAACTATAATATGGTATTACCAAATACCGTATCAAATCGAAATTTAATTTATCGATTACCGAACCGATGTTTATAAGTATGGTATGTGGTATCTACGTTCAAATACTGCTTACTGAATTACCGAATTCGAATTTTAAAAATACCGAACCGAATATCAAACGTTCACCTCTACCTAGAGAAAAGGTAGCTCCGCCACTACATGTATGTAGTCCGTATCATTCTAATAAGTAGAGTAAAAAGGTTTTTTTCGATAGACGTTATATAATAGTACCATTACGTATTACTACAACTGATCTATCAAAATAATAAAGGTGTCACATACAACGACGAGTAACACAACACGAGAGGGTAACGAAAAAAATGCTACTACTACATAATATTTTTTGATAGACGTCCAACTCAAGATAAAATTTAATCTGGAAAAAAATGTATAGTAATAGTGGTATTAGAGACAAAAACGAGTAATACGAGATAATAACAGAAACATACTACCGCTACATAATACTACAATGGATCTATTTGAAGTAACAGAGGTACCAGATACAATAATAAGTAACCCAACATGAAATGGCAACGTACATAATGCTACAATCGATCTATCCGAAATAATAAAAATCAATTAAACAATTTTAAAAAGCACAAAATGTATTTAATTGAAATAATCCCTAATTATCTACCTTCAACTAAATGCACAATCCCAACATTTCAAGTGAATACCTCAATGTATAATAAAATGTTGAGAAAATAGCCTGTTACCCCCCGAACTATACCCGAAAGAGCTGAGACACACCTTAACTTTAGAGGGGTCCTATTACCCCCCTAAACTATTTAAAAATGAATTTATTACCCTCCCGAGCGCTGACAACTAGACCTTTGGCAAGAGAGTGTGATACAATCGCCCATAGCATTTTGACACGTATTTTTTTTGTTTAAAATTGATTTTTATTTACTTTCGTTTCCATTCTTTATATGTTTTTATCATTTTTTCACCATTATTTTTTTCATCATTACTTTTCATCTCTTTTCCTTTTCAAACTTTATTATTCTTACTTCTATGCAAATAATTTTTTGACGATCTTGAAGCGGGATATAGTGAACAATCCGAATTTGAAATTTCCAACGATCTTGAAGTCGAAAATAATAAACAACATCGAATTTGAAATTTTCGACAACCTTGAAGTGGAAAACAATGACAATATCAATTATTAAATTTCAACAATCTTAAATCCGGAAACAACGAACAATACCAATTTTAAAATTTTCAACGACCTTAAAGCCGGAAGCAATGAAAAATACCGAATTTAAAATTTCCGATGACCTTAAAGTCGGAAACAACGAACAATACTAATTTCAAATTTTCGACGACCTTGAATTCGGAAATAATGAACAATACCGAATTTAAATTTTTCAATAACCTTAAAGTCGAAAGCAATAGAGAATTTTTAATTTTTCAACGACCTTGAAGTCGGAAATAATGAACAATACCCATTTTAAAATTTACGATGACCTTGAATTTGGAAATAATGGACAATATCAATTTTGATTTTTTTTGAGGATTTTTAAATCCAGAAACAACGAATAATACCAATTTCAATTTTTTCAACGACCTTGAAGCTGGAAACAATGAAAAATACCGAATTTAAAATTTTCGTTGACCTTAAAGTCGGAAACAATAGAGAATTTTAAAATTTTCGACAACCTTGAAGTCGGATATAATGGACAATACCCATTTTAAAATTTTCGATGACCTTGAATTCAGAAATAATGGACAATGTCGATTTTGAAGTTTTTTGAGGATTTTTAAATCCGGAAACAACGAACAATACCAATTTCAAATTTTTCAACGACCTTGAAGCCGGAAACAATGAAAAATGTCAAATTTAAAATTTTTGATGACCTTAAAGTCGGAAACAACGAACAATACCAATTTCAAAATTTTCGACGACCTTGAATTTGGAAATAATGAACAATACCGAATTTAAATTTTTCAATAACCTTAAAGTCGGAAACAATGGAAAATTTTAAAATTTTCAACGAACTTCAAGTTGAAAATAATGGAAAATATCGATTTTAAAAATTCCGACGATCTTGAAGTTGGAACCAATGAACAATACTCATTTTAAAATTTTCAACGAATTTGAAGTCGAAACCAATCGATTTTGTGCTTGGAGATGAAGAAAATGATAATTAAAAATGAATAAAGTAAATAAAGAAAGAAAATAAAGAAATATTAAAAATTAATTTTTAAATAAATAAAGAATAATTAAAAATGAATAAAGAAAAAAAATATATTAAAAAATATTTTTTAATAAAAAATCGGTTTTCACTCTCTTTTTAAAGAGAGTGAAACACACTCTCTTACCACATCAGCGTCGGAGGTAATAACAGACTATTTTCTCTAAAATATTTAAATACCTCAATTTTATAACAAAGTGTTTAAATTAGATATTTTTATTCAATTTTTGAAAAAAAAGGACTTATATAATTAAATTAATGATACAAACTCCTCTATTTATTTTTGAAATAATACTCACAAAAATACCTGAACTTTCACCGAATTTTCAGTTGACCATACTGAACTTTGCGGGGTCCTATTACCCCTAGATTTTTTAAAGTGGATTTAATTCGCATGAAACTCTATACCCAGTTTCGATGACTGACGGTGTAATACACACACCAATTTCGTTTTAACACGTATATTGGCGCCACGTATCCAAGTGGGCAGATATATGCTATTAAAATACAAAAAAAAAGACTCAGGGTAATAGGACCCTCACAAAGTTCAGTATACTCAACTAAAAATCCGATCAAATTTTAAATATTTTTGTAATTATTATCTCATTTATTTTTGTTATCGAGGTTTCGTATGTCATACAACTGAAATTTGTGACATAATTTATGTAAAATATAAAAAGAAATTAAACTAATTTAATATTTAACATACATAAAATAATTTTATTTTTTTACACATATAGTGATTTTTCTATAAAAGAGATTCGATCGGACTCATAAGATTTATAATCATCCTCTCCAAACTCCACTCATAAAATATAATAAATATATTATTATTATTATTATTATAATTATTATTATAATTTATATGCAATAAAAAAGGTAACGCAAAAATCATAATTAGGTTGGTCATCTTCTGTTTCATCTCTGTTTAAGCATTTCAACAGATCTGAATCGGTTGCAGGTATTTCTTTCAACCCAATTTTTTTTATTATTTCCAAATTATCCAAAAAATAAAATAAATAATCATATGCAATTACATATTTTACAAATTCAAGATCATATTTTTATTGAAGTTTTGTGATTTTTTTTGCAGATCAAATAATGGATTTCATGAAGGTGTTTGATCAAACAGTTCGAGAAATGTAACCCCTTTTTCCCTTTTATCCTCTTAATTTATCATGTTTTTAATTTTCGGAGTACGTGGTACCTATTGCTGGCGGGAGGTGGCATGTATCCGGTAAAATTAGTCTGAGGTGCACGAAAGCTGATCCCGACACCATAGTTATTTAAGAAAAAAATAATCTTTTCCTTAGTTACCTGCTACCTGTTGCTGGCGGGAGGTGGTAGGTATTCCGTGGAATTAGCGCGGAAGCTGACACCGATACCACGATTATCAAAGAAAAAAAATAATTTTTCTTTTGTTACTTGATACCTATTACTAGCGGGAGGTGGCAGGTATCCCGTAGAATTAGTCTGAGGTGCATGAAAAATGACCTCGAAACCACGGCTATATAAGATTTTTTTTTTTTTACTTAATTAGTACTACTTGGTATCTGTTGCTGATGGGAGGTGGCGGGTATCTCGTAGAATTTGTCTGAGGTGTGCGAAACCTGATCTCGACACTGTGGTTATTAAAAAAAATAAAAAATCCTTAGTTATCTGGTGGTACCAATTGCTAACGGGAGGTGGCAGGTATCCCGTGGGATTAGTCTGAGGTGCGCGAAAGCTGATCCGACACCACGGTTATAAAAAAAAAAGAAAAAGAAGATTTTTTCCTTAGTTACCTGGTATAGCTGTTGCTGACGGGAGCTGGCAAGTATCCCGTGAAATTAGTCTGAGGTGCACGAAAGCTGGCCCGACACCACGGTTATCAAAAAAATAAAATTTTCCTTCAAATGCAAATTTTTCCTTTTCTATCAGTTTGTTTTTATAAAGTTTTTTTTTATGTAAGTTTTGTATTGTGTTTTGCAGAAAGAGGGAGGTGAATTTGAAAGTGTTAAAGGTTCCTGAGATTGAGCAGAAGGTAATTAAATATAAAGCATAGATATTTATTGTTAGCTTTCCGGTTTTTCTTTTTGTTTTTTAAAAAAAGCATGTATTGCTGTAGTCTAGTTTTGTAGAATTATGTTGCTCGTATTCTTCAAAAATGTTCATGGGTGCGTGTTGGATACTTTAAAGTAGTGCATTTTGGAGAATCTTGACATGAGTGCAGTAACAATTTTGGAGATTCCGAGCAACATAGTTGTAGTGTAGTCTTGTAGAGCTATGTTGTTCGGACTCTTCAAAAATTTCCATGGGTGTGTCTTAGATACATCAAAAGTAGTGCATTTTGGAAAATCTTGAATGGGTGCGGTAATAATTTCGGAGAGTATGAGCAACGTAGTTGTAGAAGGCACATCAGGAGCACAATCAAGAGTCCGACTAACTTAGTTGTAGTCTAGTAAAGGGCAGCCCGGTGCACTAAAGCTACCGCTATGCGCGGTGTCCGGGGAAGGGCCCCACCACAAGGGTGTATCGTACGCAGCCTTACCTTGCATTTCTGCCAGAGGCTGTTTCCAAGGCTTGAACCCATGACCTCCTGGTCACATGGCAGCAACTTTACCAGTTACTCCAAGGCTCCCCTTCCCTTAGTTGTAGTCTAGTCTTGTAGAATTATGTTGCTCAGACTCTTCAAAAATGTTCACGGGTGTGTGTCGGATACTTTTAAAAGAAGTGAATTTTGGAGAATTTGACATGGGTCGGCAACAATTTTGGAGAATCCGAGCAATATAGTTGTAGAATACACATCAAGCGCATAATCAAGAACAACATACATGGGTAATCTCACAAGTGGTGTCTGGCCAATATCCATGCTCTCATTACTAAAATTGGTATGGCACATCTTGCTACAAATGAAAGAAAAGGGAAGCCTGGTGTATAAGCACATAGACTGGTTGATAAACTTAGGATTTGTTTGAACTACTTTTGATTTTGCAGAACTGGTTTTGGGGTGTCTTCGGTTTTCTTATTGTTGATCAACTGCTTTACTTAATGTGTTGTGGTATATATAAACAACCTCTTTCTCACATGCATCACGAAGTGTAATATCTATCACTCACATTAGTATGGATCATCAACATCTTCAAGCATGTTTGTCTATCATCTTGATCAGGAACTGCATGGGTTAGGAATCTATGGTCATTTCTGGGGATTTGACACAACTTGCATCAATCTTGGGTTTAATGGGGATTGAGCATATGGTCCAAGGACATTTTAGTTTCTGTGGTCTCTATTTTAATGCTGATCCGCACCTTTTATTTTTTGTTAACACCTGGCTTTTGCTGCACATGTATCTTTTGCGCTTCTTGATGACTTTTGTAATCATAATCACCTGGCTTTGTGTGTTTGCCTTCTAGCATCACTATACTGCTGAGAACCTAGCGATGCATTTTAAAGCTTTAAGGATATCATTGCTTTCATTTCTCTGTAACCTGATAGAGGGAGGAAATATAAAAGCAAAGAAAACGTAAAAGAACAATGGAATAAGTAACAATGTGTTGGGTCACCGAAGATAAAGTTTAGTAAAGAAAATTTGTTTATCTTTAAAAACCAGCACATGCGTAGACATGTAAAATCACCACCATCTAAGAGCATTATTACCACTTTTATGAACCTCATTTCCACATCTTTTTTTTTTATCAGTTTCAAAAAAAGATGTGGAAATGAGGTTCATAAAAGTGGTAATAATGCTCTTAGATGGTGGTGATTTTATATGTCTAGGCATGTGATCATGGCTTTTTCTGTTTTAGTTTCCCACATGTATACAATAGTATCAGAGAGTGAGATACGAAAAAGAAGCAGACTACATGGTGAGATTACTGCAGAAACTTTAGTTATATAGGCTTCATCATGTATGAGTTATTTACAAGTAATCATGAAGAGCATGCAAAGTGAGGGACCACCACTTCTTATGGGTGAAATGAGGCGAATTGAGGAAGTGTGGGCTTCAGATATTGAGGCACAAAGTAATCAGAGGGACAAGCTATCACTTTGTTGAATTTGATCTTAAAAGATTAAAAGGAAAAAAGGAGTAGGGCCTTCACTTGTGAGTAGTAGGACTCCTCTTACGACACGCTTCTATATGCTTTTGTTGTCTTCTTTCTGTTGGTTGCATCAGCTCTTCTATAACTAATATTGTTTTGCTAATTCTCAGATTTGCCTTTTATCTTCCTTTTTCCCTTTGAAATGACTCCTACTTCTTCATCTTCTGTATCAAGTTCTCTTCCTACTTGTGAGTAGTAGGACTCCTCTTACGACACGCTTCTATATGCTTTTGTTGTCTTCTTTCTGTTGGTTGCATCAGCTCTTCTATAACTAATATTGTTTTGCTAATTCTCAGATTTGCCTTTTATCTTCCTTTTTCCCTTTGAAATGACTCCTACTTCTTCATCTTCTGTATCAAGTTCTCTTCCTATGCCAGTTCTACTTTTGAATTTCCATATTCTTCTTTCTTCTACTCGATCCACTCCTTTCTTTTGTTCTTTCTCTGTCTCATTGCTTCTTCTGTAGTTCTATGGGTCGTTAGGAATGAATCTTGCAGTTAAAGTTATCATCATACAATCCTAAAGCAATTGAGGCATATTGCTTTCTACTTTTTCACATTTAAAAACAATGGATGTTCATCCTATGCTCTCTCTCCTCTCCCCTTCATGATCTAATTATAATGTAATATTTTTATATGAATAGGTATTGGATGCTACAGATGACGAACCTTGGGGCCCCCATGGTACTGCATTGGCTGATATAGCTCAGGCCACAAAAAAATAGTATGACTCATCGATAAAGTTTCTAGTTTTTAACTTTTTTTTTGGATTTTGGTATTTGTTCTTATCATAAAGGTAATTTTGTTGACCTGTCGATTACTGGTCCTTTCTGCAGCTCTGAGTGTCAGATGGTTATGAATGTCTTGTGGTCAAGATTGCCTGAAACAGGAAAGAACTGGCGTTATGTCTATAAGGTGTGTGCTATATCGTCTTATGGTATCAAAATTTTGTAGTTAAGTGTATACAAAATTAAGAACCTGTAAAAAATAGAAGAAAAGAATTAAAAAGTCAAGCTTCTGGTGGTCAATTTTGTCTACAGTTAGTTTCCTTTCTATACTTTCTCTATCTTAAATCTTATCTAAGGTCTAATAGTTTCGAAATAATTTTGTTACCAGGCGTTGGCTGTGATAGAGTATTTGGTAGCACATGGATCTGAACGCGCAGTTGATGAGATCGTAGAACATACCTTTCAGATCTCAGTACGTATTTTTGTGTCGTTATTTTAAATTTCTTTGCCAGTGCCAGAAGTGATTGTTGTTTCATAGTAATACTAAAAAGAGTTTGGTCTCCTCATTGTGTATTTACATGTTGCCCTGTTTCTTTTGCTACTCAAGTCTCTCACAAGTTTCGAGTATGTTGAACCAAATGGGAAAGATATGGGCATCAATGTGAGGAAAAAAGCAGAAACCATTGTGGCTCTATTGAATAACAAGGAAAAGATACAAGAGGTTAGAGATAAAGCTGCTGCAAATCGTGACAAGTAAGGAATTGCTCTAGCGTTTGACTTTGCTTTTGATTACTTAAGAGTCTCTTATAACTAGTTGCATGGTCACACGGTCATGATGGAAATGTCGCCTTTTAGGTACTTTGGACTGTCATCTTCCGGAGTAACAGTTAAGTCAGGCTCTGCCTCTTTTAGTAGCAGCAGCAACTTTCAGAGTGGTGATCGATACGGAGGTTTTGGAAACAAAAGTGATGGCGACTCATTTAAGGATACATACAAGGAAAAGGATCGGTATGGTGAAGATAAGGTTCACCAAAGTAGTTTTAAATCAAAAAAGGGGTCATCTCATTATGGCAGGTTCGTATGATACTTTTCTGCACTGTGCTTCCCTTTGTCCTTTCTATTTTGTTGTACTCTTTGATTCTTAACCATGTACTGTTGGTTGAGATACTCGTGTGATTCATATTTGGGGTTTATGATATGGGAATTTTAACTATTCCTTTCCTTATAGTTGCTAACGGCTTGTAACGTACTGATGCATAAACATCCAATTGCATGTTGTTTTGCATCTTATGCAGAAGATGAAGAGATAAATATGCCTAGAAAAAGGGTCAATAAGTTCTTTTTTCTTATATATATTAGGTCAGTGAAGAAAAGGGCAACATGCTTACCGTCTTTCCTCCTTTCTTATTTCATACCTACCGCATGACTTAGACTTTTCACTCCAAATGGTTTTTCGACATTTTAGATTTATTGGAAGAAGCAAGTTTACATCTAGGCCTTTACTTGTCTCAACCGGGCCCATGTTGTTATATGAATACGACATGTTTATGAGCACCATCTATGGACCATACAAATGTGCTAAAACCTTCTCAGAAACTTGACATATCCCTCAGTTACTCATACCTGAGTCCACGTAGCATAGTTTATAAATTATCTTTTGTTGTTTTGGTTATCTTTTGCTCTTTAATCAGGAAGGTGATTATAATTGACAAAGAACTGCTAGAATCTTTCAAAAGAGCCAACTGCACTTGAATTGTTCTTGTTCCAAATCTTGTAGCTTTCTTGACGACCTTTAGTATTGCTATAAGCAGGTTAATGGGTTTGTAGGCTGCTGTGTCTGAAGAGAGTGATGTAGAATACAGACTAGAGAAAATAGAGTTTTTATTGACTGAGAAGTGTCAGAAAGCATAGAGATGTGTGTGTGTGTGAGAGAGAGAGAGAGTGAGAGGTGAGAATAGAGAAAAGAGGGAAGAAATGGAAAGTGGAATAAAGAGTTGTAATAGTTATTTTGATATGAAAGAGAGTAACTTGTGTCTTCTTCTAGATTGATTCTCTTCTCAGTTGGGTTTTCAATTATCTGAATTGGTGTCTGCATAATTTGCTGCACGCTTTCTTTCGGGCCTCAGTTGGTGTTTAGACCTCCCTCCCACATGTTTAGACAGCTTATATGTACCTGTTCAAACTTATTTTTTCTTCTTTAAATCACGGTTAGATTTAACATTCAAATCGGCCAAAGTTTAAGTGACTATATCACTACAACGGTTCCTGTTGTGCATTTTTATCCTCATTTTATCTCCCTTTTCTTGAACTTGAGAACATTTTGCAGCAAGGCGCAAGACACTGTTTCAGGTAGTGGATCAAAGACGGCAAAGAGAAAAGGTAAACCTGATAAAGCTAGTTCTAATCCTCCACAGAGCGCAGCTGCATCGTCAAACAAATATGAGGAAGATTTTGATGATTTTGATCCTCGAGGGACTTCAAGTACTAGTAAGTATCTTTATATCTATCTTTAACATTTGCAGTGCTAGTCTACTTTACGTTTTCCAGAAGGTTCTTAATTTCCAAGTCCGCATAATGCCTTGCATTAAAAGGTGAAATGTCACTAAAGGTTTGCATACAAAGGTGAAATGTCACTTTGACAGACCGGGTAGTTTTTGACAAAAGATAGATGTCTCTGTTTTTTAACCCTTTCCTAGGAGCCTTGGAGTAACTGGTAAAGTTGCTGCCATGTGACCAGGAGGTCACGGGTTCAAGCCTTGGAAACAGCCTCTGGCAGAAATGCAAGGTAAGGCTGCGTACGATACATCCTTGTGGTGGGGCCCTTCCCCGGACACCGCGCATAGCGGTAGCTTTAGTGCACTGGGCTGCCCTTTTTAGTGACTCGAACTCACAGCCTTTGGGTTGGAAGTGACGGGTGCTTACCATCCGAGCTAGAATTTTCTATGGCCTCACAAAATCTTAGGTTCTTTCTAAGCAGGAAACCAAGTAAACTGTAAAATGATGTTGGCTTTATGATGCCTTGAGAAAAGGAAAAAAAAAGATGTTGTCTGGATCACAAGATGCTAAAGCTGTTAATTGGTTATGAATGGAAAAAAATAGAGAAGACATTTATCTTTAAATCAATTTTTTTATCCGATTGAGGAGGTGCGCCTAATACTTTGGATGTTCCAAACACGCGAGGGGGCTCTTGAAAGGAACTTCTGAATTGCAAAGCTGAGAAAATATGTGTCAAAAAGTAAGACATGGAGGTTTTTAAACTTTGGGTGTTGCTGGATTTTTTTTTTTTTTCCCCAAGGAACTAAATTGAGATATAAAAATAAGTCAATTCTCCAACTACGCTGGAACAAAGAAAAAAAGACGGATTAACACGTTTCAAAGAAATGAAATATAAATAGAGAGAGAGAGATTTTCACTGTTGTCATTGTAGTGTGAGCTGTCTTTTCTCATGATTTCATATGTCTCTTCTTTATATGTTTTATAGGTAGCTTTAAGAGAATACTATAATGCTCAAGTCACAGCATCAAATTTCCTTGTGCAAGTCCTTAATTTTGAGTACACTTGCCTTTTTTGTATTTTTGCCATTGTTATCAAAGGCACGCTTAAGACCTGAAGCGAGGCTCAAAATGTGTTGAGCTCTTCGCCTCGCTTAATGTACACTTCAGTGTCTTCATCAAGGATCCAAGGCATACTTTTCCATATTTCATTTTATCATAAATTTTTGCAATTTAGTTGTTCATATATTTGTCATTCATGCTTATGATTATTACTTGGACTAACATAAATATTTATAGTATTTTTCTCCCTTTGAGCCTTTTTTAATTGAAGCACGCGCTTTATTTGAGCTTTGGACTTAAAGTCCAAATAAACCTTAGAGCTTTTATGCTTTGATAACACTGATTTTTGCATGTAGTCAGCCTGTTGCTTGTGTGATTGGGGATTCCGCAATTATGTCTTTCTTTAGTCAACCAGTCTCTGATTGATTGTTTTTGTTCTTTTGATTGCCAGTAATTGCTTATAGACTCGATTCACTGAAAAATGGAAGGAAAGCCTAAGGATCTTGAAATTTTGTTCTCAACAACCTTCCATGAATTTGGAAGGGGCAATTCCTAAGCAATATTTTTTTTGGGGTGGAGGGGGGCAGGTAGTGAGGCAACTTGGCTTCGGTTATGCAAAATATTTAAAGAAAGATTCTTGCTGATAATTTATTCATCTGGAACCTATTCCGTGCAATTCATTTTAAAGCTAGTTCCAGATTGAGGTGCAATAGTTGTTTCTTTGCAATTAATTACTTCCGTTCATTGTCAAGCAGAGCCTTCTACAGGAAACTCCAATCAAGTAGATCTATTTGGGCAAAATTTGATTGGTGACCTCTTGGATGCACCAACACCTGTTCCAGCTGATAATTCTACTGTCACCAATCATCCGTCGGAGGTTGATTTATTTGCTGACGCCAATTTTGTATCAGCGAAACCACAGTCTAATGCGGGGGTAACCTCTCGGTTCCGGTTCATGCTTCTTTGGAATTCTACTTTTTCATTAGTTAGTTATGAATTGGCCATCTGTTCTTTTCTGCAGATAAGTGTTGATCTGTTTGCTTCCCAGCCTTCCTCTTCACCTGTAGCTTCTTCAACAATAGATTTTTTTGCTGCATCAGATCCTGTTGTTCAACCTGACGTCAGATCTCCAAAACCAGTCCAGATAAATACTACTATGGTCGATCCATTTGCTGCAGTTCCACTAAATAACTTCGACAGTTCTGATCCTTTTGGTGCATTTGCTTCTCCTTCTGATCCTATAGCAGTACCCAATGAGATTTCCGCCAGTGGTGGGAATCAGCAGTCTCCTAACAAATTAGACAAATCTCCTCTTGACGCAAAGCCCACACCGAAGAAAGCTAATTTTCAAGTCAACTCCGGAATATGGGCTGATTCATTGAGCCGTGGACTCATTGATCTGAATATTGCTGCACGTAAGTTTCTCTACGACTATACATAGTCTGCTTAGCTTTAGTGTAGAACCAGGCAATAGTTACTTATAGTGTAGATGATTGTACTTGACATTCGGTTTCCCTTGTAGCCACAAAGGTCAACCTTTCAGACGTAGGCATCGTGGGTGGATTGACCGATGGGTCAGATGTGAAAGATAAAGGGCCAACCACTTTTCACATGGGTAAAGCCATGGGTCAAGGAACCAAACTTGGCCAATCCGGGTTCACGTCCACAGCAACAGGTGGTGCAGATGACTTTTTTTCAAGTCCTCAGAACTATCAATTTGGCAGCTTTCAAAAGTGATTTTTCAACCACACAACTGATATTCGTTCTCCCCGGTTTCCACTCAGTATTCATTTGTGAGTTTCACAGCTAAATTGAAGTAGAGAAGAGCTGCGTATCGGTGCGAGTTAGGAGAGTGATCAATGTTGTGTCAGTACCAGACCACTAATTCATATACCATTCAATTATAATGCAGAAATATTCTTGTACTTGATCTCATGAATCATGTTCACAGACATTTCCCATTTTATATAAATAGATTTCACTCAATTCTTTATTTACCTAGTAAATACTTGCTGTTATGCTTGTCTACTAACACTAGCTGATACCAATTGCTCCTAATGGTTTGATGCCAATGTTTCAAAAATCTAGTGGTAAATTTAGACCACCAAGGAGTGAGGTGGGATGGTTGGAATTCTACTAGAGGTCTCGGATTTGAATCTTGAGAATAAAGAATCTTCTTATAAAGAGAACTTTACGGCTCTTGGTCGCCACCATAACCCTAAGAAAACGAGATTGGGTCTATGTGTGTAGACTATCCTTGGAAGTATCTATTCTACCAAACCACGGGACGCAGCTGTAGATCGAGCCCTGGAAGTACTCTCCAACCAGTCAAGTGGCCCAAAGGCCACCTCCTCACAGGCATAGGAGGTAAAATTTGGAAGTACTCTCCAACCAGTCAAGTGGCCCAAAGGCCACCTCCTCACAGGCATAGGAGGTAAAATTTCGATTGTTGTGACATCCGAGGTGAAATTCGAGCTATCTTTGAAAAGATAGTCTAAAGCGTGTCTGGTAGTATTTTACAACATTATTGAGTTGTCGGAATTGGAACCGTCTTTTGTTCCTTTTTCTTGCTCTTTTTTTTTTTCGGTATGCCGCTCCGCCAGCAAGGAGCGAAAGAACCAAGTTTTCTATGGTGATGTCAGAATTTGCACCTATTTGTATTTATTTAGTGATCAGCCCGCTAGTTTCTTTGACCCCACTCGGTCTTCCTTTTTTATTTTCTTCCAATAGTTCGACCTATCCAGAAAAATTGTCAGCCTACAAATGTGGTTTCGATCTTGGTCCATGATGGCCTGTTTATTGATTTTGACGATTGGATAGCTATAATAGAAAAAGGGTGGTAGTACTACAACAAATATTAGTCTCTTCAGGAAATGTTATCTACAAAGTGGCTCACCAGATGAGTTAGAATCCAATTACCACAATACAGTCAAAGAGGTAACAACAAATAGATGAAGTTCAAGGTCACATTCACAAGCCAGTAAGAACTACCTATAGATGAAAGAAATCCGAGTCACTACTGTTTCCTCTCTTCTTGTATGGACTGAAAAATCCGAGCAGCAGATTCTGTAGCTGATCGGGCATTATGAGGTACAACTTTGATCACTCGGGCAGGGTGGTTAGGAAAACGAGGCTGAGGTCTAAGAACGGAATTGTCAATAGCTGGAGAAGTTGGGAAGAGACGAAATGCACTTCTTCCTCTCATGGAGTTGCTCGCGTTTACTCCACGAGCTCTTTGACTCGGACTACTTGCAGTGCTGGCATGCAACTCAGAATCTCTAGAGGGATGCAATCTCACAACCTCTGGCACGGTTCCATCATACTCGCTCCCAATGTTACTTGAGTTCTGGTGTTGAACGTTAAAATTAGCTCCCCTTCCTGATAACTGATCTTGAGAACGCGTTGCAGCAACCTGGTTCGATTGATATTGATCTGGAGATGGGATTGCTGGATTCATAACTGACATGCCAAATGGACGAAAGTAGTCATGACCAGTTGGAGGTGCAAAAGGCAGTCCATATGCTGGTCCACAGCCTCCATATACTGAACTTATGACTGAAGGTCCGGGGTGTGGCTTGTATACGAGTCCTTCAGAAGGAGACATCACAGGTATCAACCATTGGTGCCCGGGAGGTTGATTGTAGCACCAAGGACTCGTAAGGGAATCATATTTTACAGGTGTTGGTCGTTGTTTTTCTGAAACTGGTCTGCAGCTAGACGGTTGGCTACTATTTTGAACAGAAGAACATGTCTTTCCTACATCATTTTCAGCGTTGCATTCCATCCTAGTTTTAGGCGTCTCCGAATCTTTCTTGGTCCGCGGAACATTTTCAGGTGCGTTGACACTATGCTCCAAAGAATTTCTTTTTGCAGACAACTTTAAAGGTTTGCCTAAATAACCACTGTCTTCGAGATTCACATTTGGCGAACCAGCTATCAGTTTCTGGACCTATTGAGTAACAAATGGAAAAATTCGAATAAAATGTCAAGTCCAACGAAGACAGGGAATGTAAATCTCAGTATCGATATAAGATGCAACTCAATCTCTACATCTGTCTTACCTTGAGTAGTCGATGCAACTCGAATACTTGAACTGCAAGTGCTCTTTGCTGGCTGTAACAAATAGGGATAGAATCAAGATAACGAATAACATATAGAAAAAGATTAGCTCTTAAGCTTCATATCATTCGAAACCAGACTTACTCAGCAATAGCTCGTCTTGCTTTCCAGAAATGCTTTTCTCCGATCATTCTAACAACATCATCAGGAGATATGTCCATTTCAGCTACAAATTCGACCATTGAAGTCTCTGATAGTTCATCGCTCTGGTTCATTTCTCGTGTTTGAGATGATTTACATGTCTTGTCTTCCTGAGATTCTGCATAGTTAACAAGGTTATTACTTTTATCCGCGCTTCTGATGATAAGTCATTCAAATGGAAAGAAGATTACCGTTGTCAGCATCTATGATAGATCCGGTAAACACAGTGCAGTCAACTTGAGAATCAGATGCGAATTCCAACTGTACTATATCGGTCTTCTGGGATTCACCAAAGGTATTGACAAGATTCTCTCTCGGTTTAAACTGCAATAGTTGATCAGTCCGCTTCAATGTACCTTCTCGCGATGGAGTATTTGAACCAGTACTACGGTCGTGTGGCTTCTCAACTGGATGTCGTAAAACAGGAAGTTGTCTTGAGAAGATTGCATCTCTTTCAGGTTCATTCTCCTACACAGTTTGCTGAACTCAGATATAACGAATTCAAACAACCACGAAACTTACTACCCTCAACAACGACAACAATAACATTCCCAGTATATTCCGACGAGTGGGGTCAACATCAAGAAACCTTGAAAACCAGCCACAGGGAGTACGAGCGAGGATGTGGAAACAAGAATACATCTACTATGAAGCAAAATACAGTAATTTTGAACTCGGTTTACCTGGCTTGAGTGAGGAGGGACCAAATTTGCGCTGTTACTATTGTTAACAGGCAAATCGCTGGGATTGTATCGTTGGGAAGGGATACTAAGTTGTTCATAAAGCGCCATCTTGTTCCTCGGAGGTGCTCTTGGACCTCCCTTTTCTGTATCGTTAACATGAAGTCTTGGAAACATCGGCCCCATAACTTTCTCTTCGCTTATCCCTCTCTTCATCTTCCTCTAGACCAGAAGATCCGGTTGACGCCGATCCTTAGGACCAACTGTAGCCTCCAAAACTCATGGATAATGGTTCTGTCCCTCTACCCTTCTCCACTTACGCCTCTTCTAGCCTTTTGGTGTTTACGCCAGCTTGCTCGCACCTCAACTATTTCATGGGATAACTGCTACCTTCCACCGGTACAAATACAACAAAGTACTTTTTTTCTTTCAAGAACGATGGTATCTAGGCCGGTTTGCTCGCACCTCAACTATTTCACACGATACCTGCTACCTCCCACCGGCACAAATACAACAAAGTACTTTTTTTCTTCAAGAACGATGGTATCTAGACCAGTTTGCTCGTATCTCAACTATTTCACACGAAACCTGCTACCTCCCACCAGCACAAATACAACAAAGTACTTTTTCTTAAGCACGATTGTATCGCCAATTTGCTCGCATCTCAACTATTTCACACGATACCTTCTACCTCCCACTAGCACAAATAAAACAAAGTACTTTTTCTTAATAACGATTATATTGCCAATTTGCTGGCATCTCAACTATTTCACACGATAACTGCTACCTCCCACCATCACAGATACAACAAAGTACTAATTCAAGAATCCCCATAAAGTCAAAAACTCAGAAACCAAAATCATCCCATTTCCTCTATTGAGTTGCAAAGTCAGATTCCACAAACAAAAACACAAGAAAATTGAAGTTTCAAATGTAAAAATCAGTTCTTTACCTCAAATCAAGCACTTTCATAAGCACCCCCACAACAACAACAACAACATACGCAGCGAAATCCACAAGTAAGGTCTAAAGAGGGTAGAGCGTACGCAGATCTTACCACTACCTCGTGGAAGTAAAAAGACTGTTTCCGAAAGACCTCGACTCGAGTACAGCAAGCACCCCAGAAGCAAAAAGACAAAAACTTTGCTATGAACAAGAAGAAAGCCTCTTCCTCACAATACAAGAAATGATTCTTGAAAATGGGAAAAGGGGTTATAGATTCTTGAAGGGAAAGAGCCAAAAAAAAAAGGGTTTTTAGACATGGACACATTTTGGACACAACATATACATAACTTTAGTAGAATTTAATATTAATGTTTGGAACACTGATTGACAACTTGGCCAATAATAAATCAAGAATGTGTCACTTTTAACAACTAAACTAAATTTGATAGGCTGACAAGATTTTGTTGTAAGTAGAAGAATCTTAACTGAACTTAGAGTAACTGGTAAAGTTATTGCTGTGTGATCAAGAGGTCACGGTTAGAGTTGTAACTCGAATTTTATTGATTCGGCCTAGAAAGTTTTGCAGTGCGATCCATGTTTGTGATTTTTAAGGGGATCTGTGATGGTAGCGTAGGGATATGTTTTTGGGCCTAGAACTTATTTGTATGCACGTATTATATAAGTGCAATTAGTGGATCGATTTTGATTATTCAAAAATTACATCACTCCACATTGTACTCTTCTCCTTTCATAGTGAAATCTCCTCTGTCTCTGCCCGTAATTTTTCCCGCAAGGGTTTCCACGTAAATCTGTGTGTTCTTGTTTTCTTTTTGTTTGTGGTTTGCTTTATTTCTGTTCGATTTCTAACAAAATCAAACCTTGGAAACAACCTCCGGTAGAAATGCAAGGTAAGGCTGCATGGGGCCCTTTCCCGGACACTGCGCATAGCGGTAACTTTAGTGCATCGAGCTGCCATTTTTTTCCCCACAAGAATCCTAACTAACTGACTACTTATTTTATATTACGCATAAGCGAAAGCTTTTGTACGTTCAGACTAATGTTATTAATTTTTTGTTGTCTTATCGTCAAGATTTCAACCACTTACGCTATTATTCGGATCTCAAAACGGATATCGAATATTAAGTAAATGAATTTGAAATGGAACTCTTGAGATTGTTCATGTGATCTAGCAAAGATATTTAACCTATAATTGATTAAAATGTACATTTTTTATCCCTTTGTATGTGAATCCATCTTCACATATTTAATTAATTATATTAAAGCTATTGAGTTTTATCGAACTCGTATCATGAATTATGCATCCGCTCCTGATAGGGGCGAAGCCAACGTTAAAGCTACCGTGTTCGTGGTTCTATTGGCGAAACCAGAAATTTGGCTAATGGTGATCAAGATTTAATATATAATTATGAAAAATAATTATTGATCTATATACTATGTTTAATTAGCTAGTATAATTTTTCGACGAAAGTGCTTCAACTAAATTTTACCAAATAGTTTATTACTAGATGTGAATATTGGTTAAAAAAAAAATTTCGCATTCATGTTTATATCGAATTATATTAATTTAATATTGTCAAGTTATAAATATATAAATACCAAATACGAAAAAACAGTGGCAAATTTATAGGCGAAATTATGTTGTACGTGAATTCATGATCTTTTAGTAACTAGTTTTTTTTTTTGTGGTGAACGACTACCTAAACAAACACAACTTCAATTTCCAAATATCATTCACTTTGAAATCAAAAATTACTTTTTTCTATTTTCACAATGAAACCTAGTCAAACGCTTACCTTATTTCATTGTTGTTATTATTTATATTTTTGCATTTTTTTTTTCAAACTACTTGGAAATACTTTATTTCAAACGAAGAATCTACATTGTAACATCTCTATCTCTATGAAGTAATACCAAAAAATTTAATATGAGAAACAAAAAGAAAAACTTCCTCATTAAAGCTAAATCAACATTGACAACATAATAAACTCAAACATTATCTATCCCATATAAACGCTCATATCCTTAGAGAGTTCCGAACTGATTCTCATTCTCACCGCAGCTTTTTTAAGACGAAAGAAAGTTGGTCAAGAATCTCACCCAGATCGGAACTGGACTTAAACATCTTTGGATTCTGCTCAGGGCCGGCTTTCACTTTCATATCAGGAACGTCATCTTGCAGATGATCAAAATTAAAATTTCAAGGACAAATTGAAATTGTGGACAAAAGGATAGTAAATACAATTATAATAAAACACAAGACAAAGTGAAATAACAAAAAATACGACACTCGAAAAGCAGAAATTTTATCCCATATACAACAACAACGTACCCAGTGTATTCCCGCTAGCGGAGCCTGGGGAGGGTAAAATGTATGCAATTCATACCACTACCTCCGAAGAAGTAGAGAAACTGTTTCCGATAGACCCTAGTAAATACAGTTGTAATAAAACACAAGACAAAATAAAAAATAACAGAAAATACGACACCCCGAAAGCAGAAATTTTATCCCATATACAACAACAACAACAACGTGCCCAGAGTATTCCACTAGCGGAGTCTGGGGATGGTAAAATGTACGCAGTCCATACCGCTACCTCCGAAGAAGTATAGGAGCTATTTCCGATAGACCCTCAACTCAAGACAAAAGGATAGTAAATACAGTTGTAATAAAATACAAGACCAAATGAAATAACAGAAAATACGACACCCAAAAAGCAGAAATTTTATCCCATAGAATGATATCAAATAAAATTTCAAGGACAAATTAGATTAAATCTAAATCAACTTTTACAACACAATAATAAACTCAACATTATACTATCTATATCCCATATAAACGCCCATATCCCTAGAGTTCCGAACTGATTCACATTCTCACCGCAACCCCTTTTAAGCCGAAAGAAAGTTGGGCAAGAATCTCACCCAGGTTAAAACTGAACTTAAACGTCTTTGGATCTTGCTTAGGACCGGCTTTCACTTTCATATCAGGAACGTCGACTTAAAATTTCAAGGACAAATTGGATTTCTTCCAGGTCCACCAAAGTGAAATTCAGGTTCCTCAGTATAATCACCCATATACTGAGTTCTATAACAATCATATTCCTCTGAATAAACATTAACAATTTGTGGGAACTTCAACACCATTGAATTATCAAGAATTCTCATATACTTCATAAATCCAGTATTATCAAATATATATACTGGAAATTGTCCACTTCCCATTTGTGTTTTTGTATGTGGATGAATGGTTTTCACATTTTTGCTATAAACTTCACCACCCCACTGAACTATTGTTGCATGATATTTTAGTCCACCATCAAATATCTTTGATGGCCAATATCCTATGTTGATTGTTCCTCCATATTGTAGCCACCAATTGCTACTATTTAAATCCTAATATTTAACACAAAAAAAATACTATTATAATAAGATCAACAATGTAACAACATATTCAGTCACAAGTGAGATCTGGGGAGGGTGGTATTTTATATACGACGTTACTATAGGAAAATTTCAAGATTATAAATTTCAGAGTAAAGCATATAATATCCCCTGACCAAATTTGCTACGACATACTCAACTTCACGGGTGTCCTACTACCTTAAACTAAATTTTAGTGTATTTTTGACAACCTTTTTAGTTGATGTGACACCTTCTGTCAACCTTTTAAACTGACGTGTGCCTCATTTTAATACAGGTGTCACGTCAGCACAAAAGAGTGACAAAATACGCTAAAATTGAGTTTAGAGGGTAATAGGACACCTGTGAAGTTAGAGTGTGTCGTAGCAACTTTGGCCATAATTCGGAGGTGGGGCGGGAGGGTGGGGGTGGTACTAGATGCTTATTATCTCAAAATTATTATAATAAGATCAACAACAACATGTTCAGTCGCAAGTGCGATTTTCTCTTTTTTTTTTTTTTTTTTTTTGGGGGGGGGGGAGGGGGGGTTGTGTGTTATATACAACGTTACCATAAGAAATTTAATTTTGCACCATCATATAATCTTTGTCGATCGTAACAGGTAAAATTTCTCGGAGTAAAGCATTTAGTATTCCCTGAACTTTGACCAAATTTGTCACGACACACTTTAACTTTATAGGGATTCTATTATCCTGAACTTATTTTTAGTGTATTTTTGTCACCCTTTCTAGCTGACATGACACCTTTAACGTGGGCTTCATTTTTATGTAATAAAGGTGTCATGTCAGCATAAAAGGGTGATAAAGTACGCTAAAATTAAGTTCAGGGAAGTAATAGGACCCATGTGAAATTGGAGTGTGTCGTAGCAAATTTGATCATAATTCGAGGGGGTACTAGATGCTTATCTCTTTATCTCTAAAAAGATCAACAACAACAACATATTCAGTCACAAGTGCGATCTGGAGAGGGTGGTGTTTTATATACAACGTTACTAAAAGAAATTTAATTTTACACCACATGTCATCTTTGTCAATCGTAACAGGTAAAATGTCTAATTTTCAAGATTATAAAAACCTGAGTAAAGCATCTAGTATCCCCTGAACTATGACCAAATTTGGTACGACGCACTCTAACTTCACAGGGTCCTGATATTCCCCGAACTAAATTTTAGCGTATTTTTGTCAACCTTTTTAGCCGACGTGACACATTTTGTCAACCTTTTAAGCTGACGTAGCACTTTTGATGTGGGCCCTGTTTTATGTAATAAAGGCGTCACGTCAGCACAAAAGGGTTGATAAAAATACGCTAAAATTGAGTTCGGGGGTAATAAGACCCCTGTGAAGTTGGAGTGTGTCGTAGCAACTTTGACCATAGTTCGAGGTCTGTTTGGATGCTTATCTCTAAATTTCACATATAAATGAGATTTATCTTAACAAATCTAAGTTACATGAAAACTAGAAAAATAAGATAATAATCTAATATAATCAATTAAATTACATTGATAAAAATAATAGAAGTTGCATGATGATAAATAATTACTAACCTTGTAGATATAAACAGTAATTGAAAATGGAAGACCATTTTGAGTTGATATTGGATAGATAGCAGCACCAAGTGCTATCTCATGGCTGATTTGTACAAAACCAGGACAAGTTAAGTCAAAGCATCCTGTTTCTCTTGAGCCATCATTCTATATATGTCAATCCAAACACAAATTCAATTAGTACAATAACAACAACAATATATCCAGTAAAATTCGACAAGAGAGGTCTAGGAAAGGTAGAGTGTACATAGACGTTACCACTACGTATACATCGTGAGAGGTAGAAAGACTGTTTTCGAAAGATTTCAGGCTCAAGTGTAACTAGTACTTACATGATTTAACTACTACTACAACAACAATGATATACCCACTAAAATTCGACAAGAGAGGTCTAGGAAAGGTAGAGCGTACGCATGCAGAACTTACCACTATATCGTGGGAGGTAGAGAGGTTGTTTTCGAAAAATCGTAGGCTCAAGTGTAACTATTACATGATTTAACTACTACTATAATAATAATAATATACCCAGTAAAATCCGACAAGAGAGATCTAGGAAAGATAGAGTGTACACAGACCTTACCGCTACGTTGTGGGAGATAGAAAGGTTGTTTTCGAAGGATCTCGGGCTCAAGTGTAACTAGTAAATGATTTAACTACTACTACAGCAACAATATATCCAGTAAAATTCGACAAGAGAGGTCTAGGAAAGGTACAGTGTAACCAGATCTTATCAGTACGTATACGTCGTGGAAGGTAGAAAGATTGTTTTTGAAAGATCTTAGGCTCAAGTGTAACTAGTACATGATTTAACTACTACTACTACAACAACAACATATACGGTAAAATTCGACAAAAAAGGTCTAGGAAAAGGTAGAGTGTACGCAGACCTTATCACTACGTCGTGAAGGTAGAGAGGTTGTTTTCGAAAAATCCTAGGCTCAAGTGTAACTAGAACATGATTTAACTACTACTATTACTACTATAACAACAACAATAATATACTCAGTAAAAACCGACAAGAGAGGTCTAGGAAAGATAGCGTGTACGCAGAACTTACCACTACGTCGTGAAAGGTAGAGAGTCTGTTTTTGAAAGATCCTATGCTCAAGTGTTAACTAGTACATAATTTAACTAATTATACAAATTAACAATCCAAAAAAAACCTTATTCCTTATATGTTACATTGTAAATAATCTTACCAATAATTAAATTAACAAAAATGACTAAGAAATGAAAATATAATATATATCTAAAAATACTTACAGTCCAATAAGTGAAAAGTCTTGTCTGCCTATCACCATAAACCCTTGGATTTACCTAAAATTTTAGAAATCAACTAATTAGTAAAATATTATTAGTAATAATAAACTCTAGCATGCACAACACTGACAATATCATCAGACCTCTTTATAACAATCATGTTTCTGCGATTAAAACCGGCTTTTTTTATATTATGTTATATTATATAATCTTTATATCAGCTTTTCGATACGATAGACAGATGATGTTATAGAGAGATCTGACTGTAATTTATTAATTAGAAGCTAATAAATAATATATACTCACAGCCCATCCAGATTCCATGGATTGATAATCATTGTAACCTCCACTAAGAAGAGCAAGTCTAGAAGTGCTATATTCATCATCTTCTTCAACATGTGGATTCCATGTTTTCATATCTGTTTTTCCTCCCAAATATCTAAATCCTACTGTATGCATTATAGCCAACTACATTAAAAAAAAAAAAAAAGTAGAGTTAGAAAATATCATAAGAAGGAAGAATTAAAATTCATGCATGCATTGATGATCACTTAATATGTAACAACCAACATAGGCTGTGGTATAGTGGTGGGACTACTGCATCCTTAACGAGAGCTCTCGATTTCGAACCCTGAGTATGGAGGAAATTCTGTTGGGAGCGCCACCCCCAGAATGAGCACTGCAATGTGCGATCCGAATTAGTCGGGACTCCAATGCGGATACCGGACACCGGGTGGAAAATAAAAAATAAAAAAAAAAAATATGTAACTCTTTTATTATACAAAAATATCTTAATGTTAACTTCTGTTATAGATAGGGGATGTGGAGAACGCGTATTAGAGTAGAAGGTTAGTTGCGTTGGAGTGTTGTCATGCAGCGTAGTATGATAGTTTAGGGTTTAGCCGTAGATATCTATATCATTGTTGTTGTTTATTGTGTTTCGATTATCGCACTATTTTATTTTATGGATGCATGATTAGTGTTTTTCTGTGGCTGGCTAGTTGTCATATTTTCTTCAACGTTTCTCTTTTTTTTTTTGTACCTGAATTTGCTACAGTTGAGCCGATGGTCTTTGGAAACAACCTGATCTCCTGGACCCCACAAGAATTTTACTGATTATGTTACTGTTTTTGTTATACTTCGGTGTCGTTCATATGGTTATTGTTACTCGCGTAGAGACAGAGTCCTGATTATGAGTTTGACAGAATTCAACAATTTTGACCAAAATCTTGTTTGTGCTAAAAAATCCACTTAAAATATATAAATAAGTTATCTAAACGGGAAAAAAGTTCAAAATATACCTAAACTTTGATGAAATTAGCTGTAACAATGCCTCAACTTTGCGGGGGTCCTATGAACCCCTCGACTATTTATTACCCTATTTCTATGGCATACATTTTGCTCAGCTGAACCACCGCATGAAATACACGGACACTGAGCGTGTAAGGTTCTGAAGTGATCCAGTTGGACAAATACATGCCACAGAAATACAGTAATAAATAGTCTAGGGGGGTCATAGTACCCCACAAAGTTGAGGCGTGTTACAACAAATTTTATCAAAATTTAATTATATTTCTGACTGATTTCCCTATCTAAAGCCAGTACGTTGTCATTTCTTAAAATCTAGAACTCATAAATTAAACTATTAAAGTAATAAAACATTTTTTTGGGTACTTACTGAGTGATTCTTTTGTGAAAGGTTAACATCATCATTGTTGATCTTCAATTTTTTATTATCATGATGAAAGAAACTAGGTTTCTTTATTTGATCCTTCTTAATATTTTTTGTTCTTCTAATTGGAATTGTCCCTTTTGGACAACTTCCACTTTTATGCCATGTTTGTGTTGTCACACACTTGTATGATTCTTCTTGGTCATTTGTTTTTGTAGTCTCCATCATTGGATTATAGCTTGGTGACATCTGTAAAAAAAAAAAAAATATAAAGAAGTAAATACGCAAAAAAGTAAAAAGAATTAAGTTGAGTAAATGTTCTGTTTCCACTCTAAATTAATTATACACAAAATTGTTGAGACACAGCCGAATTTTAGGAGAGTCCTATTATCCCTTGGACTAATTAGAACCGTATTTTTGACAACCTTAATGTCTACGTGACACATCAGTGAATCAACACACTGAAGTCCACGTAGGCACACATATGTGCCACGTAGGCACTAAGGTTGTCAAAAATACGATTTTAATTAGTTCAGGGGTAATAGGATTCTCCTAAAGTTCGGATGTGGCTCAGCAATTTCTTGTATAGCTTAGGGTGGAAACAGAGTATTTTCTCAATTAAGTTCACATATAATATAACTTTTGTTTAATTTTTGGGAAAAGAGCCAGAAATGTATCTAAACTTTGACGAAATTTATTGTAACATGTCTCAACTTTGTGGGGGTTCTATAACCTCCTAGACTATTTATTATCGTATTTTGGTGGAATATATTTGTCCAGCTGAACCACTTCAGACCCGCACGCGCTCAGTGCGCTTGTATTCACGAAGTAGTCCAGTTAGGCAAATATATGCCACAGAAATACGATAATAAATAGTCGAGGTGGGTTATAAGACCTCCGTAAATTTGAGGCATGTTACAATAAAAACAACTCCTTGGACAAAGGATTGCTACTGTAAAAAAAATATAAAGAAGTAAATACATGAAAAATTTAAAGAATTCAGTTCACATATAATATAACTTTTGTTTAGTTTTTGAAAAAAAAAGTCAAAAATATATCTAAACTTTGACGAAATTTGTTGTAACATGTCTCAACTTTGCGGGGGTCCTATGAACTCCTAGACTATTTATTACCGTATTTTTGTGGCATATATTTATCCAGATGAATCACTTCATACCCTTATGCGCTCAGTGCGCGTGTATTCACGAAGTAGTCCAGTTGGGCAAATATATGCTATAGAAATACGATAATAAATAGTCGAGGGGGTTATAGTATCCCTGCAAAGTTGAGGCATGTTACAACAAATTTCGCCAAAGTTTAAGTATATTATCGATGTATATAAGTTAATTAATTTAGGTTTTCGATAATTGTTAATGTAAATTGATCATATTATTTGAATAAATTAAACCTGAATTTTGTGATTCTTCAAGGCAGGATGATACAAAGTTGGCTGCTTGAAAATGTCAATACAGTCAATGACATCTCCATCTTCACTCTAACAAAAAAAAAAATAAAAAAAATTAAATATAATGCATGAGAAAAACATTAATACTCAATAAGAAATTACAATTATGTAAAAATTATAATATGGTATGGTGATATAAATACTATACCATATATATACTAATACTTGATAAGGATGAGCTAGACATATATTGAAATAATCATCGATGATTATAGTGAGATGGACATTATTCATTCATACATAATTAGAAGTCTCGATTTTGACGAGTCTTAGGTATGAAACATATTCTGATAGCAAGCGATTCCCTATTAAATTGGCCTTACGTATGCAGTGTGAATCCAAATTAGTCGCGAGATACAATACTAACACCAAACATCGAGTGAAAGTAATTAAAAAATAAATCTTTGAAATGACACTAGGCGAGTCAGAAGAAAATGGAAACATGAATGTACATAAATATACAAATTATCATGTGCGCATCCGAAGGACAGTGGCTACGGAGTATATATATATAACAAAGATACCTGAATGCTTTTAATTGCAAGACCATTTTCACCCCAGGCAAAAGTAATTATTTCCAGTAACAATATGGCTATCAATTTGAATGACATTATTTCAGAAAGCAAATTTAAGGATTTAATAAATTTATTGAATAATTGTAATGATTATTATATATGTTATAAATCTTGTCTCTCTCTATATAAGTGTTAGATGTTTCATGGAGAACATATATCATATGTTTAAAAATAACCTCTTTATAGATTTGCATGACTTACCTACCACTCTAATTTCCAATACCATTTATAATGCATTTTTCTAATATCTGTCTATTTTTCATTTGAATTTGTTGAGTAAAGCATATAGTATTCTTCAACTACAAATAAATTTGCTACGATACACTCTAATTTTACGGGGAACTACTATCTCAATAGCGTATTTTTGTCATCCTTTTTAGCTGACGAAACACCTTTTGTCTCCACTCTAATGGGCCTGGGTCAAGGCAACGGGCCAAATAACCAATGGACCACTACCCAACTGAACCCTCCTAACTGAAACAAGAAAAGGCCCATATCCCAAGGGCTTATTAATTCTACATAGGCCCCAAAAGACCCCTCCCAAATTTGCAATTGGGCCTAAGCCAACCCAACCTCCACTTAACTCAACCCAATCAAATCATCAATGTTGTCATTTCCAATAACACCTCATTTACTACTCAATCTTCAGATAGAGAGAAGGTCCTTTGTACTTCTAATCCAGGACCCTCAACATTTGGCTCAGTTAGTCTGAGAAAGCTTGAATCAGGGATTAACCAACTACGGTCAAAATGTCTGAATGACCACAATAATGGGCATCTTCAATCAAAACTTGACAAACAACCTAAGACCGGAAATGATCTCTACAAAACTAACCAACATGATCCAAAGTCTACCTTTTTTTCCTCCCAAAATGACAAACCTCCTAGTGGAGGGCCCAACTTTTGTGAAAAGCTTTGGGGACCTCCCTCAATCATCAACTCAAACACCTCAAATGAATCAGTCTCTTCTCCATCTATCGGTGGAAATGAGAGAAAGAACAAAGACTATGGAAATTTTGAGGGACAACCGAGAGATCGAACAGATTTCGGCTTCCTTAAAGGCACCTCAGACAGAGGCCATCACTATATTAAAATCCTTCAATCATATTATCGAGGACCTTATCAGCAAACTCCTTATAGTGCTCCTACCTCAAGACCTTAACAAATTTGAATTAGAGCTCAAGCTTCCAGGAACAGGAATCTTCTACTCTACCAAGATGAGCCCCGTCTCTAAGAAGAGAAATGAGCCAATGTCATCTATTCCCCCACCTCAGGACATAGGCAAAGGGATAATGGAGGACCCTTACCAACTGAAATGTCCCGGCCATGATGAACACAATCATATAGAATGTTAGGGGGGCTAACAATGCCGAATTTAGAAGGCATTATCAGACTATGGTCAACATTCACAAGACGACCCTCTTAGCTCTCCGTGAGACTAGGATGAGTGACCATAAGGCTCTTACTAATACACTAGGCTATAACAGCCAAATCCAATTTCCTGCTTCTGCCAATTCTAACAGGATAGTTATTATGTAGGATAATTCCTCTTTGGGTATTCAAGACATTATTGTCTTCCCCCAGGGCAATCATGTAGCTGTTACGGTAAATAATCCCCTTCTTCCTGGTTCTTCAGTGCTATATATGCTAGTACTATTTTTTAGAATAGGCATGCCCCGTGGGCCAACCTCACTGATTTTGCCAACTCCATTAAAGATACCCCTAATGTGCCTTGGCTAATTGGAGGTGACTTTAATGAAGTCCTTAGAGCCTCTGAAAAATATAGGGGGAATTGTATCAATAACACTAGAGTCAGTGCTTTCTGGAATTGTATTAATAGTTGCAGCCTAATTGACTTAGATTTTAAAGGCAATAAATTTATCTGGACTAATAAAAGATATAGAAATAGGAAGAGCCTTATTCTGGAGATGCTTGATAGATGCTTGGCCAAAGAGGCTTGGCTCCACCTTTTCCCTGAAACTACTTCACTCATCTTCCTAGAACCCACTCAGACCATTGCCCCCTTCTTGTTAATATCCATAACCAACCTCTTAGATTGAACAAACCTTTTAGAGTTGAGTCTATGTGGTGCTCCCATCTGGATTTCAGATTGTCATGAACTCTTTTAGCTCAAACCTCTCTCTCACTGAAGCCATCTCTCATTTTGAATCTCAGACTAGAACTTGGAATAAGATCTTTCGGTTAAAAAGTGCCTAGTTTGACCATTTTTTGATTGACGATAGTGAAAAAAATGATTTTATAATTATTTTTATTTTTTTTTTATTAAAGTAAATGCCATTATGTAACGATGAATAAGAATGAATCATTTTTAGTAGATAATATGTTTATCTAAGTCTTACGGTATAAAAAATATACTGAATATATCTTTTCAAAAAGTGCAACCCTCTTTAACTCGTAGGATTGGTTCTCACAATAATTAAATCAAATAAATATATCAAAATTAATTTTTAAAAAACTATCAAATTCAAGATAAAGCGCGTTGATCAATTAATTCAATGAAAGAGATTTTTTTTTATTTGGTACCATACATTGAACCAATTTCCTTATTTAATCATTATCCCCGTAAAAATTACTGGAGATTCTACAAATAAAACTATTTGGCACCCTTGTTAAAAAACAAATCTCGAAAATGATCAATATTTTTACCAAAGCAAAAAATAATTTTTAAAAAATTTCCAAACTTGTTTAATTTTTTCTTTTCTTTTTCCTTTTCAAATCTTTTATTAAAAACTAGCTCTATTTTTTAAAATTAAATTCCTTAGGGCCCCTCTTAAAAGGGAAAATAATTAATAAAGAAGTGTATTAGTGGGTAGATAATCATATAATTATCCTTAATCAAGAAACTATTTTATGGGTTTAGCCGTTTTTTGAGGTTTTAGGGTTTCACACTCTCCACTTTGAACTTTTCTTCTTTCTCTATAATTTTTGCTTTTCAAGTTTTTTGCATTGGCGGCTAGGGCTTCCAAGTTTTGTAAGTTTTTTTTTTTTTTTTTTTTTTTTTTTTTAATTTTTAATTTTTTTTATTTGAATTGTACATTAAAAAATCTTGAAAAATTTATTTGCATGTTTGATTTTTGTTGTAGAGATTGAAGTTTTAGTTAAGTTGTTCATTTGGGTGTTCTTGTAAGTGATTAAAGATTGAATTTTTGTTGTTGTTGTTGAAGTTTCTTTTATATATGTGAATTGTACATTAAAATTTGTATAAATAATTCATTTGCATGTTTAAATTTTGTTGTAAAGATTGAAGTTTTAGTTGAGTTATTCATTTGGGTGTTCTTGTAAGTGATTAAAGATTGAATTTTTGTTGTTGAAGTTTTTTTTTTATATATATGAATTGTACATAAAAAATCTTGAAAACTCATTTGCATGTTTAAATTTTGTTGTAAAGATTGAAGTTTTAGTTGAGTTATTCATTTGGGTGTTCTTGTAAGTGATTAAAGATTGAATTTTTGTTGTTGAAGTTTTTTTTATATATATATGAATTGTACATAAAAAATCTTGAAAACTCATTTGCATGTTTAAATTTTGTTGTAAAGATTGAAGTTTTAGTTGAGTTATTCATTTGGGTGTTCTTGTAAGTGATTAAAGATCGAATTTTTGTTGTTGAAGTTTTTTTTATATATATATGAATTGTACATAAAAAATCTTGAAAACTCATTTGCATGTTTAAATTTTGTTGTAAAGATTGAAGTTTTAGTTAAGTTATTCATTTGGGTTTTCTTGTAAGTGATTGAAGATTGAATTTTTGTTGTTGTTGTTGTTGAAGTTTCTTTTATATATATGGATTTTACATAAAAAAATCTTGAAAAATTCATTTGCATGTTTGAGTTTTGTTGTGAAGATTGAAGTTTTGTTTAAGTTAAGGCATTTGGGTGTTCTTGTAAGTGATTAAAGATTTAGATTTTGTTTATTGTTGGTGTTTTTATGATTTTCTATGATATGCCATGAGTTGAGCTTAAATGGAACAGTGATGATTCATATAGTCGACCCTAACTTGTTTGGAATTGAGGTGTAGTTGTTGTTTAACAATCTTTCCTGCAATTAAGTCGAGGGTCTATCGGAAACAACCTCTCTATCCTTGTGCCAGAAGGGTGCGGCGTGGGGGTGGGGGGTGGGGGCTTATTTCTTTAGTTCTTCGCTCCGCTACTGTGCTTACATCCTACCCTTTACGAACCCCACTTGTGCTATTACACTTGATATGTCGTTGTTGTTGTTGTTTTAACAATCTTTGTTTTAGTTATTGTTGTTTACTTTTATGGTGTTCTGTTATTTCATATATGTATCTCTGTTTTTCGGTCAAATGTTAGTTGTTGTTTACGTTTTCTCCCTATTCTTGATTGTCATTTTATGTTGTTACTGGTATTTTATTACTTCCTCCTGTTTTTCTGCTAAAAGATTGAGTCTTTGTTTTCTTTTTAGAGAAGAGAAGAGTACAATTGAATAGAGTTTAAACGAATTGATACCAGATAGGGAATATGAGTTTTTCTGATCAACCGCATGCTCCCTCGAACTTTATGCCAATGCCATTCTCTGGTGGTGATGGTGGAGATGTCTGGCCTCATTCTCCGATGAACCACGAGCTATATGAGTCGTATCCTCAGTTTGAACATGCTCCTCCTTTCAAGAGAATGAGGGATTCCGATAACAACTTGCCAAATTCTGCAACTTACCCTGCTATGAATTCCCGAGTGAATCTGCCAAATCTTCCAGGAGGCAAAGGGACGAGTCATATATTTTACAAAACCCGCATGTGTGCCAAGTTCTTGGAAGGGACTTGCAGGAATGGGGAACATTGTACATTTGCTCATGGTGTTGAAGATCTACGTGAGCCTCCTCCGAATTGGCAGGATCTAGTCCGTGAAAAGGATAGAGGAGCGGAGAACTGGAATGATGATCAGAAAATAATACATAGGATGAAAATTTGCAAGAAGTTTTATAACGGAGAGGAGTGTCCTTATGGAGATAAGTGTAATTTTCTTCATGAACGTCCTCCAAAATTCAAGAACGACATGCTAAGGCAAAGAGAAAGTTCTGCAATAAGTATCGGAACAACGGGGAACAGAAGTGATCCTGAGCTGATTGAGATTAGTAAGCATGGAAATGCCGATTCAGATGCTGTCCGCATTAAGCCTGTATATTGGAAGACAAAGATATGCAGCAAGTGGGAGACAACAGGTCAATGCCCCTTCCGTGATCGCTGCCACTTTGCTCATGGCCAATCAGGTAAACTAATTTTACACTGTTCATCTTTTCGTTACTTGTTAGTTTGGCTCCGTCTCATTTTCTTGCTTTAAGTCTTGCAAAATTCCTTTGCCTTTATCGTAAAAAGTAAAGTCTGCATAATGAAACAGTAAAAGTTTAACGAATAATTACGATCTATTGAGCACCTAGAAGCAATGTTTGCTGTTGCTAAGCAAGTTCTTTGTTAGAGCTGCAGTCGTTCAAATTGGGACGAGAATCTTTTCCATATTTTCTCAGGGAGAATGCCGTAAAGTTTCTTCACATGATTTGTTTGTAACCAAAACGGTTATTCGACGCGTGTCTTGTTTCCTTAAACATGAAAATCTTGACGTTAACTCACGTTTGGATTACGTCCATGTATAATTCCAGGATTTTGTGTCATATTTTAATGTCCTTTGACTGATGTTTTACGCATTTACAGTCATGCATTGTGACCAGATTACGACTATCCTATTTCGTATTATAATACATTACATATTGCAATTTCTCTCTTTGGTCACATCTCACGTTTAAAACAACTAACGATGTATTTAGCTTTCAACGTCTGGCCCCTCCCTCTTGGTTTCTATATACATGTTGAATGATGGGCACTATGTTCTATTTATCTTATTAATCTTAAATATCTCCCGATTGGCGTTCTATGGACTAAATGGGAGCTATATACGTCGTCGTTCTCCATTTAGCTTTTCCAGGAAAAGCCTTTCATTTTTCGTTTTTTGAAGTTGGATGTTTCGTTTGGCAGAGTTGCAAATGCCTACTGGCCGAGTTGAGACGGACATGTTGACGAATTCTGGCCCCATTACTCCAAGGCCCTTCTCCGTTCCACTCGTTGACTCCTCTCCGCACACAGTGGTTAACGCGCCAGTACAAGAAGAAAAAGAGGAAAAGAAGAACCTGAAATGGAAACTTTCCAAGAAGATATTTCGGATCTATGGAGATTGGCTCGATGATCTAGTCCCACCGCACCTCTTACCTAGCAACGCCGACAGCTGAAAAATCAGGTCACGGTTTATCATCTCCTTTACGCCAACGGATGCATCCCTGCGAATCGTGCCGTGCCATTGAACAGTTAATGTGTGATAGAGTTTTTTATATTTGATGTCAATAGTTAAAACATTGAACTGCATATTTTTTGTTATAGATAAAATAAATGAGGTAATATATCTATGGGATTTCCATAGATAGAAAGACAGAAATATCATTGTTTCATTTGTTATTCTTTTATTTTATTTGAGCAGATTGGCTTTATATTCACTGCAGTTCCAAGCCCAATTTTTTGTTTTGCTATCAGTCCTAAGCCGGGGTCTATCGGAAACAACCTCTCTACCTCACCTGAGGTAGTGGTATGGTCTGCGTACACCCTACCTCTAGACCCCACTATGTGAGAATACACTGGGTATGTTGTTGTTGTTGTTGTTGTTGTTGAAAATTTCGAATCTTTGCTATCGGTCCTAAGTCGAGGGTCTATCGGAAAAAGCCTCTCCACTTCACCTGAGGTAGCGGTATGATCTGCGTACACCCTACCCCAGACCACACTATGTGGGTCTGTTGTTGTTGTTGTTGAAAATTTCAAATCTTTGTGGGCTATTTGCCTGACTAATAGCCTGAGAGATCGCCCTTGCGGGATGCGATTTTGTTAGTAAAGTTTAAGGACTTTGAAACGGAAGTCGGGGTTTTTATTCACTGCTTTGTATTTAAAACAGTGTGCAGTCTTCTACAACTATGTTCGAAGTTCGAGAAAGGATTAGGCCATAACGATCTACCATATGCAATTTTATCATGTCGTTTTTACAAGAAACTATTGTCATTACTCAAACCCGTAAACTCTTAATCAAGTAACAACTTAACGAAAAGTAGTTGTCATGTGACCTGGAGGGGTGCCTTGAAGTAACTGGTAAAGTTGCTGCCTTGATCACAAGTTCTGAATTTTCAACTAGAAATCACATTTAATGATAGTTTAGTGTATTAAACTACAACTATGTCCGAAGTTCGAGAAAGGACTGGCCCATAATGATCTATCTATCATATGCAACTTTGTCATGCCGTTTTTACAAGAAACTATTGTCACCACTCAAATTCATAACTTCTTAATCACGTAACAAGAAGTTTACGAAAAAATAGCTACCATGTGACCTAGAGTGGTGCCTTGAAGTAACTTTACCGTCATGGTAAAGTAACAACAAGTTTACGAAAAAGTAGCTACCATGTAAGTAACTTTACTATCATGGTAAAGTTACTGCCTTGATCACAAGTTTTGAATTTTCAACTAGAAATCACATCTTAATGACAGTTTGGTGCATTAAACTACAACTATGTTCGAAGTTCGAGAAAGAACTGGTCCATAACGATCTATCGTATGCAACTTTATCATGTCGTTTTTTAAAAGATACTGTTGTCGCTACTCAAACACGTAATTTCTTAATCACGTAATGACACCTTAACGAAAAAGTAGCTGTCGTGTGACCTGGAGTAGTGCCTTGAAGTAATTGATGAAGTTGCTGTCATGGTAAAGTTAAAGTCTTTAGTGGCGGATCCACCTTGTAATCAGGGGTTCATCCGAACCCCCTTCGACGGAAAATTATATTATTTTTACACGGTTAAAAATATTTTTATGTATATATAGTAGATGTTGAACCCCCTTCGACTAGTCCGTATGTTTATTTCTGAACCCCCTCGATGAAAATTCTGACTCTGCTACTGACTATCTTGATCACAAGTTTCGAATTTTCAACTAAAATCACATCTAAATGACAATGTCCGAAGTTTGAGAAAGGGCTGAGCCATAACGAGCTATCATATGCAATTTTATCATGTTTTTACAAGAAACTGTTGTCGCCACTCAAACCCGTAACCTCTTAATCACGTAGCAACAAGTTTACGAAAAACTAATTATCATGTGACCTGGAGGGGTGTCTTGAAGTAACTGGTAAAGTTGTTGTCATGGTAAAGTTAATGTGTTAATCACAAGTTTTTGAATTTTCAACTAGAAATCAGATCTTAATGACAGTTTGGTGCATTAAACTACAACTATGTTCGAAGTTCAAGAAAGAACCGAATCATAACGATCTATCATATGCAACTTTGTCACGACGTTTTTACAAAAAACTGTTGTCACCACTCAAACCCATAACCTCTTAATTACGTAACAACTACTTTACGAAAAAATAGTTGTCATGTGCGCCTTGAAGTAACTGATACATTTGCAGCCTTGAAGTAACCGGTCACGAGTTTAAATTGTGAAATAATATTTATAAAAATATAAAATAATACTGCATATTTCTATATTACAGAAGAGTTGGTTTGGTCATGGGATGAAAATGACATAACAAATTTCTCTAGGGGTAATTTGGTCATTACAATAAATTATAAGCTCAATCCAATTATTTTTTGTGCTTTGATTTTGGAACTTCATTAAAAGTTTGAATAAAAATCCATTATTTTCTCTTTAATTACAAGCAATGCCATTGAAGAAATTTACCATAATGTCATCACACATATTTCCACACATGTGGGCCCTCTATCTTCCATTTATTTTTCAATCTTATTTATCTTTTTTATTTTTATGTATAAAATTATTTCAAATATATTTAAGTAAATTGATTAGTAGGATGATAATTTATTGTAAAAATTAATTATAATTGATGCAATTAAATAAATTTTATTATTTATTTAATTTCATATCAAACATATAATTTACTTTCTTTCTTATTTGTTATTACATTTTCACCAAATTTAAATTATTTAAAAAAATATTTTTCTTTTAAAAAAACAAAGTTTTAGGATACTAAGGTCTATAAAATACTTTGCAAGATTAGTTTGTTTAGGAAAATTGTATTTTGTGTTTTAATTTTTGGACCTTATCAACAACTATAAGAAAAGTCCTTCCATTTTGAATTAATTACAACTCATGTCATTCCAATAAATTACCACTTTGCCATTGCTGCTACTCCTATTGAATATGATGGAGCCCACATATAATTAATTATTATAAATTATTTATATATTAAAAATTAATAGTATTTAATTAAAAAATCAAATAAATATTTATGACATGCCTGCTTCAATCGTAATTGTACTATATTACCCCTAACTAATTATTATATCACACCTAATTAATTATTATAAGTTATTTAGATATTAAAAAATTTAAAATATTTAATTAAAAAATAAAATAGATATTTATGACATGTCTGCTTCAACCGTAATTGTACCATATCACTCCTAATTAATTATTATACTGCTCCTAATTAATTATTATAAGTTATTTATACATTAAAAAATTAATAATATTTAAGTAAAAAATAAAATAGACATTTATGACATGTCTGCTTCAACTGTAATTTTACTATATCACCCCTAATTAATTATTATGGTCATTTAAGCATTGTGCCATATAAGTTGAAATGGAAAAAAATAATTTAATATGTTATATAATTCAAAAAAAATACATGAAAAATACTAGAAATCACAATAATTAACAACTTAAAAGATTTAAAAGATATAAAATATTTGGCGGACTCTTGAAGTTATATTAGTGTCACTGAAAATGGAATAGAAGAAAAGTATTATAAATCACAATAATTTAAAACTTAAATTATTTTTAAAATATAATTGATTATCAATGCCACAAAAATTTGGACAAGAAGAGTAACGTATTCAAAGGGCAAAAGAGTAAAATTTTCATAACATTTTAAAATAAAAATAAAAATAAAAATTGCTACATATACTCAAAGGGCAAAAGAGTAAAAACACATAAGAGATAAATGTTGAGAAATTAAGAAGCACCAAATGTTACAAATGTATTATTAACATTTGTAACATTCAACTCATTCATACACATAATAAAAATAATAAATAATAATAATTACATTTTACTATATCACCCCTAATTAATTATTATGGTCATTTAAGCATTGTGCCACATAAGTTGAAATAGAAAAAATATTATAAATTACAATGATAAAAAATTTAAATTATTTAAAAAATATAATTGGCTATCGTCGACACAAAACTCTGGACAAGGAGAGTAGCATATATTATTCAAAAAAAATTATATAAAAAGTATTATAAATTATAATAGTTAACAAGTTAAAATATCTAAGAACAATTTAATATGTTATATATTTTAAAAAAATTACATGCAAAATACTAGAAATCACAATAATTAACAACTTAAAAGATTTAAAAGATATAAAATATTTGGTCGACTTTTGAAATTATATTAGTGTCACTGAAATTGGAATAGAAGAAAAGTATTATAAATCATAATAATTAAAAACCTAAATTATTTTTAAAACATAATTGATTATCAATGCCATAAAATTTGGACAAGAAGAGTAACGTATTTAAAGGGCAAAAGAGTAAAAACAAACAAGAGATAAATGTAGAGAAATCAAGAAGCACCAGATGGATTATTAACATTTGTAACATTCAACACATTTCTAAATGTTTCCAAATTCTTCTTGAATCAACACATACACATAATAAAAATAATAAATAATAATAATTACATTTTACTATATTACCCCTTATTAATTATTATGGTCATTTAAATATTTTTCCACATAAGTTGAAATAGAAAAAATATTATAAATTACAATGATAAAAAAATTAAATTATTTTAAAAATATAATTGGCTATCGTCGACACAAAACTCTGGACTAAGAGAGTAGCATATATTATTCAAAAAAAATTATATAAAAAGTATTATAAATTACAATAGTTAACAATTTAAAATATCTAAAAATAATTTAATATGTTATATATTTCAAAAAAATTACATGCAAAATACTAGAAATCACAATAATTAACAACTTAAAAGATTTAAAAGATATAAAATATTTGGTCGACTTTTGAAATTATATTAGTGTCACTGAAATTGGAATAGAAGAAAAGTATTATAAATCACAATAATTAAAAACTTAAATTATTTTTAAAATATAATTGACTATCAATGCCACAAAAGTTTGGACAAAAAAAATAATACATATTATTTAAAAATTACATAAAAATATTATAAATTATAATAGTTAACAAATTAAATTATCTAAATACCTATTAAAAGTATGATTGATTATCTAAAGTCTATTTGTGTCATATAAATTGAGATAAAAATTAATATATTGAAGTCGTGCTAGATCTCGAATGAATCTTAAAATGTATATGCAATTCTTTTTTTTAAAAAAACTTTTGTTTAAATATATCAAAATCGAAAAGGTAAATTTTAATGCAACATGTTAAACAATGTATAAGAACTAATGTTAACATAAATAATACCAGCATTTACTAATAGAAGCATTACTAATACAAATATTACTAATATATCCTATTCAAAAAGAAAATTTATACACTATAACAAACGACTCCTACGTTTCAATAAAAAGAATATATACAAAAGAAAAGTTTGATAAAAAATTTACAGAAATATATTTTATAAGTATATTTTATCGTACCAATGAAAATATTCTACTGCTCAAACTTCCTACTCCAGTATAAATTCTAAAACTTAAAAATTGTAATCCAAATATTTTATTATTGGCCCGTGTTGACACGAGTCTTGCACTTCTAGTAATAAAATAAAACATAACCGGGTTACTTTAGTGCACCGATCTGCCACTCAAACTGGAACCTTCTAGACATATACTTGTTCCCCAAGCAAAATATAGGTAGTAATTGACTGATTTACCCTCCAACAGACTATAAATATCTAATCTTCCTCAACACGCTTTTTCCATTCTGCCATTCTAGAGAGAGAATTAGTTAGAGAGAGAAAGCGTCGATTCGAAGCAGCTTGCAGAAAGCGAAAAATGGTGAACTTCCTCTTATCAATCATGGCGGACCTCGAGAACCTCACCGACCTTCAACCACAAGGCGGTTGCACTGATGATAACTTCCGTTATCACTTTAAGGTATCGCTTAAAAATCGCTGTAATTTTCAGTTATTGTATGGCATTTTAGTGCTTATGTAAGTTTCTCATGAAGATTTAGCACGCAATTGATTTTATCAGCTCGTTAGGTGCTTATGTGATTTATCAGTGAAGATTTGGTCGAATTAGTGTTGATTTTACAGTGAATATACACACGCAGTGGATTTTATCTTCTCGTTAGGTGTTTTTGGACTGCGAATTCAGCTTCGTGTGCTTCATCCGCTTAAACGCCTCTAATTTTCAATTATTTTAGTGCATTTCATGTTTATGTGATTTTTTATGAAAATTTGAGCGAATTAGTGTTGATTTTAGTGTTTATATGAGTTTTTGATGAATATTTGGTCGAATTGATGTTGATTTTATGGTGAGTAGCGCCCAGAGTGACTTTTATCAGCTCAATATTCATGTAGCTCACTGTGATTTCATGCTTGTGAGCTCCGGTTTTGTGATTTTCAGGTCGCTCAGTGCTATTTTATGTGAATTTCGTGTTTATGTGAGTTTTAGGTGATGATTTGGTCGAATTAGTGTTGATTTTCAGTGAATAGCGCTCACAGTGACTTTTATCAGTTCAATATTCATGTAGCTCACTGCGATTTCATGTTTGTGAGCTCCGTTTTGTGATATTCAGGTATCTCAGTGCGATTTTATGTGAATTTCGTGTTTATGTGAGTTTTAGGTGATGATTTGGTCGAATTAGTGTTGATTTTATTGTGAATAACCCTCGCAGTGAATTTTATCAGCTCGATATTCAGGTTGCTCACTGTGATTTCATGTTGTGAGCTCCGTTTTTGTGATATTCAGGTCACTCAGTGCGATTTTATGTGAATTTCGTGTTTATGTGAGTTTTGGGTGATGATTTGGTCGAATTAGTGTTGATTTTATAGTGAATAAACAAATGCGGTGGATTTTATCAGCTCATTAGGTGTTTTTAGATTGCGATTTCAGCTTCACGTTCTTCATTTTTGTGATTTTCTATGCTAAACTATCTGTTTTATTCCTTATCGACCTTCAGCCACAAGGCGGTTGCACTGAAGATAACTTCCGTTATCACTTCAAGGTATCCGCCTAAAAATGCCTCTATTTTTCAGTAATTGTATGGATTTAGAGTGTTTACATGAGTTTTTGATGAAGATTTGTCGAATTAGTGTTGATTTTATAGTGAACAAACACACGCAGTGGATTTTATCAGCTCGTTAGGTGTTTTTAGACTGCGATTTCCTTTGTGTTCATTTTCGTGATTTTCTATGCTGAAATATCTGTTTTATCACTTCAAGGTATCCTCTTAAACGCCTCTAATTTTCCGTTATTGTATAGCATTTTCATGTTTACGTGAGTTCTCGATGAAGGTTTGGTTGAATTAGTGTTGATTTTGTAGTGAATACACACACAGAGTGAATTTTATCAGCTCGACATTCAGGTCGTTCATTGCGATTTCATGTTTGTGAGCTTCTATTGCATTTCTATGCATCTTTTTATTGATGCCTGCCTATGTAGGTGTTGTGTATGGTTCTTCTGGCAGCTCATTCCAATTTCTTCTTCCTGTTCTACGTTGTCATGGTTTTGTTTGTTTAACTATGTATTTATTTCATTCTTTTTAATTCTCACTTCGATATCCTTGTGTTCTGTGTATAGATTATTTTGAGGATTCTGGTTTCCACCTCAAATTTGTGATTAAACATACTTTGTACATTTAAACATACTTTGTATTATGTACTCTCGGTGTTATCAAGATAACTGATATGTGTGCCTCCATGGGTGCTTGTTTAGGGATTTTTCTAGTCTCATTTCAATTTCATCTCAAACTGTCAATCTTATCATACTTATGACTTAGCCTTGGTGGACAGAGTTACCTGGTACCTATTGCTGGTGGGAGGTGGCAGGTATTCGGTGGAATTAGTCGAGATACCCGCAAGCTGGCCGGACACCACAGTTATAAAAAAAAAGATCATACCTACAACTTAGCTTTTCAGTTTTTTTGTCTATTTCTTGTGTTCATTGTATAAAATGCATGCTTAGGTTTGACCGCTGTTGCAATTAATTAATATGCTACTATAGGTCTTTTGTTCGCGGGCTCTTCTGGTAGCTCATTCCAGTTTGATCTTCTCGTTCTTCATTTTATTGATTTCTCTTTGTGAAACTCTCTCTCGCACACATGCGCACACACATATTAGGGTCTGAATTTGTGTCTATTTTGCTTATGTTCTGTATGAGGTATCATTTTTTCCAAGTAAATATAATTATTCACAAATAGAGTTGGTTGTGCTGGTCTCAACAAGGCTTGGTCCAATTTCTGAAGCAATGAGCCAGTCGACTTCCCAATTGGAAAGTGGACTTCTGAAACCTAAGTTCCATGCATTTCCTTCTCTCAATTGAGCAGTACTTGCTTGAGTTGTTGACGAGTCTTAATTGATCAGGAAGCTTTAATTTCAGTGGTAAATATCCCAGCTACGTGTTAACTGCAAAATTCCTATGAAACAAGTCCCACAGCTTGAGATGTGTTTCCAAACACTTCAACAATTGGATATATTAACTGTGTACCATTGTGTCTTGGCCTTTGTTCATATTTTGGTTGGATACCCTTCTCCAAATAACTCATAAGAAGCTATTGTTTCATAGTTGAAGGTTTCTTATCCCAAGACAGCCGTCTTTTTTATCTTTTAAGGTCATTTCCACTTTATGAAAGTCTTATTTACTCTGTTGTATTTTATATGACAGTTTTCCATTTGTAGACCTTCCGAAATGTTACACCATCTCATGTGAACATTGTTTTAATTTATATGACATTTTTTCCATTTTAAAATGTTCCGAAGTGTTACACCATCTCATGCGAACTTTGTGTCATTTTTATTTTTAATGCATGTAGGTGATTTGCTGTCCTACATTTTAGGACCTTTTCACAGTCCATTAATCTATTTCTTTCTTCTTCAAATTGTGCAGCTGAAGTGTGGCAGGTGTGGCGAGATCACCCAAAAGGAGACTTATGTGAGCTTGGTCGAAACTGTTCCTCTTCCCATAGGCAAGGGCAACACCCACCTTATCCAGAAGGTGACCTATCTTCCTGTTTACTTATCTGTGTAGATATGCTCTTCTGCATCAGAGATATTTGTCCATGCACATCTGAGTTCATGTGTGTTAGTGTGTAGATGTGAAAACACAGATCTAGTTTACATTATGAATTTAACATCACTGAGACAGCATGAAATTTGAGGTGAGATAAGGAGTTAATTAGGATATTTTCAACAATTAGAAGGGTTAAGCCATCGTAAATACACCTGTTGCTGTTTCTTAGCTCTATTATGTTGAATAACTTCGATATCCTTGAAGTCTATTTTGAGCCTTAAATGTTACCTCCTTTTTCAATTTTTCTCCTTTTTGATAGTCTTAATTGCTATTTTACAGCTCTTGATGCTGTTGTTTGACTTGATTGATTACTAAGTCTTTTATAACTTTTGCTTCCAGTGTAAGTTCTGTTGCAGGGATGGTACAGTAACCATGATTACTGGCCGCGGCCGTCCTCTGACTCACGAGGATAGTGAAGCTAAAAAGTCTGCACCTTTGATGTTATTTGAGTGCAGGGGTTATGAGCCTCTGGATTTTGTTTTCCGAGGAGAATGGCAAGCTGTATCTGTAAGCTCTTCCTTGCTTTCTGCTTTGGTATTTTCTTAAAATTGAAGAAGATATTTGTCATTAAAAAATTGTCAAAATATTAATTTAGGCATAAAATTTCTGTGCCCTATTCATTCTCCATGTGTTTCTGAGTTGCATGTTGGGATTCTTTGAATATATTTCTAGTTCGTTAAACGAGGTCATGTATCTCCTAATTAACTTATACATTCTGCTTATACGTTTTAGAGGTAGCAAAATTAGCTCGTGAAATCATAATCCACCTAAACCTGCCCAAGTTTGTGCTGATTATTGGCCTGCCCATTTATTAGCTCAGCCCACCAAAGTTTGGGCTGATGTTTAGGCCAAATTGACCCATGAGTAATCTTGTTAAATTTTTCAAGAAGAAAACTTTTTTTATTTGATATGTTGTATGTAGTATTTGATATGTTGTATTTCATAATAAAGAACTATAATAATTTTATTAGGCACTAAAAAAACTATAAAAGAACGATTAAAGCTTAGTGAGAAGTGTTTGAGTTGGGTTGTGACCCACTTTTTTAGCCCATTTAGTCCAGTTCATTTCAGCTCAGTATAACTGGATTGTGGTGCTTATGAAGTTGTTGATTGCTTAATTGGGGCCAGCTTCTCATGTTGATTGATAGACTTTTATATAAACAGGAGGTTTACCTCCATGCTTCATCTTTGCGAAGCATCTGAAGATCACCAGTGGAGCCACTGGATATGTCCTGTTCTTTAGGTTAACTTGTAATGTTTCTTTGTCCAGAATGCATTAGGCCTAATACTAGAAGCTTGTTTCTTCTTGATACCCTCACCCCAAAAGTATTTTATGGTGACTGAAGCACAGCAATAGGCACAGTCGGTAAACCCTCAGTAAGGTTTACGCTAGTTACACTTCTTCCTGTTCTGCAGTTGACAAGTAAACTAAACCTGTTGTAGTGCTGTTAATACTTGCTTACATTGACTATCTCATGAACATAAATATTATGGTCTGTCTTTGGACTTTACTCCCTTTGAATTATTATATGGGGGTATAAAACTGTGTGGTTTTGGTCAGGTAACATTCAAAATGATTAGGAGACATTCCATTTTTCCGAATTGATTCCTCTGTGGCATGTGTAACAACTTTTGGTTGCTGAAGAGACTTGCAGTTCTTTGGTTCTCTGTCCAATTCTTAGGTTTTTTCTGTTGTGGAAGATGTCGAGCCGGTTCTAATTTGATTCACTTAATGCAGCTTGATGGAACAAAATTTACAGGCATTGATTTGTCCGGAGGAGAAGAGTATGTTGAATATGATGAGAAGGGGGAGTATCCAGTGATGATTTCCAACCCTCGTGCTGCTTTTCATGTAGTGAAGTAGATCCCCCGTTGCTTGCTCTATTGTGTGTTGCTGGTACATAAAATTCTGTTGCACTGTCGATCTGTTAGTTGCTAACTGCTGGAGATGAATGGGTGTTAGTTCTCAATGTAGAGTGTTAATTCTCAATGTACATTGACACGAACTACTTGCGTGGGTTTGGATGACTGCTTTCATGGGAACAACCATTATTGTTGATGACAATGTTATCTTCTGGGCTACTTGAGAATTAACTCCTCTTAGAAATTTAATATGAAAGCTGGTAAACTTTTCGAAAGGGTCTATAAATTTTTTTTTTCTTTTTTTTTCACTCTGCTGTCTAATTGATTTTACTTCTCTCTTCACCAACTGGTGTGTGGAATGCTTGATGGAGTTCCTTGTACATCGTTTGATATACTCACCCAACACGCTGCCGCCTTGTCTTCTGTTTTTTGGACTGCAAATATACAAGTGTGTGGAACGGTGAGATGACATTTTGAGCCTACATCAAAACGTGAGAAGCATGTTGAGGTCACCTGGCTATCCCAACCTTCACAATGAGTATTCTATCCTGAAAAAATTACACCTTTGATTGATGATTCTAGTTAAATGAACTGCTTACTTTGTAAACAACTTTTGCCACCATCTTGGTACGTGGTTCTGCAAATGAATTGCAAGCATCATTTTGTTAGCTTAACCTCACTAATGCAAATAAAGAGTATAGGTGTGTGCAGGATAAAGTCATAGCGGCTCATACTGTGAAACGTGAAAATGGGGAAGTCCCCAGATTTAACGACGGAGACTAAACATACCAAACTCTTATCAATTATTTTCAAAGTCTGTTGTGTTCAATTGGTTTTCTGTTGTTATTCATAAAAGGAATAAGAATTGAGTATATAGAAGTTAAATACTGCACAAACAAAACGAATCCCCCATCTTAGAATCCTCTACGTGGCCTCAGTACAGCACGTGAACTTGCCTTATCCATATATGCTTGAGATCCCGATTAGGATTTTCTGGATTTGTTGTCTTGGAAAGTCCATTAAAGTCGAGCACTGGCAGGTTCCCTTTTCGGGATGCAATGGATGAGTTAACGTTCCTTCTACATGGCATAGAGGTGGCAATTCTGCTCGTCAAGTGCTCATATGGAAAGTGTTACTGTTACATGTCCAAGTTAACGTTCTGGAAGGTCCGTGTGCTAGCTCATTTTCAAATCTGAGCACCCAGCGATGCTCGTGCTCGTGCTGTTTCTTGTCTATTTACATTTCGAGGTACTTGCATGGAATCATGAATCCTGATTGATGTGAGAAAAGAGTTAACATATAGGCTTCCCAATTGATAAAAACAAGTGACAAGAAGAACCTTATTTTCATGCATAATCCAACAGTACAGTAACAAACATTTCTCATTTGCAAATGCTTGTTACTAAAATAGAGGTTACTAATGGTAGATGAAGATTCATTTCTTATGTGCAAGTCTTACCTAGACATTGAACAGATGGTCTTTTCTATTTCTTTCATATGCATTAAGGCAGAAATAGGGAACGGAAGAAGCGTAAGCACATGTCAAGGCCTGAGTACTCACAATAACACACCAAAAACACAGTGCTAGACGAATGCATTAGCAGAAAGATTCTTCTTTTATATTTTTTGATGCACTTATAGGTTAAAGACAACGACAACAACAACATACCCAGTGAAATACCCACAAGTGAGGTCTGGGGAGGGTAGAGTTTACGCAGACCTTACCACTACCTCATGGGCGTGGAGGTAGAGAGGTGGTTTCCAACAGACCCTCGGCTCAAGTGCAGCAAAATCTAGGTACAAAGAAGAAGGAAACATTGAAGAAAATATAGCAAAGAATTAGGAAACAGCGCAAAGTGTACAAGAGAGAAACAAGAACAACAACAAACTAGTGCGATAATCGAAGCACAATAAACAACAGACTATTTACATGGCTGCATGAGTTCTGACCTTGATTGTAAAGCTGCTTGGCTTTTCGTCCACTTGTACCAATCATCTTTTCACTTGCAAAAGCTTCTTTTACTAATTAACCGAAAACGGAACGGAACTAACTGCATGCAGAAGAAATATTGAAAGTTAGAGAAAACCAAGTTTAAGTAAGATAACAATAAGAAGCTAAAAATATATACTATGCACTTACACCTTTTCCAAACTCCAGTACTTAACCTAAGTTGCGCTGATTCTTCACTTTCAATGCTGCACACGTGTCGGATTCTTCAAAGATGCACTATTTTTGGCGAATCCGACATGCACCCATTGACATTTTTGACGAGTCCGAGCAACATAGTATTCAACAAGGACTGGTTTTACTTTCCCAACCTAAAATTTGCTACGCGCTCCAAATGAGTTTCGCTGATGAAGTGAAGTCCTTAGCAAGCTCAGTCGTAATGTGACTTGTATTTCTCAATCTGTTTCTCAAGCAGTACAAGATACTCGGATATTCCGACTATAGATATCAGATTCAACGATAGCCGATCATAATCAGAACAGTTGGAAATACATCGTTAAGATGGTTTCTTAATCAGACAAGGGCTCCCGGACCATAAGATCTATTTTCTGTTGAAGGAATTCCAGTACATCCTCTCTTTCTTCCTTGATAAGTAGTTTCCTTAATTTTTCAAACGTCTTCCTACCAGGGCGCATTCCTTTCTCTATCATCTCTTCCATCAATACACAGGCACCAGAGGCATCAGCGTCGTCGCACAGTCCATTGATAAGTGCAGAAAAAGTATGCATGCTTGGAACAAATTGCTTAAGTTTCATATATTTCCATACTTTACGAGCCATATTCATCTCATTCCTCTCACAAAACATCTTTATCATCATAGTATACGTGTCTGCATCAGGATCACAAATTTTGAGCATCTTGCGGAAAACCTTAAAAGCATCATCAGTTTCACCTCGAGCAATCAAGCCACTCAGAAGAATATTGCAGGTTCTTGCATTGGGAGTCACCCCTTTGAATTGCATGTCGTTCAGAACTCTATAGGTGTTTTGAAACTTATTCACCTTACAGAAAGCACTAATTAGTGAGTTATATACAGCTACATCAGCCTCAACTCCATTTTTTTCCATTTCGAGGAATGTATCTATCGCATCTTCAATCCGGTTTTCTAGCCCATATGTATGGACTAAAACACTATAAATAAAGGACGTTGGCCTGCAACCGCTAAAATCCATCTCCTTGACGATTTCAACAGCTTCATCAACCCTGCCAGCCTTGCAAAGGATGTCAACCATGATCCCATAAGTCACAATGTCGGGATTACAGCCCACCTCAATCATTTCCCTGTAAACCTCCCTTGCCTTAGGTAGATTAGGAGCCCTTCCCCACCCCTCAATCAATATGCTATACGTTTTTGAATCAGGAGTAAACTCGTTCTTCTTACTATTGAAAATCTCCTGAGCTTTTGCGACGTTCTTCGATTTGCATAGAGCACTCAATAAGCCGTTAAAAGCGGCTAAATTGGGGGGCACGTCGAACTTGTTCATGATATTGAAAGTGTATACAGTCTCCTCTACCTTTTGAGCCCTAGCATATTTTCTCATGATTATGCAAAATGTCTCGATATTCAGCATTCCCTTGGTTTTCATCTCGTTTACAAGATCCCACATCATTTGATATTGCCTTATCTTGGCAAGAGATCCAATCATGGAGTGGTAGGCTCTAGTGCTATGCTCATAATTGTGTTGCTTTCCAGCCCATTCAAAGAAACGATACGCAAGCATTCCAGCATTCTCAAATCTCTTTAGGACATCCTCAACCATCTCCGGTGAAATCCTAATCCCGCTTTGGTCAAGCTCTGTGTCAATGCCCAATTTTTTGCAAGACATCATAATTTTACAAACTCTTGTCAGTGGATCGAGTTTAGCTTCCATTGTTTCTTTAGAACTATATGTTCGGGTAAAAATCACTGTTCTACCACACAATTTCTGATGAAGCTGTCGTAGCATTGTCCTCTCCGGAGAAAGCTAAAAAACTTGAAAATTAACTGGAAAAGTTTTTTTAAAAAAAACATGGAGTTAACGATCCGTTCTTTTGGGTTGTTGATATGTCAAAGTGGAACATTATTCCATTTCAGATAGAGGCAATGCAATCAAGTGAATGATCTTCACACGTACCAAGAGAAGAAGAACAAAATTTCAACTTTTTACAACTCAAATATGGCAATGGACAGTGGCAAACACCAAAATCTGAAAAAAACTTTTTTGTTCTCATTCGGCACAACAGTTGAAGGAATACTTACATACGCTAGACATACATGTGGAGGTGAGTGAGTCTACCACCACTAATTATAAAGTCAATAAGTTTATGTAAATCATAAGAAGCTCCCTAGATTTATATGCAATTAACTTATCATACTTCCCATACATAACGAGTAAGTTGAACAGTAATACAAGCTCGAACATCATCATACAGTTTCGACGTCACAAAACGCTGGGATGCCTGGTCAAAACCCTCACCAAAAATTCAATAACTTGGTCTGTCTAGCTAATCATTTTCGACATGTAAATAACCCATTGAAACAACAAAATAGCTCTATCCCCATCTTTTTAAAGCATCGAGACCTCAAAAAGGCGGGTTTTCAGAGGACTCATCAAATCACCTTCAAGCAAATCAAATTTCATAGAGTCCAATTAATCTTCACACTTCACCCATATCAAGAGAAGAAGAACAAAATTTCAGCTTTTTACAGCTCAATGTTTACACATGTCAAAGAAGAAGAATTTCCATAGATTTATATGCAATTTGCTTATCATACTTCCCAATTCATAATGATTATGAGCAAGTTGAAACAGTAATCAATGCCCGAACATCATCAAACAGTTTCGACGTCACGAAATGCTAATATGCCCTAGCCAAAACCTTCACCAAAAAATTCAATAACTTGCTTTTAGTCCTAAATCTTAAAACTAACAGATCTCCTAAAAATTTCGTTCAACGTAACATCATCCTTGCAGCACCAACAAACAACATTCAACCACTAGCATTTCAGCAGCGGAAAAGAACAACCACAAAACAGCACTCTTTCAGCAACAAAAATAACATTTTGCCAATGCAAAAGCAAAAAACAAACAAACATTTTTTCCGCATTACAAACAACATTTTGCAACTATAAGATAGAAGATAAGATGACCTTGTTCACATCAAAATCGACATTTTTCTATAAGAATGTCCATTTTCGGTAAAAAGGAAAACGATAAAGTTCAATTCCTTTCAACAAGAATGCCCATTTCATCTTCTTATTTTCCTCTTTGTGCTCAAAATCAGTACTTTGCACAAGCACACTATTGCCTATAGGTCCTATGTTGCGCGGACTCTTCAAAAATATTGACCGGTGCATGTTGGATACTCCAAAAATAGTGTATTTTTGGAGAATCCTACACGGGTGCAGCAATATTTTTGGAGTCCGAGCAACATAGTTTATAACAAACAGAAATTCCATTTCCTATTTTTAATACTATTTTCTTTTGTACTTTTCATTTGCATATTTTCTTTATTAGAATTTACAGGCAAGAGTAAATTTCCTCAAAACAAACTTTACAAACTTATTACACTAGCAGCAAAATAATCACACATCTTTTTTCTACTGTCAACCCAAAAAAATAAAGCTCAACTCCATTCAACAACAATACCCATTTCCTCCCTATGCTCAAAATCAAAACTTTACCACAGCAAAAACACACACCAAATTCCATTTTCCTATTCTTGAATATATTCTTTTTTTTACTTCCCCTTTTGTTCTTATCTTCTTAGAATTTACTTACACGCCAAGACTAACTCCACGGAACACCTCCCCCTCCCACTAACAACATATTTGTGGTAACTCTGTCGAAAAAACTCTTTACATTTTTAAACACTTCATGAAAATTCTAGCTGAAAAGAAACAAACTTTACAAATTTACACAGCAGTAATAATTAGTTAATGAGAGATCTTGATAAGTACAATTAAGAACAAAAACGGACCTTTAAATCTTGCGAGCCTTTTTGTGTAAGTAGGTTTCTTGATAGGAGTTGGATAGAGGAAAGATTAAAAGTAGGAGTTAATTAAAGTAGAAAATGGAAACAATTAAGATTTTGGGCTATTCTAAGTAGCCTTTTTGGTGATGAGTGTTTTTTTACTTTCTTCGAAAAATTATTTGAAAAAAGTGAAAAAGCACAATGTTTGGCATTAAAATTCCAAATAAAATTTGGAATTGTATTTTGAAAAAGTGAAAATAATAAAAAAATATTTTCACTCTTACCTCTCTCACAAAATTTCAAAAAATAACTTTAATTAAACCGGGCGTGAAATAGGCCAAAAATCGACTGAGGCGTGTAAGGGAGACTGGGGAGCGGCCTAGTGTGGTTCGTTTGGGTGGGCGGGGCCATTCGGGTGGTCAAATGGGCGAAACCTTGCAAATGGGCATTTTTGAGGCAAATCGGTGTGCTAGCCCACGGTTCCGAGGGTGTGCCCGGGGTCCAAGCATGAAATGGGCCAAAAATCGATCGAGGCATGTCAGGGAGGCTGGGGAGAAGCCTAGTGTGGTCTGTTTAGGTGGGGCGGGGCCATTTGGGTGGTCAAACGGGCGAAACGATACAAATGGGGCATTTTCAGGTCAAATCGGAGTGTAATAGCCCATAGTTCCGGGGGTGTGCCCGGGGTTCGGGAGTGAAATTGGCCAAAAATCGACCGAGGCGTGCTAGAGAGGCTGGGTGATACAAGAATAATCACGAATATGGTGTACGTTGGTCCCGAGACTTGGTGTGTGCAATTGAAGTGTAGAAGAGGTCCAAAACACACCAAAATCAGCCCATAACTTACACTTGATGGGCAACCCACTCTTTGAGGGCCTTTTTGGTCATTTTAACTTATATCTTGTAATAGCTATATAAAGAACAATGTAGGGTTTAATTTACTTAGTTTATGAATGAAATTGTAAGTCTTACAAGACAAAGAAACACAAGTCCTCTTTCCTTGAGGCACCCAAAACCGAAATTAGGGCTTAGACAAGTGTAGAATCACTTGTGTTTGCATTTGCTTGAAAATATTGATGATTGGGAGGTGGATTCCGATCTTGTGTCTTTTTAAGAGATAGGTTTATTGTTGTGTGTAATGTTAAGGGTCTAAGAGTTACCATTATTGGGTTCTTAACATTATACCTTTATGTGGTTTATCTATCTATCTATCCTTTTTCTTTTGTAATCTTGTATCCGTTTTGTATCTTGTATTGTGAAGCCGTTTTTGTTGATCTTCTTCTTCTCATTGTTGTTTCATCTTGTGTTGTTAACTTAGTTTGTTATTGGCTGCAAAAGGTATCAAACACCTAGTTATATTGTCCTTCTTGTATTTCATTCTTGAATTCGAGAGTGGTCTTCAAAAGGGTCCTCGATTCTTTGAATTAGTGGACTATTTTTGGAGTGTGTTTGGACTATTTTGAGCCAATTCCGTGTGTTTCTTGGTTTTCTTGTATCACTGGGGAGTAGCCTAATGTAGTCTGTTTGGGTGTGCGGGGCCATTTGGGTGGTCAAACGGGTGAAACGGTGTAAACGGGGATTTTCAGGCTGAATCGGTGTGTTATAGCCCACGGTTTCGAGGGTGGGCCAAGGGTCCGGGCGTAAAATGGGCCAAAAATCGATCGAGGAGTGCCAGGGAGGCTGGGGAGCGGCCTAGTGTTGTCCGTTTGGTGGGCGAGGCTATTTGGGTGGTCTAACAGGCAAAACGGTGCAAATAGGACTTTTTCAAGCCAAATCAGTGTGTTATAGCTCACGGTTCCGGGGGTGTGCCCAGGGTTCGGGCATGAAATGGGCCAAAAATTGACTGAAGCGTACCAGGGAGGCTGGGGAGCGGCCTAGTATGGTCTGTTTGGGTGGGCCATTTAGGTGGTCAAACAGACGAAACGGTGTAAACGGGGCATTTTCGAGTCAAATCGGTGTGCTACAGCCCACGGTTCTGGGGGTGTGCCCTGGATCCGGGCGTGAAATAGGCCAAAAATTGGTCAAGGCGTGCTAGGGAGGCTGGACAGCGGCATAGTGTGGTCCATTTGGGTGGTCAAACGGGTGAGATGGTGCAAACGGGATATTTTTGGGCCAAATCGATGTGCCATATCCCACGGTTCGGGGTGTGCTCGGGATCCAGGATGGGGAGCGACCTAGTGTGGGCCATTTTGGTTTTCTAGGTAGTTTGGTTGGTCAAACATGCAAAATGAGGCCTTTTAGGACCAAATTGGTGTGCTATATAACCTACGGTTTTAGGGTGGGCCCGGGTGTAATTTTGGCTGAAAATCGACCGGGCTGCCCTAGGCAGGCCGGGGAGCAGTCTAATGTGGGCCATTTTGGTTTTCTTGGCTGTTTGGTTGGTCAAACGGGCGAAAATGGCGCGAACGGGGCATTTTTGAGCTAAATCTGTATGCTATAGCCCACGGTTTTTGGGGTGAGCCCGGGGTCAAGGCGTGATTTCGGCCAAAAAATGATCGCGCTGCCCCAGGCAGGCTGGGGAGCGGCCAAGTGTGGGCCATTTTGGTTTTCTGACGGTTTGGTTGGTCAAATGGGCGAAACGGCGTGAATGGGCCGTTTAGGGGCAAAGTCGGTGTGCTATAGCTCACAGGTTTTGGGGTGACCCCGAGGTTCGGGTTTAATTTTGGCCGAAAATTGATCGGGATGCCCCAGGCAGGCTTGAGAGCGGCCTAGTATGGGCCATTTTAGTTTTCTACGCGATTTGGTTGGTCAAACGGGTGAAACGGCGAGACCGGACCGTTTGGGAGTCAAATCGGTGTGTTATAGCCCACAATTTTTGGGTGGGCCCGGGGTACAGGTGTAATTTTGCCTGAAAATTAAATGGGCTACCCCAGGTAGGCTGGGGAACGGCCTAGTGTAGGCCATTTTGGTTTTCTGGGCGGTTTGGTTGGTCAAACGGGCAAAACGACGTGAATGGGCCATTTGGGGGCCAAATTAGTGTGCTATAGCCCACAGTTTTCGTGGTGATCCCGGGGTTCGGGCATGATTTTTATGGAAAATCAACCCGGCTGACCCAGGCAGGCTGGAGAGAGGCCAAGTGTGGGCCATTTTGATTTTCTAGACGGTTTGGTTGGTTAAACGGTTGAAATGGCGCGAACGGGTCATTTTGGGGCCAAATCGGTGTGCTATAGTCCATGGTTTTTGGGTGTGCCCGGGGTCCGAGTGTGATTTTGTTTGAAAATCGATCGGCCTGTCCCAGGCAGGCTGGCGAGCGGCCTAGTGTGGGCCGTTTTGGTTTTCTGGGCGATTTGGTTGGTCAAATGGGCCATTTTGGGGCAAAATCGGTGTACTATAGCCCACGGTTTTTGGGGTGGGCCCGGGGTCCTGGCGTGATTTTCACTGAAAATTGATCGGGCTGCCCCAGGCAAGCTAGGGTGCGGCCTAGTGTAGGCTATTTTGGATTTCTGGACGGTTTGGTTGGTCAAACAGGTACAGGCGTGCTGTTGGCGAAAAATCAATCGGGGTGTGAAAGGGATGTTGAGGATCGTCCCAGTGTGGTCCTTTTAAAATTTTGTGGCCATTAGGGTGGACAAACGGGAGAAACTGTGTGAACGGAGCATTTTATAGCCAAATTGGTGTGCTATATCCCATATTTTTGGGGGTGGGCCCGGGGTTCAAGCGTGTTGTGGGCCAAAACTCGACTGGGGTGTGCCAGGGAGAATAAGGATCATCCCAGTGTGGTCCGTTTAATTTTTCATGACTATTTGGGTGGAAAAACAGGTGAAACCTTGCGAATAGGGCATTTTGGGGCCAAATCAGTGTGCTATAGCCCACGGTTTTGGGGGTGGGCCTGAGGTCCGGGCTTGCTGTGGGCCAAAGATCGATCGGGGCGTGCTAGGGAGGTTGGGGATCTTCCTAGTGTGGTCCGTTTAGTATTTCGTGGCCATTTGGGTGGACAAACGGATGAAACAGCGCAAACGGGCATTTTTGAGCCAAATCGGTGTGCTATAGCCCACGGTTATGGAGGTGGGCTCGGGCGTGTTGTGGGCCGAAAATTGACCAAGGTATGCTAGGGAGGTTGGGGATCATCCCAGTGTGGTCCGTTTAAATTCTCATTTCTATTTTGGTGAACAAATGGGCAAAACGGCATAACCGGGGCATTTTTGTGCTAAATCGGTGTGCTATAGCCCATGGTTTTGGGTGTGGGCCCAGGTTTTGGGTGTGCTGTGGGTCAAAAATTGATCGGGGCGTGCCAGGGAGGTTGAGGATCGTCATTGTGTGGTACGTTTAAATTTTCATGGCCATTTGGATGGATAAACATGCCAAACGGCGTGAACGGGGCATTTTTGGGCCAAATCGGTGTGCTATAGCCTACGGTTTTAGGGGTGGACCCAGGGTCCGGGCGTGCTGTAGGCCAAAAATGACCGAGGCATGCCAGGGAGGTTTGGGATCATCCCAGTGTGGTCCATTTAAATTTTCAGGGACATTTGGATGGACAAACGGGCGAAACGGCGTGAACGGGACATTTTCGGGCAAAAACGGTGGGCTATAGCCCACATTTTTGGGGGTAGGCCCATGGTTCAAGCGTGCTGTCAGCCGAAAATTGATCGGGGCATACCAATGAGGTTGGGAATCATCTTAATGTGGTTCGTTTAAATTTTCATGGCCATTTGGGTGGACAAATGGCAAAATAGCGCAAACGGGGCATTTTTGGACCAAATCGATGTGCTATAGCCTACAGTTTTGGTGGTAGGTCCGGGGTTCAGACGTGCTGTGGGCCAAAAATCATCCGGGGCATGCCAGGGATGTTGGGTATCGTCCTTGTGTGGTTCCTTTAAATTTTCGAGGCCTTTTGGGTGGACAAACGGGCGAAACGGCGTGAACGGGGTATTTTTGGGATAAATCGTTGTGCTATAGCCCACGGTTTTGGGGGTGGGCCAAGGGTCCGGGCGTGCCGTGGGCCAAAAATCAAATGATGCATGCCAGGAAGGTAGGGGATCATCCCAGTATGGTCCGTTTAAAATTTCGTGGCCATTTGGGTGGTCAAACGGGTGAAATGGCGCGAACGGGGCATTTTCGGGCCAAATCGATGTGCTATAGGCCACGGTTTTGGAGGTGGGCAAGGGGTACGGACGTTCTGTTGGCCAAAAATTATCGGGGGTGTGCCAGGAGGTTGGGGATCATCCCTGTATGGTCTGTTGAAATTTTCATGGCCATTTGGTAGGACAAACGGGCGAAACGACGCGAACGGGGCATTTTTGGGCCAAATCGATGTGTTATATCCCATGATTTTGGGGGTGGCCCCGGGGCCTCGGCATGCTGTGGGCAAAAAATTGATCGGGGCATGCCTGGGAGGTTGAGGATCATTCCAGTATGGTCCGTTTAATTTAGTGTGCTATAGCCCACGGTTTAAGGGGTGGGCCCAGGGTCTGGGCGTGCTGTGGGCCAAAAATCAATCGGGGCGTAACAGGAAGATTGGGGATCATTTCAGTGTGGTCCGTTTAAATTTTTGTGGCTATTTAGGTGGACAAACGGGCAAAATGGCACAAACGGGGAATTTTTTAGCCAAATTGGTGTGCTATAGCCTACGGTTTTGGGGGTGGGACCGAGGTACGAACGTGTTTTGGGCCAAAAATCAACTGGGACGTGCCAGGGAAGTTGGGGATCATCCCTGTTTGGTTTGTATAAATTTTGTGGTCGTTTGAGTGAATAAACAGGTGAAACGACTTGAACATGGCATTTTCAGGCCAAATCATTGTGATATAGCCCACGATTTTGGGGGTAGGCCTGGGTTCCAGGCGTGCTGTGGGTTGAAAATCGACCGGGCCATGCCAGGGAGGTTGGTGATCATCCCAGTGTGGTCCATTTAAATTTTCGTGGATATTTGGGAGGACAAACGGGTGAAACGACGATAATGGGGCATTTTTGGGCCAAATCAGTGTGTTATAGCCCACGATTTTGGTGGTGGGATCAGTTTCGAGCGTACTGTGGGCCAAAAATCAACTGGGGCGTTCCAGGGAGGTTGGATCTTCCCAGTGTGGTCTGTTTAATTTTTCGTGGCTATCAGGGTGGACAATCAGGTGAAAATGCTCGAATGGGGTTTTTTTGGGCCAAATCGGTGTGCTATAGCCTATGGTTTTGGGGGTAGGCTCGGGGTCGGGGCGTGCTGTTGGTCAAAAATTGATTGGGAAGTGCCAAGGAGGTTGGGGATCGTCCTAGTGTGGTCCGTTTATTTTTTTGTGGCCATTTGGATGGACAAACAGGCAAAACGGCATGAACAAGGCATTTTCAAGCCAAATTGATGGGATATAACCCACGGTTTTGGGGGTGGGCCCGGGGTACAGGTGTGCTATGGGCAGAAAAGCGACCAGAGCGTGCCAGGGAGGTTAGAGATCATTTCAGTGTGGTCCGTTTAAATTTTCGTGGCCATTTGGGTGGACAAACAAGCAAAACGGCACCAACGGGCATTTTTCGGGCTAAATCGGTGTGCTTTAGTCCACGGTTTTGGGGGGTGGGCCCGGGATTCGAGCATGCTATGGGCCAAAAATTGACTGGGGCATGACAGGGAGGTTGGGGATCTTTCTTGTGTGGTCTGTTTAGATTTTCTTGGCCATTTTGGTGGACAAACGGGTGAAACGGTGAGAACGGGGCATTTTCAAGCAGAATCGATATGCTATAGCCAGCGGTTTCGGGGTTTGGCTCGGGGTCCGGGTGTGCTGTGGGCTAAAAATCAACTCAGGCGTGCAAAGGAGGTTGGGATCGTCCCAGTATGGTTCTTTTAAAATTTTGTGGCCATTAGGGTGGACAAATGGGCAAAACTGTGCGAACGGGGCATTTTTGGGTCAAATTGGCGAGCTATAGCCCACGGTTTTGGGGGTGAGCCCGGGATACAGGCGTGCTGTGGTCCAAAACTTGATCGGGTCGTGCTAGGGAGGTTGAAGATCATCCCAGTGTGGTCCGTTTAATTTTTCGTGGACATTTGGATGGACAAACGGGCAAAACGACGCGAACTGGCCATTTTTGGTCCAAATCAGTGTGCTATATCCCACGATTTCGGGGTTGGGCCTGAGATTCGGGTGTTCCTTTTACCAAAAATCGATTGGGGCATGCCAGGGAGGTTGGGGATCATCCCAGTATGGTCTGTTTAATTTTTCGTGGACATTTAAGTAGACAAACGGGCGAAACGGCGTGAATGGGGCATTTTCGAGTAAAATTGGTGTGCTATATCCCTCGATTTTAGGGGTGGGCCTGGGGTCCGGGCGTGCTGTGGGCCAAAAATCAATTGGGGTATGCTAGGGAGGTTGGGGATCGTCCCAGTGTGGTCCGTTTAAATTTTCATGGTCATTTGGGTGGACAAACGGGCAAAACGGCGTGAATGGGGCATTTTTGGGCTAAATCGGTGTGCTGTAGCCCACGGTTTTGGGTGTGCTGAGGGTCGAAATCGATTGAGGCATGCCAGGAAGGTTGGGGATCGTCATTGTATGGTCTGTTTAAATTTTTGTGGCCATTTGGGTGGATAAACAGACCAAACTACGCGAACGGGGCATTTTTGGGCCAAATCAGTGTGATATAGCCAACGGTTTCAGGGGTGGACCCAGGGTCCGGGCGTGCTGTAGGACAAAAATGACCGGAGCATGCTTGGAAGGTTGGGGATCATCCCAGTATGGTTCGTTTAAATTTTTGGGGACATTTGGATGGACAAATGGGCGATACGGCGCGAACGGGACATTTTCGGGGCAAAACGGTGGGCTATAGCCCACGTTTTGAGGGGTGGGCCCGTGGTTCGTGCGTGCTATCGGCCAAAAATCAATCGAGGCATAGCAGGGAGGTTTGGGATCATCCCAATATGGTTCGTTTAAATTTTCGTGGCCATTTGGGTGGACAAATGGCAAAATAGCGCAAACGGGGCATTTTCGGGTCAAATCGATGTGTTATAGCGTACAGTTTTAGGGGTGGGCCCGGGTTTCAGACGTGCTGTGGGCCAAAAATCGATCGGGGCGTACCAGGGAGGTTGGGGATCGTCCTTGTGTGGTTCGTATAAATTTTTGAGGCCTTTTGGGTGGACAAATAGGCGAAACGGCGCAAATGGAGCATTTTCAGGCCAAATCGATGTGCTATAGCCCACGGTTCTGGGGGTGGGACTGGGGTCCGGGTGTGCCGTGGGCTAAAGGTCGACTGACGTTTGCCAGGAAAGTTGGGAATTATCCCAGTATGGTTCGTTTAAAATTTTGTGTCCATTTGGGTGGACAAAAGAGCGAAACGACACGAATGGGGCATTTTCGGGCCAAATCAGTGTGCTATAGCCCACGGTTTTGGGGGTGGGCAAGGGGTCCGGGAGTTCTGTAGGCCAAAAATCGACCGGGGTATGCCAGGAGGTTGGGGATCATCCCAGTATGGTCCGTTGAAATTTTCGTGGCATTTGGGTGGGCAAATAAGAGAAACGGCGCGAACGAGGCATTTTCGGGCCAAATCGATGTGCTAAGCCCACAGTTTCGGGGGACTATAGCCAGCGGTTTTGGCGGTGGGACCACGGTCCGGGAGTGCTGTAGGCCTAAAATTAATCGGGGAATGCCAGGGAGGATAGGGATCATCCCAGTGTGGTCCGTTTAATTTTTCTTGGCCATTTGGGTGGATAAGCAGGCGAAATTGCTCGAATGGTTTTTTTTTGGGCCAAATCGGTGTGCTATAGCCCACAGTTTTGGGGGTGGGCCACGAGTCTGGGTGTGCTGTGGGCCAAAAATCAATCGAGGCATGCCAGGGAGGTAAGGGATCGTCCCAGTGTGGTCCGTTTAATTTTTCGTGGCCATTTGGGTGGACAATCAGGCGAAATTGCTCGAATGGGGAGGGGGGGTTTGGGCCAAATCGGTGTGCTATAGCCCATGGTTTTGGGGGTGGGGCCAGGGTCCGGGCGTGCTATAGGTCAAAAATCGATCGGGAAGTGCCAATGAGGTTGGTGATCATCCTAGTGTGGTTCGTTTAAGTTTTCGTGGCCATTTCCGTGGACAAACAGCCAAAACAACGCGAATGGGCATTTTCGGGCCAAATCGATGGGCTATAACCCACGGTTTTGGGGGTGGGCCTGGGGTACGGGAGTGCTGCAGGCCGAAAATTAACCGGTGCGTGCCAGGGAGGTTGGAGACTGTTACAGTGTGGTCCATTTAAATTTTCGTGTACATTTGGGTGGACAAATAGGCAAAACAACGCGAACGGGTATTTTCGGGCTAAATTGATGTGCTTTAGTCCACGATTTTAGGGGTGGGCCCGGGGTTCGGGCATGCTGTGGGCCAAAAATCGACCGGGGCATGACGGGGAGGTTGAGGATCGTCCTTGTGTGGTCCGTTTAGATTTTCTAGGCCATTTGGGTTGAAAAACAGGCAAAACGGTGCGAATGGGGCATTTTCATGCAAAATCGGTATGCTATAACTCACGATTTTGAGGTTGGGGTCGGGGTCCGGGTGTGCTTTGGGCCAAAAATCGATCGGGGCATGCCAGAGAGGTTGGGAATCATGCCAGTATGGTCTTTTTAAAATTTTGTGGCCATTAAGGTGGGCAAACGGGCGAAACTGCACGAACGGGGCATTTTTGGGTCAAATTGGCGAGCTATAACCCACGGTTTTGGGGGTGGGCCCGGGGTTCGGGCATTTTGTGGGTCAAAACTCGATTGGGTCGTGTCAGGAAGGTTGAGGATCGTACCAGTGTGGTCCGTTTAATTTTTTGTGGAAAATTTGGGTGGACAAATGTGCGAAACGACGCGAACGGGGCATTTTTAGGCCAAATCGGTGTGCTATATCCCATGATTTCGGGGGTTGGGCCTGGGGTCCGGGCGTGCTGTTGGCCAAAAATCGATGGGGGCATACCAGGGAGGTTGGGGATCATCCCAGTATAGTCCGTTTAATTTTTTGTGGCCAGTTTGGTAGACAAATATGTGAAACGGCGCGAATAGGGCATTTTTGGGCCAAATCGGTGTGCTATAGCCCACGATTTTGGGGGGTGGGCTCGGGGTCTGGGTGTGCTATGGGATAAAAATCGATCGGGGCATGCCAGGGAGGTTGGGGATTGTCCCAGTGTGTTTTATTTAAATTTTCGTGGCCATTTGGGTGGACAAACAAGCAAAACGGCGCGAATGGGGCATTTTTGGGCTATATCGGGGTTCTATAGCCTACGATTTTGGGGGTAGACCTGGGGTCCGGGTGTGGTGTGAGCTAAAAATTGACCGGGGCATTCCTGGGAGGTTAGGGATCTTCCTTGTGTGGTCTGTTTAAATTTTTGTGGCCATTTGGGTGGACAAACAGGCAAAACGGCGCGAACGGGGCATTTTTGGGCCAAATCGATGGGTTATAGCCTACGGTTACGGGGGTGAGATCGGGGTCTGGATGTGCTGTGGGCTAAAAATTGATCGAGGCATGTCAGGGAGGTTGGGGATCATCCCAGTGTGGTCCGTTTAATTTTTTGTGGCCATTTGGGTGGACAAACGGGCGAAACGATGCGAACGGGGCATTTTTGGGCCAAATCGGTGTGCTATAGCCCACGGTTTCGAAGGTGGGCTTGGGTTCCGGGCGTACTATGGGCTGAATATTGACGGAGCGTGCCAGGGAGGATGGGGATCATCCCAGTGTGGTTCGTTTAATTTTTTATGGTCGTTTGGGTAGAAAAACGGGCAAAACAGCGCGAATGGGGCATTTTCGTGCTGAATTGGTATGCTATAGCCCACAGTTTCGGGGTTGGGCTCGGTGTTCGGGTGTACTGTGGGCCAAATATTGACTGGGGCATGCCAGGGAAGTTGCGGATCATCCCAGTGTGGTCCTTTTAAAATTTTGTGGCCATTAGGGTGGACAAACGGGCGAAACTGCATGAACGGGGCATTTTTGGGCTAAATTGGTGAGCTATAGCCCACGATCTTGGGGGTGGGCCCATGGTTCGAGCATGCTGTGGGAGAAAACTCGATCAGTTCATGCCAGGGAAGTTGAGGATCCTCCCAGTATTGTTGTTTAATTATTCGTGGCCATTTGGGTGGACAAACGGGCGAAACGACGCGAACGAGGCATTTTTGGGCCAAATCGGTGTGCTATAGCCCACGGTTTCAGGGGTGGGCCCAGGTTTCGGGTGTGCTGTGGGCCAAAAATTGATCGGGACGTGCCAGGGAGGTTGGGGATCATCCTTGAGTGGTCTGTTTAAATTTTTATGGCCATTTGGGTTGACAAACGGGTGAAACGGTGCGAACGGGGCATTTTTGGGCTAAATCGATGTGTTATAGTCCACGATTTTGGGGGTAGGCAAGGGGTCCGGGCGTTCTGTTGGCCAAAAATTGATCGGCGTGTGCCAGAGAGGTTGGGGATCATCCTAATGTGGTCCGTTGAAATTTTCGTGGCCATTTGAGTGGACAAACGGGTGATACGGCGCAAATGTGGCATTTTTTGGGCCAAATAAGTGTGCTATAGCCCACGGTTTCAGGGGTGGCCCCGGGGTTCGGGTGTGCTGTAGGCTAAAAATCGACCAGGGCATGCCAGGGAGGTTGGGGATTGTCCCAGTATGGTCCGTTTAAATTATCGTGGCCACATGAGTGGTCAAACGGGAGAAACGGTGCGGACGGGCCATTTTTAGGCTAAATTGGTGTGTTATAGCCCACGGTTTCAGGGGTTGGCCCGATGTACGGAGGAGCTGTGGGCCAAAAATTAATTGGGGCGTGTTAGGGAGGTTGAGGATCATCCCAGAGTGGTCTGTTTAGTTTTTTGTGGCCATTTGGGTGGACAAACGAGCAAAACAACGCGAACGGGACATTTTTGGGCTAAGTCGGTGTGCTATAGCCCACGATTTTATGGGTGGGCCCAGGGTTCGAGCGTGCTGTGGGCCAAAAATTGACTGGGGCATGCCAGGTAGGTTAGGGATCGACCCAGTGTGGTCTGTTTAAATTTTTGTGGCCATTTGGGTGGACAAACAGGCGAAATTGCACGGATGGGACATTTTTGGGCCAAATCGGTGGGATATAGCCTGCGGTTTTTGGGGTAGCCCCGTGGTCTGGGCGTGCTGTGGGTCAAAAATCGATCGGGGCATGCCAAGGAGGTTAGGATCGTCCCAGTGTGGTCTGTTTAAATTTTCGTGGCCATTTGGATGGACCAAGGGCAAAATATCCCGAACGGGGCATTTTTGGTCGAAATCGGTGTGCGAAATCGGTGTGCTATAACCCACAATTTTGGGGGTGGGACCGGGCGTGCTGTAGGCTAAAAATTGACCGGGGCATGCCAGGGAGATTGGGGATCATTCTTGTGTGTTCCATTTAAATTTTTTTGTGGCCATTTGTGTGGACAAACGGGCGAAACGGCACGAACGGGGCATTTTTGGGCCAAATCGGTGTGCTATAGGCTATGGTTTTGGGGGTAGGCCGGGGTCCGGGCGTGCTGTGGGTCAAAACACAACCTGGGCATTCAAGGGAGGTTGGGGATCATCCCAGTGTGGTCCGTTTATATTTTTGTGGCTATTTGGGTGGACAAACGGGCGAAAAGGCGCGAATGAGGCATTTTCGGGCCAAATCGGTGTGCTATAGCCCACGGTTTCAGGGGTGGGCCCAGGGTTCGGGCATGCTGTGGGCCAAAAAATCGACCGGGGATTGCCAGGGAGGTTGGGCATCATCCCAGTGTGGTCCATTAATTTTTCGTTGCCATTTTGGTGGACAAACGCGCGAAATTGTGCGATTGGGGCATTTTTCGGCCAAATTGGTGTGCTATAGCCTACGATTTTGGGGGTGGGCCCGGGGTCCGAGCAAGCTGTGGGCCGAAAATTGACCGGGGCATGCCAGGGAGGTTGGGGATCATCCTAGTGTGGTCCGTTTAATTTTAAATGGCCATTTGGTGGACAAACAGTTAAAATAGAGCGATCGGGGTATTTTTGGGCCAAATCGTTGTGCTATAGCCCACAGTTTTGGAGGTGGGCACGGGGTTCGGGTGTGATGTGGGTCGAAAATCAACCGGGGTGTTTTAGGGAGGTTGGGGATATTCCCAGTGTGGTCCTTTTAAATTTTTATGGCCATTTGGGTGGACAAACGGGGGAAACGACGCGAATGGGGCATTTTTGGGCCAAATCGGTGTACTGTAGCCCACGGTTTCAAGGGTGGGCTCAATTTCTTGGCGTACTGTGGTTCAATAATCGACCGGGGCATGCCAGGGAGGTTGAGAATCATCCCAGTGTGGTCCGTTTAATTTTTGGTGACCATTTGGGTGGAAAAACGGGCGAAACTGCGCGAACGGAGCATTTTTGGGCCAAATCGGTGTGCTATACCTACAGTTTTGGGGGTGGGCTCGGTGTTCGGACATACTGTGGGATGAAAATCGACCGGGGCATGCCATGGAGGTTGGGAATCATCTCAGTTTAGTGCGTTTATTTTTTGGGGCTATTTGCGTGGACAAACGGGCAAAACAGTATGAACTGGGCATTTTTGGGATATATCGGTGTGATGTAGACCACAGTTTCGGGTGTGGGCCAGGGGTCTGGGCGTGATGTGAGCCAAAAATTAATCGGGGCGTGCCAAGGAGGTTGGGGATCATCCCAGTATGGTCAGTTTAATTTTTCGTGGTTATTTGGGTGGACAAACGGGCAAAACGGCGTGAATGGGGCGTATTCGAATCAAATTGGTGTGCTATAGCCCATGGTTTCAGGGGTGGGCCTGGGGTTCGGGCGTGCTATGGGATAAAATTAAATTGGGGCTTGCCAGGGAGGTTAGGGATCATCTCAGTGAGGTTTGTTTATTTTTTCGTGCCCATTTGGGTTGACAAACAGGCGAAACGACGCAAACGGGGCATTTTTGGGCAAAATTGGTGTGCTATAGCCCACGGTTTTGGGGGTGGGCCCGGGGTCCGGGCGTGCTGTGAGCTAAAAATAGACCAGGGCGTGCGATGGAGGTTGGGGATCATCCCAATAAGTTCCGTTTAATTTTTTGCGGCCATTTGGATGGACAAACGGGAAAAGCGATGCAAATGGGGCCTCTTTGGGCCAAACCGATGTATTATAACTCGCGGTTTCGGGGGTGGGCCCGAGGTTCTGGCGTACAGTGAGTCAAAATTTGATCGGGTAGTGCCAGGAAGGTTGGGGATCATCCCAGTATGATCTGCTTAATTTTTCGTGGGAATTTTGGTGGACAAACAGGCGAAATAGCACGAACGAGGCATTTTTGGGCTAAATTGGTGGGCTATATCCCACCATTTTGTGGATGTGCCCGGGGCCCAGTAGTGCTGTGGGCTGAAAATCGTTCGGGGCGTGCCGGGGAGGTTGGGGATCGTTCTAGTGTGGTTCGTTTTAATTTTCGCAGCAATTTGGGTGGACAAACGGGTAAAACAGCCCGAACGGGGCATTTTTGGGCTAGATCGGTGTGCTATAGCCCATGATTTTGGGGATGGGCTCGGGGTTCGAGCGTTCTGTGAGCCAAAAATTAACCCAGGTATGCCAGGGAGGTTGGGGATCATTCTTATGTGGTCCGTTTAAATTTTCGTGGCCACTTGGGTGGACAAACGAGCAAAACATCATGAACGAGGCATTTTCGGGCCAAATCTTGGTGTTATAGCCCACGCTTTTAGGGGTGGGCCCAGGGTACGGGCGTGCTGTAGGCGAAAAATTAATTGGGGCGTGCCAGGGATGTTGGGGATCGTCCGAGTATGGTCCTTTTAAAATTTGTCGCCATTAGGGTGGACAAACGGGAGAAACTGCGTGAACAGGGCATTTTTGGGCAAAATCGGTGTGCTTTAGCCCACGGTTTTTTGGGTGGGCCCGGGGTTCGGGTGTGCTGTTGGAAAAAACATGACCTAGGCCTGCCAGAGAGAATGAGGATCGTCCCAGTGTGGTCCGTTTAATTTTTTGTGACCATTTGGGTGGAAAAACAGGCGAAACCTCACGAACAGGGCATTTTGGGGCCAAATCGGTGTGCTATAGCCCACGGTTTTGGGGGTGGGCCTGAGGTCCGGGCTTTCCGTGGGCCGAAAATCGATCGGAGCATGCTAGGGAGGTTGGGGATCATCCCAGTATGGTTCGTTTAATTTTTTGTTGCAATTTGAGTGGACAAACGGATGAAACAGCTCAAACGGGTATTTTCGAGCCAAATCGGTGTGCTATAGCCCACCGTTTTGAAAGTGAGCCCGTGGATCATCCTAGTGTGGTCCGTTTAAATTCTCATGGCCATTTGGGTGGACAAACTAGCAAAACAGCATGAACGGGGCATTTTTGGGCTAAATCGGTGTGCTATAGCCCACGGTTTCGGGGGTAGGCCCGGGGTTCGGGTGTGCTGTGGGTAAAAAATTGACCAGGGCGTGCCAGGGAAGTTGAGGATCGTCATTGTGTGGTTCATTTAAATTTTTGTGGCTATTTGGGTGGACAAACAGGCCAAACGGCGTGAACGGGGCATTTTTGGGCTAAATCGGTATGCTATAGCCTACGGTTTTTGGGGTGGACCCAGGGTTCGGGCGTGCTGTAGGTCAAAAATGACCGAGGAATGCCAGGGAGGTTGGGGATTATCCCAGTGTGGTCCTTTTAAATTTTTAGGGATATTTGGATGGACAAACGGGCAAAACGACACGAACGGGACATTTTTGGGGCAAAATGGTGGGCTATAACCTACGTTTTTTGGGGTGGGCCCGTTGTTCGAGCGTACTGTCGGCCAAAAATTGACCGAGGCATACCAGGGAGGTTGGGAATCATCCCAATATGGTTCTTTTAAATTTTCGAGGTCATTTGGGTGGACAAATGGCAAATTAGCGCAAACGGGGCATTTTTGGGCCAAATTAATGTGCTATAGCCTACAGTTTCGGGGGAGGGCTCGGGGTTCAGACGTGCTGTGGGCCAAAAATTGACCGGGGCATGACAGAGAGGTTGGGGATCATTCTTGTGTGGTTCTTTTAAAATTTTTAGGCCTTTTGGGTGGACAAAAGAGCAAAACGGCGCGAATGGGGTATTTTTGGGGCAAATCGATGTGCTATAGCCCACGGTTTTGGGGGTGGTCCCAGGGTTCGGGCGTGCCTTGGGCCAAAAATTGAATGAAGTATGCCAGGGAGGTAGGGGATCAGCCCAGTATGGTCTGTTTAAAATTTCATGGCTATTTGGGTGGACAAACGGGTGAAACAGCGTGAATGGGGCATTTTCGGGCCAAATCGGTGTGCTATAGCCCGCGGTTTTAGAGGTGGGCAAGGGGTACGGGCGTTCAGTAGGCAAAAAATCATTCGAGGCATGCCAGGAGGTTGGGGATCATCCCAATATGGTCCGTTGAAATTTTCATGGCTATTTGGGTGGAAAAACGGGTGAAATAACGCGAACGGGGCATTTTTGGGCCAAATCGGTGTGCTATAGCCCACGGTTTTGGGGGTGAGCCCGAGGCCTCGATGTGCTGTGGGCAAAAAATTGATAGGGGTATGCTAGAGGGGTTGAGGATCGTCCCAGTATGGTCCGTTTAATTAAGTGTACTATAGCCCACGGCTTAAGGGGTGGGCCCAGGGTCCGGGCATGCTGTGGGCAAAAAATCAATCGTGGCGTATTAGGAAGATTGAGGATCGTCCGAGTGTAGTCCGTTTAAATTTTAGTGGCTATTTCGATGGACAAACGGGCAAAACAGCGCAAACGGGGAATTTTCGAGCCAAATCGGTGTGCTATAGTGGTTTTTGGGGGTGGGCCTGAGGTACGAGCGTGCTTTGGGCAAAAAATTAATTGAGACGTGCCAGGGAGGTTGGGGATCATTCCAGTGTGGTCCGTATAAATTTTTGTGGCCATTTGGGTGAACAAACGGGCGAAACAGCGTGAACAGGGCATTTTTGGGATAAATCGGTGTGCTATAACCCACAATTTCGGGGGTGGGCTCGGGATTCGGGCGTACTGTGGGTCGACAATAGTCCGGGTCATTCTAGGAAAGTTGGTGATCATCTCAGTGTGGTCCATTTAAATTTTCATGGATATTTGGGAGGACAAATGGGTGAAACAGCGATAATGGGGTATTTTTGGGCCAAATCAGTGTGCTATAGCCCACGATTTCGGGGGTGGGCCTGGGTTCGAGCATGCTGTGGGCCAAAAATCAACCGAGGCATGCCAGGGAGGTTGGGGATCATCCCAGTGTGATCCGTTTAATATTTTGTGGCAATTTGGGTGGATAATAAGGCGAAATTGCTCGAATGATGGGGTTTTTGGGCTAAATCGTTCTGCTATAGCCCATGATTTTGGGGGTGGACCTAGAGTCGAGGCATATTATAGGTTAAAAATCGATCTGGAAGTGCCAAGGAGGTTGAGGATTGTCCTAGTATGGTCCGTCTAATTTTTCGTTGCCATTTGGGTGGACAAACAGGCAAAACGGCACGAACGGGGCATTTTCGGGCCAAATCGATGGTCCATAACCCATGATTTTGAGGGTGGGCCCGGGGTACGGGTGTGTTGTGTGCAGAAAATGGACTGGAGCATGCCAGGGAGGTTAGAGATCATTTTAGTGTGGTCCTTTTAAATTTTTGTGGCCATTTGGGTGGACAAACAAGCAAAACGGCGCTAAGGAACATTTTCAGGCAAAATCGGTGTGCTTTAGTCCACAGTTTTGGGGGTTGGCCCGGGATTTGGGTGTGCGAACGGGGCATTTTCTTGCAAAATCGATAGACTATAGCCCGTGGTTTCGGGTTTGGGCTCGGGGTCTGGGTATGCTTGATAACGCTCAATCTACAGCTCTCGTTGGAGTGTAAAACGGTCGTTTGTCAAATATAGAACCTAACTGGGTTGGGTATCGATCCCACAGGGAATAGCTTGGTCAACAAGTAAGCAAAAATTACTAGACTTTTAGTGCAAGTCTCGTAAAAAGGGGGGATTGTAACGTGTAGCCAAAATAATAGAGTAAAAACTGAAAATAGCAAAGTAAAAAGAAAGAATGTTTAGTAAGATGTAAACGATGAGAATTGAGAAGTTGGGATTATGTCCACCTTATGAGTTGTACGTCTCTATTGGCTATGAGTTATGCGGAATTCAGACATGCATGTGCTTATAGAGAATTGTATTCGATGGTAAATCCAAGCGTCTTTCGACCTAAACAAGGACTATTTCACTTTAACTCTTTCAAGCTTAAAGCGTATCTAACGGTACAAATTCTCCAAGAGGTTAATCCAGTTACGGCACTAACTTTTTAATAGGGGATGGGACACTATTACCTTGACATTATCTCTTTTCCAGACATATAACCTTTCTTTCGAACAAGTTAATGCTATACTGGCGTATTCTATGCATCTGCAGCCACAAGAATTTGCATTAAGATGAAGAGAATAATGATATAAGCAACACACGTGTCACAACTTCACAAACTCATAGCAATAGATAGTATCTCATAAGGCTTCCATAACCCCAATAGAGAAGTTTAGTTAACCATGAGTGCGAAGGAAATCACAATAGACATTGTTATTATACCACAATAAAGATTTCGTATAGCAAAGTGTGGTAGGCGTTAGGCGTGACTTCTTTGCAAAGTAACGTTTCTCTTGTTGCGGAAATTAAGAATTGAATAGATGAATAGAAGAAGAATAAAAAGTAGAATTATTAGAAAAGGTCTTGCGGAATTGGAAGTAGAATGAGAATTGTAATTGATGGAAGAAGAATGAATTAAAAGTAGAATGAGAGTTAGAATTAGAATTGTAAAAATCTCTAGCAAAATAGGGTATTTATAATACCCATATGCTATTCCTACTAAGCTAATGAATTACTTAACCCAATCCTACTAGGTTAAGGTATCATTATCCTAATCCTAATAAGTTACTGCTAGTCCCCAAAGTCTTCAGAATTGCTGTTTTTGCGCGGGACAGATTTTCCATGTGCCACTTTTGGTCCTTGGCGTCCAAGCTTTGCTTTCCTCCTTTCGTGAAGCTTTCTTTGGCGTCAAGTTATCCATAAAATGCTGAATTCTGCATCATTTATACCTGAAAACTTGCTAATCATGTTCGTTAGCTCACTTACAGGAAAAAGGACTAAAAGTGCATGAATTATATATTTTGTCCTCAAAACATCGCTAAAATATGGGTAAAATATAGCACTTTAGGCGTGTAAATTCGCCTATCATCAATGCTGTGAGCCAAAAATTGACTGAGGCGTGCCAGGGAGGTTGGGGATCGTCCCATTGTGGTCCTTTTAAAATTTTGAGGCCATTAAAGTGGACAAACGGGAAAAACTGCGCGAACGGGACATTTTTAGGTCAAATTGGCAAGCTATAGCCCACGGTTTTGGGGGTGGACCTGGGTCCGGGGCGCTGTAGGCCAAAACCCGATCGGGTCATGCCAGGGAGGTTGAAGATCATCTCAGTGTGGTC